>CM038214.1:132027030-132603846 GCA_021442155.1 Cymbidium sinense
TTATAATAAAATCAATTGAGTTTGGATTGAATTGGATGAGAATTTGGATAAGTTCATGAAGTTGATTAAAGGGCTTGGGAAGGATTTCAAGTTTGGATTTGATGTTGGGTTTCAATCATTTGGAACTGAGTTTGGACTTAGATTTGGATTTGAAATTGAGTTTGAGGTTTGGCTAGAAATTTGGATTTTAATTAAATTTAAGAAGGTGTACATGGATTGGGTTTAGGCTATAAGGTAGGTGATTTTCCTAAGTCCCTAAGTCTCTAGGCTTAGGTTAAGTGTTCACCTAATCTCTAGAAGCATCTTATGACTAAGGAAACCTTAGAGTCTAGAAGGTTCTTAGGGCTAGGAACAAGAGTTTGATAATTCACTCTAAAAGTAATGTCAACAAAAGGACCCCCAATAGGTGTGGTGTAATTGACAGGGCACATTAGCATTGACCAAGATGATCAACAATCCAAAGACTGCAAACACTAATGAAAATGATACCTAAACCCAAAAGGTAGATAGATTCACGATCTTAGTGCAAAGTAGCTCTATTTATGCTAAAGGCATAAGAGAGCCAATGTGAACCTTCCACTAGGGAAGCAGGTTCAAGCTATCTGCTAGGGATATGGATTTGAGTTTGATTATGAATATGATTTATTTGGGTGCATATCAGGTTGATCAGTTTCTTCTTATGGCTCCATTAGGAAGATTAATTTGATTTGTGCCTCATTAGGGAGAAGTTTGGTTTGTTTGATATGCTTTAAATTGACTTTACTGGGAAGGTTAGTTTTAAATTTAGTTTATTATGGACCACTGTGTGCGTTGGACCCACTAAGAAGGGTTCGTCACTTGACCTATCTCAAATTTATTAATCCAAAGGAATAGTCTACCAGCCACAAGGTAAGACTATCCAACCTAAGGGGTTGCCTTTCAGTGTGCAATAGCTGTACTTAGGAAGAAAGCATAGTAGGCTTAGATCTTCCAAAGTAGGGATCAACTACTGGGGTGATCTATTGGATCCATAATAAATTGAACTTGACTAGGGAGACTATTGAGTGTCATTGGGGACATATGTCAACTCAAAAGTAGTCAAGATTAATTTCATTAATTTCTTTGATTTGTTGTAATTTGATTTGGTTTGTTTTATTTAATTTTTTTGATTGATCTTTATGGGTGTGATGAAGCACTAGAGAAGAGTATGTTGGCCTTAGCCTATGTAAGATTTATCAATACAAAGGGTAGTCTATCGGAAGGGTAGGACTATCCAACTAAGGGGTGCCTTTCATTATTGCGTGATGGAGAAAGCATATCACTTACATCTCAAAAAAGGAATAACTATTGGGGTGACATGCAATAAATTGAACCCGACCTAGGGCTACCCATTGGTGTGTGCGATGTGAAAGAATGCATGTGACTTATATCTTCGCCGGGATGACGGGGGTAACTTGTTGGTGGAACAAATTGAACCCGTCCTTGACTCTTGAGAGTGCCATGGGGGACTTACCTCAACTTAAGAGTAGTCAAGTTATTCTTATAGGGAGTTTTCCTAAGACTGCCCTAAAGATAGGGTGCTTTCTTGGGAAAGGTGCCACTGGGGGGATTAATTCTAAATCCATAAGCATATATATATATATATATATATATATATATATATATATATATATATATATATATATAATGGATGGACCATTGTTGTGTGAGGGACCACCACAGAGAGAGCTATGTCGGCTTGGACCTATCTCAATTTATGGGGAGAATGCATCCAGAATAGAATCTCCAACCGAGGGGTGGTTACTAGGAAAGGGGCTACTCCATAACCATGAAGTGTCTAAATGGGGTGAGGATGTGATCCAAATAGAGTGCCCACAGGGGAGGTGCCACTAGGGGAGTTATCCTGGACCCTCTAAATAAGAAAGCCTGTAGGTGTACAGGTGGAGAACTCAAGGAAAAGTGTAACAGACATCATCATGAGTGGTGTATCCACGGTGGGTCACTGTCGGCATAGAGAACACCAACCAACCTAAGGTACATGTGTGATCAATCTAGGAAGAAGGCATGTAGACTTATATCTCCTAAAAGTGGGCTGATTATCAAGATAGTCTATCATCATGATTCTCGATCGGTATTTTAATGTAATAGGAAGAAAGCGTAGCACTTAAATCTTCGAGTGAGGAACAATTTGGGGTGACCCATTATTGGCAGTCAAACTACCTAAGGAATTAGTAGGGAGTCACAAGAAGGACATAGGCTTGGAGACTTAACCCTAATCCTACTTACCAAGTCAGTTCACGATGGCTAGTCTAAGAAGAAAGCATACAGTAGACTTATATCCTCTTAAACAAAGCTAACATAAAGGTAGCTTATCTTCTATAAGGCTACCATGCTAACAAGGCACTCATGTGCAATGGTCAAGTCGGAAGGAAAGCATAGCGACTTACATCCTCTAAACATGGAACCACTAGAGTGGCACTAGCGGGTAGCACAAGACTTAGGCTAATGAGTGAGTGTCGCAGGGGGCATTATCCCACATCAAAGTAGCCTGAGAAAAAAGATGTGTTTGGGTGTTTGTCAGATATACTCAACCAAGTTAGTTCATGATGACAAGTTTAAGAAGAAGGTGTAGCTAACTTACATCCTCTTAATTAGAGCCAACATGAGGGGTACCAACCACACGTAAGGCCTACCATGCTAACTAGGTGCTTGTCAGTGTGTAGTGGTCAAGTCAGGAAGGAAAGTGTAACTTACATCCTCTAAACAAGGTACCATTGGGGTGCACTAGCGATGTAACACGTCAACCTAAGCAACTAATGAGTGAGGGTGATGCACTAGTACACTATCTAAACATGCCATGGTGGATTCACAAGCAAATAATGCTTCCAATGAAGAAGGGATTTAATGAACGGAAATATAGCATTTTAATTGATGATAATTATTTTTAAACATTATTTTGAGGATAGTATTTTTTAAATAGAGCCCATTGATTAGAAGCATCGGGTGCTCCCCTATTATAGTGGCTTAAACTACTTTCCATCCTTTTGAAGCACCAAGGTAGGCCTTTCAATGATTGAAAGTAGATTCTTAATTTGAAAAGTTCTGAGATAGACTAACTTTAAAAGAGTTTAAACCATTTATATTAAAAGTTAATTGAAGTCACTCTCCTATTAAGTAGAATCTCGGTGCATCTTTAATATCACATTAATGTCTTTTAGATCAATCTTTATTATTCCATGATGCTTTACTACAAGCCTTAGAAACTCCCCTAAAGTCATCCTAATTGTATACTTTAGGGTATTCAACTGTGAAGTTTGATAATCAAGGTACTTACTTAGATCTTAAAGATGGTCTTCCTTTTTCTTTAACCCTGCTGACTAGAGAAAGGCATGACCTGATAGCAATAAATTACAATAGAAATTATAAGTGCAAACGACCTCTCATCTTTTGGCATCATTCGACCCATCCTTGAATGCGAAGACTGCATGTAAAGAGGCTATGTCTGGTATCAAATTTGAAATAGGTAATGTGGATTCATCTTCAAGACACCTAGCGAAATCTTCATAATTGGCGTATAATGGGTATAGGCATAATGATGATCTTTCTTCTTTTGAAGGTTTATCAACTTTGATCTTCTTCTTGGTGCAATATGGATTTATATATATATATATATATATATATATATATATATATATACTTTACTTCTAGAGTTAGGCACTCTCTTAATCTAATAATATCATGAGATAGGAATTGGAGTCATGTGTGGTGCTTTACTAAGTTTCTAGTCATATCATTCATGAATTATCCTTTTAGAACTTTTTTTACTTATCTACTCAAAGACTTGAGTAGATCAAATTTATTGTATATTTTTTCTCCTTTTCTTAAATTTACACACATTTTACATATTTATCCTTTTATTCTAAATCAATGTGTAGTAGGATTCTTTAATTTTGTCTTTCTATTCTTCTTTTCTTTCTCTCTTTCATTCATTTTTAATTTTATTTTTTTATTTCTCTTTTATTTCATTTTTTTTCTTTCTCCTTTTTTTGAGTCTTTTGTTTATTATTTGTTCTCATTGTTTTATCTTTTTTGTTTCCATAGGATATTTCATGTCAGTATGACTGAGGAATTTTCCACTAATTGCAAGAATTTAGGTTCCAATCAAACACTCCTCTATCTCATAGAGAAGGTGAGGGTGCACTCATTATTTTAGCTTAGGGCAACCTTCCAAGATAGTTTAGGACCTTATGATTAACCTTTGAAAAGTTTGATGCCCTTATTTTGGATTATGAGGTGTATCTTAAGATTTAGAATTTGATTATTTCCAATGATTGATTTTCTTTTTTCCTTTGGTCTTGATGAAAGTGGTAGGACCACGCCACTACAATATAATTCATGATATCTTCTAAAAAAGAGGTAGAATTGATGTCTACCTATGGTGCCCAAAATTTCTTCTATTAGATTTGATGATTCTAACTCGATAGTGACACCATGAAAGTTTAGAATGGGGTATCTCTACTGAGTTGAAATCCTTAAAGACATCAATTTCATGATACTATTTTATGGATTACGTTATTGT
This sequence comes from Cymbidium sinense, assembly GCA_021442155.1. Classification (NCBI taxonomy): domain Eukaryota; kingdom Viridiplantae; phylum Streptophyta; class Magnoliopsida; order Asparagales; family Orchidaceae; genus Cymbidium; species Cymbidium sinense. The sequence continues at coordinate 132,031,589 of CM038214.1, forward strand.
GATAGTCATTTTGGGAGTTGTCTTCTTTTTTGGGGAATTGGATCATTTGAGTCATACTTATCTAGAATGGATAAGACATACTCACAAATCCTTATTGATCTTATTCTTGGCTTTCAAAGGAAATTTTATGGCCTTTCTCCTTTGGTTAGGGGCTTCGGAATCATAGGTCAGAAGTGGCTTCTTGCACGCCTCCTCTCTCTTTGATGGTCATTGAGGGCTGGAATCTTTGCATTGCTAGAAGAGAACCATAGACATTTTGAATTTTTGTTTACTTGAATTGTTAAATTTGATTTTGAATTGGAACCCTCATTTTGCAAATTTAGGTAAACTTGGGGTTCAAATATAGGAGAGATTTCTATTTTTTTGGAGGTGTTGACCTCATTTTTTAGAATGAGCTCTCAACCCCTACATCATAGAAATAAGATTCCTCTTAGACTTTAGAGTTCCTTAGTCATAAGACACATCTAGTGATTAGGTGGATACTCATATAGAGACTTAGAAGAGTTATCCATAGGAATAGGTCATGCCTTGGGGTGTTAGGAAAATTTCTACCCTTAACTTAAACCATTCCTCACTTTCCTTCTTTCAAGTCAAACTCCAAATCAATCTTAATTGATTTTCTCCAAATTTAAATCAACTCCATATGATTGATTATGATCAAAATTCATTAAAATTCCTAAGTCCAAATTTTGCCAGTCCTTAATATTCTCTTAAGGACTTAACAAAATCATGATCTAAATCAAATCAAATCTTTGAGATTTTCTCATAATCCATTTATATTCTAATTTATATTATATATAAATGAAATATAAATTCAAATCAATCAAACTAAACTCAAAACTCCAAATCAATTCATGAAATTTTCTTAAGTCCCTTAATTTTCCATTAATGGACATAGCTTAAACTTTGATCAAATCAATTCAAACTCATGGGATTTTCTCAAAACATATTTATATTCTCATTTATATTCACATATATAAATGGAATATAATTATAAATCAATCAAATCAATGGTAAAATTAAATTCCCAATTTGAAATCTCCTTAAGTCATTAATTTTCCATTAATGCAACTTAAATCTTGATCAAACCATATCAAAGTCATGGGATTTTCTCATAATTCATTTATATTCTCATTTATATTCACATATATAAATTAATATAAATATAAATCAATCAAACCAACTTCAAAAATTCAAAACCCTACTCCAAATCCTTGGTAAACCATCCTTGAAATTTTCATTGAAATTTTCTTATGATCCATTTATATTATCATTTATATTCACATATATAAATGAAATATAAATTCAAACAATCAAAACCTATTCCAAAAATCAAACCCAAATCAACTCAAAATCCAATCTAAGCCTTTCAAGTCAAAATCTTGAACTTAGCCAAATCAACTTCAAATCAAACCAAACTCTTGATTTTCTCTTGATTCAATCAACCTACAATCATGAGCTCATATATAAATCCAAACTTCAATCACTCAAACAAAACCCAAGTCAAAAATCAAGCCCAAAACCCTTCATATTCTTTCTTTAAATATGAAATTGTCAAATGGATCAAAACCCATTTGACTTAAAACCACTTGTAAATGGATTTATATTTCAATCATGAGTCCATTTACAAGATCAACAAACTTCAGATCAAGCTTTGACCAGCCATTTGACTCACTTAGGCTCACTTGACCCAAAGTGACCTAAAGTACCATTATGAGCCAAATTTTGATCCTAACCAAATTGGATTGAACCAAACTCATATATCCCTCTCATCATGATCAACAATCATCGTGATGATCAATCAATCAAATTGGTCAAACCAAGTCAAACATAAGGGTTGACCAAGTCAACTTAACCCAAAATGAAACCTAACATAGCCAAATTCCACCATAGGCCAAATTAATTGAAACCATTGATCTAAGTTCACTCATGACTTATGTTTGAACTTGACCAATCATTTGAGCCTAACCTAGCTAATTGTTTGTTGACCCATTTTGACCTAAAGGGTCAAAATGTGTCAAAACTTGATCTAAGCCAAATTGATCCAAACCAATGGGTCAAGTCCATTTCAAAATCACTTGTGGAACTTGACCAAAGCCTCCAAATTAGACCTAACCTTGCCCAATTGACCTTAGACCCAACATGACTAAAGGGGTGTGTTGAGCCAATTTGAGCATAACCAAAATTGATTGAAAATAAAGATACCAATCCACTCCATATGACTTACCAAACCAAAACCTACCCTTGACCTACCTCAAATAGGTCAAATGGGTCAAATAGAGAAACTTGACCCATTTGACCTAAATGAATCATATGAGCCAAATTCAAAACTATACCAAATTGAATCAAACCAAAACCAAAACATTTCAAATGGTCATGAACTTGACCCAACCCTTGGTTTGACCCAATTTGACCTATTGGTCAACTTGACCCAAGTTGACCCATTTTGACCTAAATGGGTCAACATGAGCCAAACCCTATCAAATAAATTCCAAATCTTATGAAACTTGGCCAAACCTAGTTTTTCCACATACCCAACATACCCAAAGTGAAAAAATAGTAAAATGACCATTCTGTCTCTAATAAATAGAACAAATTTTGGCTTAACCCTTGGGTAATTTGGTCATACCCACTTCACATTCACCTGAGGCTTTCTAAAAGCTGAAGAGAGGACCTAGGGAGAGTGGTGCACCCAACCCAATGGGTTTGGGTTGATTGGTCCCTAGACCAAACGACCTATGGGTCAAAATGCAAAATTCAAACTCCCTCTAAAACTCAAATTCAAGCACATGGGAGGTTGGAAATCCACTCTTTGGCTCATGTGCACACCCTTTTAATCAAAGAACCCACTTCCTATGATTAATTGGATCAAAATGGAAAGAGCATTGTCGGTCATCGATCCTTCAAGGGGGAGATATACTCCCCCTAATTCAATTCAATTCTCACTTCCCCTCTATCGATTGAAGCTAAGGAACTTAGAGTAAGCATTAGAGAGTATTCCCAAGCTTCTTAGAGAGGATTTCAAAAGCCATTTCTCAGATTTCAGACTTTGAAAATAGGGGAAGTCCATTGAAGAGCTAACTTCCTCTTCACTCAATCTCCATCCAATTGCTCTTGCATACTTCATCAAGGAGCTAAGTCAGTGCACCCAAGCTTCCTTTGGAGTTCCCACAGTAAGGAAGGATTGAATTGGATCAAAGCTGAGCTCAAGCTAAGGAAGAGGTTACCCATAGGAAGATCCACTCAACCTCAAGTGCTCAAAACTTTAGCAAGGCTTCATCTCAACCAGACGAAGCTTCTCCAAGGGAATCGAGAGCCGGTGATCACCTCCGGTATGGGATTTTTTGACCATTAAACTCAATGTGGTGTGGAGCTTTGTGAATGAAATTTTCACCCCATCAATTTTTGACCATTGGATTTGCTGCTCTTTAGCTTTAGATGGTGTAGGTTGAGTTTGATTTGAATCCATGCTAGATCGAGCTTGGATATTCCCCTTGATCATGGATGATCTCTGTTGATCAAGGGGAAGAACTTGGGAGATTTCAATCCATCCACATTTTAGATGGATGGTAGATAGTTTCGCGTTTAGATCTATTAATTATTTTAAAACTACGGGAGATCCTTGACCGTCCGATCTTTGATCAGATGATAGGGATCAAATTCATGCATGACCATCTATGATTTGACGTAACCCCATCCGGTGTGACATGTAAAATGTGCGACCATCGCCACGCTGATGAGGAGGATTAGTTAAATGCTTAATTAAGCTCTAATTAACTTAAGGATCTTCTAAAATTCATAACTCCCTTTAGAAAATTTAGACAAATTTGAAATAAAATCCATTCGAAACATAATTAAACCTAGAATATTTTAAAATTAATTTCAATGGGTTTTGAATTATGCTTTTCTGTAAATTTGGGTTTTATTAGATAGTTTATTTTTCTAATTACTTTTTAATTAGGCCTCGATTAATCCCAATTTCTTGGGTATGTTTTAGGGATGACTTCTACCTCCCAAATTTTCTTGGGATTTATTGAAGGCTTGATTAGAAGAATCATTTCCTAATTACCCTCCTTATGTAATTAAGGATAATTAAGGTGTAATTAGTGATTTTAACCATGATTAGGGTTGATTAAGGTCATATCCAGTAAGTAGGAGGTTTATGGAATATTTTTGGGGCATTTCCCTAAGCTATTCCCTAAACCCCCTTTTCTCTCCTTAATCTCCTCTTAATTAAGGGTTAATTCATTAATTATCAATTTAATTAATTTCTAAAAATTCTAAAAATTTCTAGAACTTAATTAATCTACTTTGGGTAGATCCTTAGGTGTTTAATAGCCTAAGTTCAATTAAGGAAATCAAAACCCAATTCACATGTGTGAAAGGGTGTTTTGAAATTACTTAAGCTAAACCCCTTAGCTTAATTAACTTTTAATTTTAAGCCAAATTGCATTAGGCCTCTTTCTTATTAGGTGCATTGCAAATTTAAATTTTTTATGAGTTTTATGTCATCTCATTGGCTCATAATTATTTGGTTAATTATTCTAAGGTGGTGTAGGTAAGGGTTAATTAAGTTACTTAATTCATACCTTAACCTAACCAATGCATAAAATGGATCTAATTATCTAAAAATTAAACAAAATATCAAACACATGTGGAATGGGTTAAAAATAGCAAACTCATCTCACCTTTTCAAAATTAAATCAAACTTCAAACTAAACAACAATCACTTTGAGTTCACTTTGATTTATTTTAAATTTTTTTATTCTATAAGAATGTCTTTAGGATTTAAGTGAAGTGAACTTGTTTACATGCTTTCATTGCTTTGAATCTTTCCCCAACATGTTATATTTGTATGTCATGTGGTTTCATGCATTCATACTTTTCAAATTCAAATTTAAAATGAAATTGTTTACTTTATGTCAAGTTTGCATGTGTTGGCTAAAGTGGAAATATGAATATATTATCACTACTAAATCCAAATTATTTTCAAAATGCATAAATCAAATACCAAATATGAAAGTATGCTACTTATATTTTAATTATGAATTTGCATGTGATAGATTATAAAGGCATGCTTAGCATAGGTTTCCTTTCTTTCTTATGTTGGTATAGTTTTGAATAGGAGTTGGTAAGATGTAGGGTTCATTTGAAAAGAACCCAACACTTACTTAATTATATACCCTATTCATCCCTATGCTATCACTTAAGAAGGTTTACTTGTACTTGCACACATAAATTGCATAAATAAAATGAATCCATTAAACAACGTTTGCATTATCTATTTCATTTCTTTTATACATATGTTTGTATTTAAGGAAAGTGGTATATTATTCAAAGGTCAGGCTTTAAGTAGCCCTAAGTAGGTCTTGTACCTTACACCTGGTTAACAATGGTATGTACTCACTTATGCCTTTCTTACTTTCATGTGTGTATGTGAAAATTTGGATAAAATCTCTTTCTACTTAAGAAAAATCATGCATATTCAACTTCTAAATTTCCTTAAATGGATTACTTAGCATGCATCATAAAGTGTGTTAAATAATCTCATTTGAATGTATAGATATGCTTAGGGTCCATCCATATGCATGTTATATATGTTGGGAAAGAAATGAAATAGTGTATGTTATGTGAATTTTGATTCATTTTATTTAATCTTAAAATGCCTTTCTTTTTGAATAGATTTGTTTAGAGTTCATCTAAACTTAGAATTAATTAAAATATTTAATCAAAAAATTCACCTAAACAAAACTAAAATGTGAATCTACTTTAGAAATTACTTAGGTTAGGGAAAGAAAGAGAAGTTCTCTTCTCTTTCCCTCTCTTCATAACTTAGTAATTAATTGTAGGATCCACTTAAACCAAATCAAAACATGAAATAAAATCAATCCAAAATAATTAAACAACTCAAATGAAACCCTCTAAGTTGAACATCTTCTTCATACTTAGAAAATTTGAACCTAAAGCCATAGCTAATATACCACACAAGCCTTCAAAGCACACATATTAGCCTAAGTCACCACTTCTAGCTTTAGATTAGGTGATGCATGGTTTGATGTTTGTTTTGTTTTGTGATATATGTTTTTGTTGGATGTATGTAGAATGAATGGTATGGTAGGACATTCTTAGTCTAACTATTCTTTCTATAGGGGATTACGCTTAAGCTATCATAAATAAAAATATAAATGCTTTTGCTTGCGGTGCTTTAAGCATAATCCATTGGCTAGTGGACTTAGTCACCCATGTGTGGGGTGATAAGTCAATATATACATGCTTGGGATTTGTGTGGTTTGTTTTAGCTAACCTTTATTTTGCAGGTGTTAGTTAGATTTCCACTTTTCCTTTTCATGTAAATTTGTGCAATTAGGGTTATGGAATGATTGTTATGGGGATTAGGATGAGCATTGGTCATAAAATCCTATCTTATGCATCATGAAGCCTTGGAGCATCTACCTTCCAACCATCCAAAAAGAAGGAACCAAAGAAGAAAATAAAGCTTGAAGACCCCATACAATGAATTCCTTGCTTAATTATAATTTAATTCATTTGTAATCCGAGTTGTATAAGGGTAGAGATTAGCTACCCACATTTGATATTTTTGGGTTTGTGTGTGCACGGCCTTTATTATTTTTGTGATTAGCTTTATAAATTGGTTGATGATTTGTTTAGCTTTTGAATTAAGTGGTATGCTTTTCCTAGTTTCTTCCTTGCTTTATTTATGGCCTGGATGTGGATTAGGCTCTTTAGGGAAAAATAAATCTTTTACCCAACTTAACAACTCAAATTAAAAATAAATAACTCATAACCTCATCTAAAGCTTATGTTTAAAATCAAGATAAAAGAATTAGCAACTCCTTAGTTGGATGAGCATTTCTTTTGTAATATCATGCATAAATGCATCTTATTTCACTCTTGATTGGAGGGCTTCTACCTTTCGAGAAAGTTGGCTTGACCTTTGAGAGCCATGGTGGAAACTCACCTCCTCCCTTCTCTGATTTTGGCCAATAACCTTCTTTCTCATGCATTAGTATGAATCCTATTATCAGTCAAGATAATTGTCCAAAAATAAAATTAAAATGAAATTTGAATTGCATTAGATTTAGGTCATTTGAAGTATGCCCTTTGCATGATCTAGTCTCTTTAGGAGTGAGTTTAAGGACTTAATCTCTTTCTAAATAAATAACAGCCTAGCTATCTTGCATAAGCATAATGACTTACCTACATGTATTTAAACTCATAGGAGGAGTTAGTTGGCACCAGCGGTTGTAAGTCCAAGTTGTCTGGTGGTTTGTCATCTCTTGTGGAGACAAACCAAATACCCATTTTCACCTTAGATTTAGGTTGTGCTTTCGACCCTCACCAAAGCTCCCTAGATTTAGGTTCTGAGATTGCTTCTCTCCTTTGTTGGCCATAAGCTTAATTCCTCACCTCTTAGGCATTTCCTTAATCTTGTGTTAAGGAATCATAAGTCCAATTTCTAATGAAATTCAACTCAAACAAACTAAATCAATTTCAAAATGTAAAGCCAAGCTAGGATAATTTGAGATGCTCATTAGGTTTCCTAATATCATGAGCATCTTCTACTTATCTTCAATTTTGGATTTTATAATAACTCTCCCCTCCCCTCTTTGATCAATCTCAATTGATTTTCAAAAATGAACCAATCGATTAATAGTCTTTTCGTATTGAAATCTTTGAAGACAAAGATCATTTACCTTAATCAAGAGTTTTTCTAAGGAATCCCCATTTCATAGGATGTAATTAACTATGGGGGCTTGCCCCTGTAGGGAACTTAATGAACTAGGTTTAAAATAAACCCTACTTTACTTTTCCATGTAAAGTAGGGAAGAATCATTGGTACATATGCAGACCCATCATCCTTAGGACTCCTTATTAGGTAATTTGGTCCATTAAAGGTGACTTCTATCTTTTTTAAGATAGATATTATTTCCTTGATGTACTCGATCACCGAATAAGTACATCTATGGATCTCATTGGCATCTTAAAAGATGAATTTTTATAGGCTTGCCTTTTCATTTCTCCCAATGATTTGAAAGGCCACTCCCATATTAGAAATTTTCACCACAAATTTTTTTACTCAGGATGGTTCTCTCTCCATCTTTTAGTAAATGATCATTGTCTTTGAGTATCGATAGTGGTTTGTACTTTGGTATGAATCCAAGACTATCCTTCTTTCATTGGAACTTAGCTCATTTCATTCTTAAGTTGAGTTAGCCAACATCGTTAGGTTTTAGGGTGCATGGTCTTAAAACCCCATTGTGTTCTCTCAATGGGTAAAATGAAGATCTAAATAAAAAAGAAAAAAATTTTAAGACTTCCTCCTTATCATTTTCATGATAAGGAAAGGTTCATCCTAAAATAATAAATTTTCCATAAAGAACTTTGCTTTTCAAAAGCACCTTTTCAAAAATGCACTTAATAAAATATTTTCTACAAAATCTTGTCACCCTCATTTAACAATTCCCATAATTGTTACATGTAGGGATTTTCAAAAATAAAACTAAACAACATTTTTCAAAAGCACAAATGAACATCTTCTTTCAATTCACTTTGATGAAGATGTCATTTTCAAAATAAAATGAATAAAAGTTTTCAAAAAGCAAGCATGAATCTTTCTATTCAATACATTCACACTTATTGAATGGAAAGTTCACTTCCGAACAAAAATAAAATTTTCAAAAAGCACACATGAACACCTTCATTTAATATACTCAAATTTATTAAATGAAGATTTCATTCCCGACTAAAAATAAAATATCATTTGGAAAATCTCTTTTGAAACACATCTCACATATGTTTTAAGTTTGAATTCCTCTCTTTCAAAAAGCAACAATCACACATAAAACAAAATTCATATTTCAAAAATAAGATTGATCCCCATCCTACATACCTAAATTTGTCGAATGGAAGTCCCATTTTCAAAAATTAAAAAAAAAATCAACAATCATATTTCAGAAAATTTCAAAACACATTTGGAACTACATTTAACATACCCAATTTTGTTAAGTGAAGTCTCCAAATGCAAAATTCAAAATTTTCAAACACATTTGGAACTTCATTTAAACCCAAATTTGTTAAGTGAAGTCTCCAAATCAAAATCAAAATTTTAACATTTTTTTAAATTTCTAATCAAATTTGCTAAGTGAAGTTTCCAAAATCAAAATCAACAATTTTCAAACACTTTGGAACTTCATTTAGCATACCAAATTTTTCTAAGTGAGATCTCCATTTTTCAAAAAATAAAAATCAAAATCTTGAATTTTCATTTAGAACTTCATTTAGCATACAATTGCTAAGTGAAGTTTCCATTCAAAACCAAAACAAACAAGCATACCAAATTTGCTAAGGAGATCTCCATTTCAAACTCAAAATAAAAAATGAAACACCATTTGGAATTTCTTTAGCATACCAAATTTTCTAAGGATCTCCATTTCAAAAAAAAAATCAAAAATCAAAATAAATGAAACACTTGATTCTTAGCATACCAAATTTTCTAAGGATCCTATTTTTAAAAATCAAACAAAACATGAAACACTTCACTTAGCATACCAATTTTGCTAAGTGAATTCAAATTTTCAAAATCAAAACAAAATTCACAAAAAAAATAATCTTTCTCAAACACTTCACTTAGCATACTTAAATTTGCTAAGTAAGAAAAATTCAAAATCAATCAAACAAAACAAAATCATTTGACCTAATATACCTAAATTTGTTAAAAGAAATCAAAATTCATATTCAAAATAAAAGTGAACTATGGAAATTATCAAAATTTTGGATCCATATTTCAATATATCTAAATTTGTTGAAGTTGGATAAATATTCAAATTCCTCTTTCAATCACTCTTCTCAAATCCATTTGATCCCCACTTAACACTTCCAAGTTGTTTGATGTGGGTTCAAATTTTTAAATTTAAAATTCAAAAATTTATGGAGACTAAAATCTAACACAAGTTAATTTCTCATTGTAGATTCTATTTAATCAGTTAGTCATTATTACATTAAAATGGGTTCTCGAAGTCTTCACCTTCCCCATGGTATGGATCTAGCTTTAGATAGGACTTCCCCCCATACCATACCCACGATTCACTTTGGCCGAGGATTTGAGGGAGCTAGGATCACTTGTGACCAGTCGAAGGACCAAGGTGGGTGAAGTGGTTATGATAGACTTATTCTAATGTCTCCTCATTGAAGAAAGAAGTGGTAGTACCATAGACTTGTTATTATATGCTGATGCAGTGACTCAGTTGCGTTCATCCAGTTGCTCATGTTTGGTGGGGTATAACATCTATACCCTCAGGGTAAGGCTCCCCTCTCAGGATAGCCTCCCTACATTTTATATAGCTCACTCCTTCCATCCATCATTGCCAGTAGGAACAAGAATCACATGATCAAGGTATCACACTTTCGGATAGCTAGAGCTAGAGGCGTGCTTCGACCATGGATGAGTCTCCCATTATCACTTCACCATTGGTTATAAACTAGTTCCATCTCTCTAGATCATGAGGAGGATGCATCACCTCCTTAGTGGTGCACTTGCATAGTTTCTAGGAGCGGAGGTCATATGCTGGCCTCGATCTATTTTATGCCAAGTAGCATCAGATGCTGAGTCTGCAGTTGATCTTTGATCTATTATCCCCACATGGGGGTAGATTCTGGAGAGGGCCCATGAGGCCCATACAACCCACATTACTAATGGAGGTTCAGTTGTCCACTTCTGCTTTAATTTATTTTCCAGCTCGGCGGGGTACCCGCACTGACCATACTGATAGTATTCTTCTCACTAGGACCAGCTACTAGAAGAGGGTAGTTCTTGTGCACATAGAGTCGATGGTGTCTCCACCCCATCACTCTATCCCTCATCTGTCATTGCCAGTACATGTTACAACATCTCCCATTCCATCTAAGGCCATGAAGGTCACATCCGGAAAAGTGCACCCCATTGGTGATCCGACTAGCCAAGGATCCTACCCTTACACCATCCATTGATGGGCGAGCTCTCACTCAACCGCCCTGGTGGTGCGGAATGGCGACCCAAAGCATCGTGTGTCACCCTTACCGGATGTAGATGGTGATAGATTATTATATTCGGATGATGTTGATTGTAGCGGTGGTGGAGGAACATCCTAGGATTTTACCCTCTTTAGCAGTCATGAGTATCATTCATCTAGTGAGTACAGTCCACAGGATTGACTCTCGTGACAAAGTGTCTCGGTACGATAGTGATCACACCATTCAAAATATTTGTACTGGTTGGATCATTTCCTTAGATGAAATAGTTGCATTATTTCATGGAAGAAAAATATTGTGGCATCGATGAAGAGAGAGTCCTTTGATCCCATGAAGATGGCTTGATGGGAGATTTAGTTGAGTATGACACTAGAGGATCTCTTCTTGGAACAGGCCATGGAAGGTGATGATAGGTTGATCAAGAGGACACCACAGATCATCAAACATATCGACGAGTTGAGGTAGAAGGATGAAGCGATTGATAGGATGGCACATCAGTTATAGGACTTATTAGCATGTCGGTGCTTGAAATAAGCCCCAGTTCATCCTACCATAGTCAACATCGGTGAAGTTGGTGAATGTCTTTGATCTAGTTAAGACTCTACCTCCCATTGAGCAAGGTAGCACTATATAGGAAGGTAGTGGAAAGTACCTCCATAAAAGATATAAAATCAAAGGAAGCTTTGGCTCAAGCGGAGGATCATCGGTTCAAAGGGTAGACCCTACCAAAAAATGATGCTATCCGGTATCCCAAGGGTTTCATGCCTCCTTCCTTTAAAAGCTTGATAGTGGAAATTTGAGGCACACATAGCTCATTTGGCTAATTATTGAAATAGGTGGCGATGATGCTTTGCTTTTTTTTGACTTTTGTGAGTAGCTATGTATTAGTTTTGATTGGTATCTTGACACTAATGATTGATAAAGACATTTCTTTAAGTTAGAGCAACTCTTTATCAAGAGGTTTGCTAGAGCTCAGCAAAGGGTTAGTGTAGGTGATCTCGTTGTAGCACAATAACACTCAGAGTCACTTGTTGATTATATTCTCATAACAAGTATGAAGTGTGAAGCGCTATCGAACATCATGCCATTGAGATTCTCTTGAAGAATATCCATGGCCACTCCTTCATGTTTAAGGGCTTCACTATCATACATTTGAGAAGCTAATCAAAAGCTAGTCTGAGAGGCCAAATAGTTGCCTTTTTGGATCGGTTTAAGCAAAAGCTGTAGAAGGTCTATGAGAAGAAGCCAGGAGTAGTAGAAGTGGTTGACAAAGCGGACTAGAGATCATTAGAGAGCCCTAGCCTCCACCTCCTTTTCCATCACGCAACCCTACGGTCTCCACCGTATCCTCCATGGCGCATAGTCACTCAGTCCTACCACCCACTAGTGCATACATGCGCCAAGTAGCTATGGTCCACCTACTCTTTTAGATAAGTTAAACAAACCTTATTAATTTAAGAGGAGGTAATCGAAAATCTTTAAGAATCTCTTAAAGAAACTTACCTCAAACCTAGAGAGGAGGCAAAAGTCAAGATCCAAACTTTGTCTCTTACCACCCAATGCTAGGCCACACTTTGGAGGATTACTTCACATTCAAGGACTAGCTTGAACATAATTTCAAGACCGGTGTTGTAGTTATCCCAAAGGAATACCTTGTGAAATAACCTTCTAGTTCCATTAGGGTAATCCTTGGGGATGTGATCTACCAAAACCAAGGAAAGTTGGGACATTTCTTCATCCAAACCTCTGAAAATAATTAAAGATCAAGAAGCTTTCCTTGTAGGTTCTGAGTCACTCAAACCTCCAACACCAAGGAAGGTTTGCAAGTTGCCTGTAGGAAAGTGAGAGCTCAAGTAGTAGTAAACAATAGCATGTGTCCCGGATAGCCCCTTAGCATAGCCACTGACCATGTCTAGCCTCCATCCTTGTTTGCTTCCACGATGACTTATTCCATTTCAGCTAGCTTTTCTATTTCTTCTACTACTAGAACTCTTGTATCAGTGGATAAGGGCATCAAATCCCTTACTCCACTCACTTTACTTGACTTCTACTTTGTACCTCCAAATAATTCTAAGAAATTGAAGAATAAAGCTAGTTTGAATTACATCCATGTCACCGATGGGTTGTCTTCTTCTATTCCTAATGATAACTCTTTAAGTCTAAATAGTTATAATAATTGATCTTCTCTTTTTTCATAGTTGGACTTTCCAATGAATACTATGGTTCACCTCTTGAGATAGACTTGGAATCATTAGGGTCCCATAGAAGAAGATGTAGGTGAGCACGAGTGGAACCTTCACCACCTTGCCTCAAGAGATATCCGAGTAAACCTTCAAATTGGCAAGGTTCTACCTCTTGGGAAACACCTCAAGATAGATGTCATTGGTAAGATGATGAAGCCCTTCCATAGGATGCTCCACCCTTGGATATGCTTGGAAGACCAAGGTCTTGTCCTTTCTCATCTAAGAAAGTTGCCATCTAAGCTAAGCATGATTCCTTGTCTTATCCAAAAGATATGAATCACTAATCAAGGCCCTCCTTGATCACAAATATACTTCGGTGGCTATAGGTGAGGAAGCACATTATGCAAAATAAGCCCAAGGGATCACCTTCACAGATGAAGACCTTCTTCTAGGGGACTTGGAGCACAACCTTCCCACTACATCATAATTGACATGGAGAGGTTCAACTGGGATTCATGGATTAGTGCATTGGTGAACATTATGAGTCGAAAGACCCTTGCCTATTTGAAGATCAACATCTCTCCACACTCTGAGGAGATAGGATGATGTTGAGAGGATTTAATGATCAAGGTGAGTGGTCTTTAGGTTCTATAGTGTTACCTTTAGAGATAGGTGACGGAAAAGAAGTTCTACATCATTGATTTGAATACTTCATTCATTGCTTTTCTTGGTAGGCCTTGGATACATCAGAATAAGATCATTCCATCTTCCCTTCATCAGTGCATCAAGTTTAGAAAAGATGGAATTGAATACCATATCAACGGGGATGAAAAACCATTTTCAGTTAGAGAGGTTGAGATTTATGAGGATGTGACCTACTATCTTCCTTAAAACACCCTTTCTCATGAACTTGGACAAAATTCAAATGCAGAACCAAAAGAAAAATAAAATGTAACAAAATAAAAGATAAAAGAAAATGAAAAGAAAAATAAAAGTCTAAGTCAAGAAAGGGGAATTGAAGAAGAAATAGACATATCACATTCCACCCATAGTTCATTCCTTCATATGGACATGTGGGTATGGATGGCTCAACCTCCACCAAGTAGAGGTAGAAATAGAGGTAGTTCAGAGGTGGGAGACCCCGTTGGCCTTGACCAATAGAGGTTGTGTTCCGTTCATAGAGTACCCCACTATTCACATAGACTTGGAATCCAGGAGGATGAGTCTAATGTGATTAGTATACCAGCCAACCCCTCTGGGTTCCATTGGAGGTGACTTTTGATCCAACAAAGGTAAAGCAAAGTAAAGTATTTGAATCTAGTTTATGTGAAACTATTATTGGGAACCTTAGCTCTTACCTCACTTACATCTGAAAGTTGAAGGTTTTAGTTAAGGAAGTCCCTAAGTCTTCCAATGACATGAAGCGAAGAAGTTCTTTTGGGATCATCCTCCTCTTGAAGTTGATGTAGAGCTTGAGGAAGATACTTTTAAAGAGTTAATGGAATTACCTTTTGACTTTTACTCACCTTGTGTTCAAAATCTTATATAGAAAGGTTTAGTTCCTCACACATGGTCCAAGCATTAGAATACTTGAAAGCTATGGAACAATATAGGCGGAAGCACAATCAAGAGTAGGACTAGGATTCTGATAGTGATCGATGATGAAGATTATTCTAGTTGTTAACCATTTGAGTTTGATAGGTTCTTCTCACACATCCCAACTCTTATGAGAATGTGTTTAGAAACTTTAGATGATCTCCAAGTAAAGAACCTAATTTGAAGAGGAGATTCATTCAACAATCGAAAAGCTTAAATAAATCAACCATGAGATAGAAGAAAATCCTCACCTGACATACATTAGTTCATTCTTTGAATGAAAAACCAATGACTTAGTTAGGCATTGAGTTTAAAGACTTCACATGGAGTTATGAAGAAATTCCTGAATTATCTCTTGACATTATAGTGTACAAGCTAGCAATAAATCCTAATGTTACCCCTTTTAAGCAAGCTCCTAGATGCATGTAATTAGAAATTGAACAACAGGTCATTTCTGAAGTCAAGAAACTGATGATGCTGGTTTCATCAGGGAAGAAAAATATCCTACCTGGTTAGCCTGTCATCCGGTTAAAAGAAGAATGGCCAAATTCACATTTGTAATTTTAGAGACTTGAATAAGGCATGTCTAAGGATGAGTTTCCTCTTCCTATACTAGAATTAATGGTGGACATCACCTCATCTCATATTCTCTTTCATGGATGGATCATCTATAACTAAATCAAGATGTCTCACAGATGAAAGAAACACTACTTTTGAACCCCGTCAGAATCTTTGTTATAGGGTCATGCCTTTTCGTTAAAATGTTGTGCTACATACCATGGCATGATCTTCAATGAACTCATCCATCATCGAGTGCTATGTTGATGATTTAGTAGTCAAAAGCTTAGAAAAGGAAGACCACCTCTTTCACTTGAGTAGTTTTGAATGGTTAAGATAATATAACCTCAAGATGAATCCCAAGTGTACATTGAGTCTCTTCAAGAAATTCCTTAGGTTTGTTTTTGACATGGAATAGAAATAGATCTTGAAAAGATTAAAGCTATCTTATAAATGCCACCTCAGAGTTTAACTCAACTCAAATCCTTTCAAGGATGGTTAGAATATCTAAGATGCTTTATCTCAAACCTATCGGTGAGATGTAAAGCATTCTCTTGTCAAAGGATGAAGTTCAAGTGGGATGATAAGTGCATGCCTTGAAGACATCAAAGAGTACTTGGTGAAGTGCCGGTTCTTACCTATCACGCAGCGATCCTTTACACTACGCATTGGATGACTCTCGGTGCTGTTGGTAGCCAATGATGAAGGAAGGAGAGCGCTCTCTATTATCTCAACCGTCATCTTATTCTTGCTAAAGAAAACTATCCACCTATTGAGAAACATTGCCTAGCTTTGATCTTTGCATCTCAGAAGCTATGACACTATATGCTTTCTCATAAGGTGAACTTGATCTCGTGAACAAATCCACTACGGTATCTCATGACACGACCAACATTATTTGGATGTTTGGCTCAATGGTCCATGATCCTCTCGCAGTTTGATATCACATTTGTACCCCTCATGGTAAAGGATAGACAGAGGATTTCTTAGCAACATACCCACTTCTGCGATTCTTGCTTAGTGATGATCTCCCAAATCATGAACTTAAGGAAGGCCAGAAACTACCAATGGGAGATGTATTTTGATGGTTCTGCTTTATTTCTTGAAGGTGAAGCACCATGATCTATTCTCCCAGGAAAGGCAGGGTAGGAATAGTTCTTCTAACTCCAAATTATAATGTGATGAGATTCTCATACTATCTTTCCAACCCCTACACCAACAATGAAGTTGAGCATGAGGATTTGATTGTCAGTCTGAAGTTAGCCATCACTATCAGTGTTAAGAGCATCAACATCTTTGGGGATTCTCATTTGGTCATCAACCAGATTACTGGGCCCTATCAGGTTCTCAATCCCAAGCTTCATCATTACTACGAGTATACCATGAAGAAGATTGGCATTAAGTCACATCTACAAGGTTCCCAGAGAACAGTAGCAAATGCCTTGGCCAAACTTGCCAAAGAGTTGGCATGTCCGAAAAATGAGTCCATTTCAATAAGGGTCCAAAATAGACAAGTCCTATGCCTTATTGATTTTAAACTCATCGAGACTTTCTCTTGAAGGGAAGGTTGTAGTTGCCAAAATGGACAAGGAGCTAGATTGGAGGCAACCATTCATAGATTATTTGAACACAAAACTACCACAAGAGAAATCACAAGCCCATCAAGTGAAACAAAGAGCTCTCTATGCTCTTGTTGATGGCACCCTTACCAGGTCCTTTGACCAAATGTGGTTTTATTTAGATAAACATGAAGCCCATGGAATTTATCGAGGTACACTCTCAGGGTCTATCGAGCTCATCAGTCCAGTCTGAAGATGAAGATGAAGATCAAAAGACTAGGATACTACTAGCCTTTGATGATCACAGATTGCATGGATGTAGCTAGGAGATGCCATTAGTTTTAGGTACACGGTGTGGTCCTCCACCAACCACCCAATATTCTACATCCTACATTGGCTTCATGGCCATTTGAGTGTTGGTGACATTGTAGGCGTCGATCCTCCTTCTTCCTAGGGGCATCGATTCATCTTAGCCAACTTTTCCAAGTTGGGAAGCCATCCCACTCGAGAGGTCATACTCATCACGTGCTCTAATTTTTTTAGGAATCATATTGTATATAGGTTGGGGTGCCTCGATGAATTATATCGATAATGATGCGCATTCAAAAGCATGAAGATCATAGCTTCAGAAGACGGTATAGATTGGAGATACTCCACCATCTATTACCCAAGAAAATGGCTTAGCGAAGCATTCAACAAAACTCTCATCATCGGATAAGAAGACTCTTGATGACAAAAAAAAATAGTGGAATGATCAATTGAGCTTTGTGGGCTACCTTGTCCAAACTCAACCCTACCCCATTTTCTTTAATGTATGGGTCTGAAGCCGTTCTTCCTTTAAAAGTTCAACTCCCGTCACTAAGGATAGCATTGGGTAACAAGATCACTATAGAGCAGAATGCAAACTTGCGATTAGAAGAGCTCGAAGGTTTGGAGAAAAGTTGCCTACGGGCATGCCAGAACCTCGAGTTGTACAAGGCCAAAATGATTCAAGCTCACAACAAGGTCCACTAGGTCTTTTAGTAGGAGAACTTGTGTTAGTCTAAGGAGACCCATTGTTTCCATCAAAGATGGGAGGCAAGTTTGAACCCACTTGGGAAGGCCCCATGTCATAGAGAAGGCCTACCAAGGAGGATTTTACTTATTGATTATAAAGGGGAACACCCGATGCTTCCAATTAATGGGCTCTATCTAAAGAAATATTACCCATGAAACAAATCATGTTTGAAAATAATCATTAATAAAAAGAACAAAATTTGATTCCATTCATCAAATCTTCTCTTCTTTCGAAGCATTGTTTGCTTATCTTACAAAACCATCGTGATGTGTTTAGGGTAGGTGGAAGGGTCCCCTAGCGGCATCCTATCCCTCTTTCACAACATAACCAATATACATGCTTTTAGAATAGGTGTAAGAGAAGAGAGGCATCCTATTTTGATTAGCATAACTAAGATAGGTGTGAAAACCCAAAGGACATCTTTCTTGGCGGAATCTACCCATCTATGCCACTTCATCAAATCCCTAGTGTGTTTAAGGTAGGTGTAAGAGTCCCCAGGTGTCATATTCCTTTTAACACATGCAATAATAAACACAAATCTTATATCTCAAGCTACTTTGATGAGAGCAAGCCTCACTCACTCATTAGCTACTATAGGTCGTACATGCTACCTAGTATGTCACCCTAGTCATTTATTGAGGATGTGAGTCCCCATGCTTTCTTCTAACTTGATCATTGCAAACCAAAGAGCACCTTGTTAGTATGGTGCTTCTTGCCTAGTGTAAGTACCTCATGTTGACTTTGCTTAAGAAGATGAGTCCATTCTTCTTTGAACTAGCCATCATGCTCTAACTAGGTCGAGTATGTTTGAGGTTTAGGATAAGTCCCCCAGAGGCTCCTTTCTCTTTACTACTTTTGAGGATCTAAGTCCCCAGTGGCATTCACAGTAGTCACCTTAGGTGATATACTTGAGCTGAAGGAGACTATCCAGCAATCAGTTCCACTATGAGGATGTGAGTCCCCGCTTTCTTCTAGTGGTTGCAAATCACCTTAGGTTGGTTGATGTTAACTATGTGACTCACTATGAATATACCACTCTTGGTAGATATGAGTCCCGTGCTTTCTCCTGAGTTGGAAACAATACCTATGGATATATGACTAGCCATGTCATTTTCTCCAGGGTATTGGATTAAGCCCAGCCCCATCCCCTATGGGCACTCTATTTGGATCAAGTCCTTTGTGACTCCATTTAGACACTTGCAGGTTACTTAGATTGGATAGTTCCCCTTTCTAGTAACCACTTGGTTGGAGAATCTATTCTGGATGCATAGATTCTCCCTTGTTAAATCGAGATGGGTCTAGGCTGATATAAGCTCATTCTCAGTATGATCCCTCACAAACTAACAGGGTCCATGATAAAATAAATAAACAAAAAACAAAATAAACAAAATTAATTCCCTTATGGATTTGGAATTCAAGCCCGCAAAGGGTCCCTTTTCCCAAGTAGGTATCCTATCTTTAAGGAAGTGACAGCAGAACTCCCTATAGAATTGCGACTACGGTTGAGATAAATTTTTGAGTGGTACTCACTCAGTCACCCAGGTTAGTTCAATCTATTTTCCATAAGCGGGTTACCCGTAGTCATTCCACTTTGAAAGATGTAAGACTATGATGCATTATTTCTAGCATGATTAAATGATGAGCGACCTAGGTTGGGTTGATTTGCCCAAAAGCGATCACCCCAGTGGTCTTTTCTAGTGGAAGATGTGAGTCCACGAGCTTTCTTCCCCCCAATTGATCATTGCAAATTGAAAGGCACTCCTTTGGTTGGATAGTTCTCCCATCGATCGGAAAGCTACTCCCTTTGTTTCAGTGAATCTGAGATAGGTCTAGGCTTCTATAATCTCCTTCTTAGTGTGACCCATTGCAAACCAATGGAATCCACAAACAAATCTAAAAAATGAAATTAATATTTGACTATCCTTGAGCTGATTTAAGTCCCCCCAATGGCATTCACTCAATAGTCAACCCTAGGCTGGGTTCGATTTGTTGCCCAATGCAACCAGTCACCCTAGTGGTTCCTTGTTCTGGAAGATGTGTGTCCCCGTGCTTTCTTCCTAACCTGGCCATTGTATACTGAAAGGCATTTCCCCTTTGTTGGATAGTCTTACCTTGTGGTTGGTAGACTACTCCCTTTGAATTGGTAAATTTGAGTTAGGTCTAAGCTTCCATAGCCCATACTCAGTACAGTTCATTGCAAACCTATGGGATCCATCATTCGAATGAACAAAACTAAAAAATGAAATCAATCTTGACTATCTTTGATCTAAGTTCCCTAGTGGCATTCACTTAATAGTCAGCCCTAGGTTGGGTTCAATCTGTTGCCTTACCAATAGATTACCCTAGCAACTAGTCTCTACTTTGGAGGATGTAAGTCTAGTACACTTTCTTCTTAGTACATTTATTGTATATAGGAAGGCATCCATTTGGTTGGCTAGTCCTACTATGTGTTTAGTAGACTACCTCTTTGGATTGGTAAATCTGAGTTAGGTCTTGACCTCTATGGTTCCTACTATGTGCGATCCATTGCAAACCAATAAGGTTCATCTAAAAATTCAAAACCTAACAAATTTAAAACAAATTCAACCCACTTCCCCAGTGGAACAAATAAAATCTTTCGCTTCTCAGAGAGAATCAAATCAAACCTTTCATTCCCTTGTGGATGACTTGAAACTACTTCTAGTGGAAGGTTCTCTATCCCTTAGTGGATTTTTCCCTCTCTCTTATGTCTTGGGCATAAGTAGAGCCACATTGTACACTAATCAATTGTTTCTTTTCCTTGGGTTAAGGATAGATTGCTTTTATTAGTGCTTGTGATCTTTCGATGTTTTTGATCATTTTGGTCAATATAAATATGTGCGGTGTTCCTTGTCAGTCACACCACACTTATTGGGCACCCTTTGTTGACCTCATTTTTAGAATGAGCTCTCAACCCCTTCATCTTAGACATAAAATTTCACTTATACTTTAAGAGTTCCTTCATCTTAAGAGACATCTATTTATTAGGTCGATACTCAAACCTATCCCTAGAGACTTAGAAGAGTTAGCCATAGGAATAGGTCATGCCTTAGGGGTGTTAGGAAAATTTTCTACCCATAGCTTAAACCATTCCTCACTTTCTTTCTTTCAATTAAAACTCTAAATAAATCTTAATTGATTTTCTCCTAATTCAAATCAACTCCTTATGACTGAAATTCATGATTGCATGATCAAAATTCATTAAAAATTTCTAAGTCCAAATTTTACCTAAGTCCTTAATATTCCCTTAAGGACTTAACCAAAATCATGATCTAAATCAAATCAAATATTTGAGATTTTCTCATAATCCATTTATATTCTCATTTATATTCACATATATAAATGAAATATAAATTCAAATCAATCAAACTAAACTCAAAATTCCAAATCAATTCATGAAATTTTTTTAAGTCCCTTAATTTTCCATTAATGGACTTAGCTAAACTTTGTTCAAATCAATTCAAACTCATGGGATTTTCTCAAAACTCATTTTATATTCTCATTTATATTCACATATATAAATGAAATATAAATATCAATCAAATCAAAGGCAAAATTAAATTCCCAATTTAAAATCTCCTTAAGTCATTAATTTTCCATTAATGAACTTAGCCTAAATCTTGATCAACCATATCAAAGTCATGGGATTTTCTCATAATTCTTTTATATTCTCATTTATATTCACATATATAAATGAAATATAAATATAAATCAATCAAACCAAATTCAAAAATTCAAAACCTTACTCCAAATTTTCCTAAGTCCTTTAAATCTTTCTTAATGGACTTAGCCCAAATCATGATTAAACCACTTCAAATCCTTGAAATTCTCTCATGATCCATTTATATTCTCATTTATATATATATAAATATAAATAATCAAAACCTATTCCAAAAATCAAACTCAAATCAACTCAAAATCCAATCTAAGCCTTTGAAGTCAAAATCTTGAACTTAGCCAAATCAACTTCAAATCAAGCCAAACTCTTGATTTTCTCTGAGATTCAATCAACCCTATAATCATGAGCTCATATATAAATCCAAACTTCAATCACTCAATCAAAAGTCAAAATCAAACCCAAAACCCTTCATATTCTTCCTTTGAATATGAAATTGTCAAATGGATCAAAACCCATTTGACTTTAAAACCATAAATGGATTTATATTTCAATCATGAGTCCATATACAAGATCAACCAACTTCAAATCAAGCTTCATTTGACCCACTTGACTCACTTCCCAAAGTGACTTAAAGTACCCTTATGAGCCAAATTTTGATCCTAACCAAATTGGATTGAACCAAACTCATATATCCCTCTCATCATGATCAACAATCATCATGGGATGATCAATCAATCAAATTGAGTCAAACCAAGTCAAACCTAAGGGTTGACCAAGTCGACACTTAAAAATGAAACCTAACATAGCCAAATTCCACCATAGGCCAAATTGATTAAAACCATTGATCTAAATTTACTCATGACTTATGTTTGAACTTGACCAAGCAACAGCCTAACTTGATTGGCCACTTGACAAGTTGACCCATTTTGACCTAAAGGGTCAAAATGTGTCAAAACTTGATCTAAGCCAAATTGATCCAAACCAATGGGTCAAGTCCATTCCAAATCACTTGTGGAACTTGACCAAAGCCTCAATTCCAACTAGACCTAGCAAGCCCAATTGACTTAGACCCAACATGACTAAAGGGGTCATGTTGAATTGAACAACATAATTGATTGGAAAGATACCAATCCACTCCATATGACTAACCAAACCTAAACCTACCCTTGACCTACCTCAAATAGGTCAAATGGGTCAACCAACATTTGACCTAAATGAAGTCATATGAGCCAAATTCAAAAACCAAATTGAATCAAAACAAAGTCACCAAAACATTTCAAATTGTCATATGAACTTGTCCCAACCCTTAGTTTGACCCAATTTGACCTACTGGTCAACTTGACCCATTTTGACCTAAATGGGTCAACATGAGCCAAACCTTATCAAATGAATTCCAAATCTTATGAAACTTGGCCAAACCTAGTTTCTCCACATACCCAACATACCCAAAGTGAAAATAGCAAAATGACCATTCTACCCCTAGGTCATAGAACAATTTTTTGGCTTAACCAAAGGGTAATTTGGTCATACACTTTTCACATCCACTTGAGGCTTTCCTAAAAGCTCAAGGGGACCTAAGGGAGAGTGGTGCAACCAACCCAATGGGTTTGGGTGAGCCCAATTGGTCCCTAGACCAAACTCGACCCTATGGTTCAAAATGCAAAATTCAAACTCCCACTCAAACTCAAATTCAAGCACATGAGAGGTTGCCAATCCACTCCTTGGCTCAAACTAACCATGTGCACACCCTTAACTGATCAAACAACTCTCTGCCTATGATCAATTGGATCAAAATGGCAAGAGCATTGCCTGATCCTTCAAGGGGGAGATATACTCCCCCTAATTCAATTCAATTCTCACTTCCTCTTTGTCGATTGAAGCTAAGGAACTCAGAGCAAGCATCAAAGAGTATTCTCAAGCTTCTTAGAGAGTATTTGAAAAAACCATTTTCAATTTTCAGACTTTGAAAATAGAGGAAGTCCATTGAAGAGATAACTTCTTCTTCATTCAATCTCCAACCAATTGCTCTTGCATACTTCATCAGGAGCTAAGTTGAGTGCACCCAAGCTTCCTTTGGAGTTCTTACCCAAGGAAGGATTGAATTGGATCAAAGTTGAGCTTAAGCTAAGGAGGAGGTGACCCATAGGAAGATCCACTCAACCTCAAGTGCTCAAAACTTTAGCAAGGCTTCATCTCAACCAAACAAAGCTTCTCCAAGGGAATCGAGCACCGGTGATCACCTCAGTGAGGTATGGGATTTTTGGACCATTAAACTCAATGTGGTGTGGAGCTTTGTGAAAGAAATTTTCACCCCAACAATTTTTGGCCGTTGGATTTGCCGCTCATTAGCTTTAGATGGTGTGGGTTGTCTTTGATTTGAATCCATGCTAGATCGAGCTTGGATCTTCCCCTTGATCATGGACAGTCTCTATTGATCAAGGGGAAGAACTTGGGATATCTCCCATCCATCGCACATTTTAGATGGACGGAGATAATTTTGCATGTTGAGATATCTGTTATTCATTTTAAAACCATGGGGAGATCCTTTCGATCTTTGATCAGGGATCAAATGCATGTGCCACCAGCCGCCATCTGGGATTTGACTACTTAAGTAACCCCCTCATGGCGTGACGCATGTAAAGCGCGCTGACCACCGCCACCACGTGTTGCACCGTGAGCCAGGGGATTAGTTAAATGCATAATTAATTTCTAATTAACTAAAGGATCTTCTAAAATTCATAACTCCCTCTAGAAAATTTAGCAAAATATGAATTAAAATTCTATGGATAGATAATTAAACCTAGAATATTTTAAAATTAATTTCAATTGGTTTTGAATTATTCTTTTGGGTTTTATTGAAAGTTTATTTTGCTAATTACTTTTAATTAAGTTAATCCAAAATTTCTTGGGTATGTTTTAGGGGATGACTTCTACCTCCCTAATTTTCTTGGGATTTATTGAATGCTTGATTAGAAGAATCGAACATGAATTTCCTAATTACCCTCCTTATGTAATTAAGGATAATTAAGGTGTAATTAGTGATTTTAACCCATGATTAGGGTTGATTAAGGTCAGATCCAATAAGTAGGAGGTTTATGGAATATTTTGTTGCATTTTTTCTAAGCTATTCCCTAAACCCACTTTTTTCTCCTTAATCTCCTCTTAATTAAGGGTTAATTTATTAATTATCCCCTTAATTAATTTCTAATAATTCTAAAAATTTCCAAAACTTAATTAATCTACTTTGGGTAGATGCTTAGGTGTTTAATAGCTTAAGTTCAATTAAAGAAATCAAAACCCAATTCACATGTGTGAAAGGGTGTTTTAAATTACTTAAATTAAGCTTAGCTTAATTAACTTTTAATTAAATTTGCATTAGGCCTCTTTCTTATTAGGTGCATTGCAAATTTAAATTCCTTGTGAGTTTTATGTCATCTCATTGGCTCATAATTATTTGGTTAATTGTTCTGGGTGGGTAAGGGTTAATTAAGTTACTTAATTCATACCTTAACCTAATCAATGCATAAAATGGATCTAATTATCTAAAAATTAAACAAAAATATCAAACACATGTGGAATGGGTTAGGAACAGAAACTCATCTCACCTTTTCAAAATTAAATCAAACTTCAAAATAAACAAAATCACTTTGAGTTCACTTTGATTTATTTTAAATTTTCTTATTCTATAAGAATGTCTTTAGGATTTAAGTGAAATGAACTTGTTTACATGCTTTCATTGCTTTTCATCTTTTCCCAACATGTTAAATTTGTATGTCATGTGGTTTCATGCATTCATATTTTTCAAATTCAAATTTAAAATGAAATTGTTTACTTTATGTCAAGTTTGTATGTGTTGGCTAAAGTAGAAATATGAATATGGCTATTATCACTACTAAATCAAATTATTTTCAAAATACATAAATCAAATACCAAATATGAAAGTATGCTACTTATATTTTAATTATGAGTTTGCATGTGATAGATTATAAAGGCATGCTTATCATATGTTTCCTTTCTTTCTTATGTTGGTATAGTTTTGAATAGGAGTTGGTAAGAAGTAGGGTTCATTTGAAAAGAACCCAATACTTACTTAATTCAATACCTTATTCTTCCCTATGCTATCACTTAAGAAGGTACCTATACTTGCATACATAAATTGCATAAATAAAATGAATCCATTAAACAACTTTTGCATTCTCCTTTTCTATTTCATTTCTTTTATACATATGTTTGTATTTAAGGAAAGTGGTATATTAGTCTAGACAACCCAGGTTGTGAGGCTTTAAGTAGCCCTAAGTAGGTCTTGTACCTTACACCTCGGTTAACAATGTACTCACTTATGCCTTTCTTACTTTCATGTGTGATGGATAATTCTCTTTCTACTTAAGAAAAATCATGCATATCCAACTTCTAAATTTCCTTAAATGGATTAGTTAGCATGCATCATAAAGTGTGTTAAATACTCTCATTTGTATGTATAGATATGCTTAGGATCCATCCATATGCATATTATATATGTTGGGAAAGAAATGAAGTAATGTGTGTTATGTAAATTTTGATTCATTTTATTTAATCTTAAAATGCCTTTCTTTTTGAATAGATTTGTTTAGAGTTCTTCTAAACTTAGGATTAATTAAAATATTTAATCAAAACATTCACCTAAACAAAACTAAAATGTGAATCTACTTTAGAAATTACTTAGGTTAGGGAAGGAAAGAGAAGTTCTCTTCTCTTTCCTCTCATCATAACTTAGTAATTAAGTAGGATCCACTTAAACTAAATAAAAATATGAAATAAAATCAATCCAAAATAATAAAACAACTCAAATGAATCCCTTCTCTAAGTTGAACATGTTCTTCACACTTAGAAAATTTGAACCTAAAGCCATAGCTAAGCATACCACACAAGCCTTCAAAGCACACATATTAGCGTACGTCACTACTTCTAGCTTTAGGTTAGGTCGCTACATGGTTTGATGTTTGTTTTATTTTATGATATATGTTTTAGACAAGATGTTAGGATGTATGCTCGTAGAATGAATGGTAGGATGTTCTTAGTCTAACTATTCTTTTCTGCAGGGTTTGTGCTTTTGGGGCTCTATCATAAATAAAAATATAAATGCTTTTACTTGCAGGTGCTTTATACCCAAAAGATAATCCATAGGTCAAGTGGACTTAGTCACCCATGTGTGGGCTGATAGGTCCAATATACATGCTTGGAATTTATGTGATTTATTTTACATAACCTATATTTTGTAGGTGTTAGTTAGATTTCCACTTTTCATGTAAATTTGTGCAATTAGGGTTGTGGAATGATTATTATGGGGATTAGGATGAGCATTGGTCATAAGATCCTATCTTATGCACCATGTGAAGTCTTAGCATCTACCTTCCAACCATCAAAATAAGGAACCAAAGAAGAAAGAAGAAATAAAGCTTGAAGACCCCCCCATAACAATGAATTCCTTGCTTAATAGTAATTTAATTCATTTATAATCCAGTTGTATAAGGGTAGAGCTACCCACATTTGATATTTTTTGAGTTTGTGTGGTGACCACAACTTTTATTCTTTTTGCGATTAGCTTTATAAATTGGATGATGATTTATGTAGCTTTTGCATTAAGTGGCATGCTTTTCCTAGTTTCTTCCTTGCTTTATGTATGGCCTAGATGTGGATTAGGCTCTTTAGGGAAAAATAAATCTTTTACCCAACTTAACAACTCAAATTAAAATAAACAACTCATCTAAAGCTTAGGTTTAAAATCAAGATAAAAGAATTAGCAACCCTTAGCTATATGAGCATTTCTTTTCTAATATCAATTGCATCTTATTTCACTCTTGATTGGAGGGCTTCACCTTTTCCAGAAACTTGGCTTGACCTTTGAGAGCCATGGTGGAAACTCACCTCCTCCCTTCTCGATTTTGGCCAATAACCTTCTTCTCATGCATTACTCATATGAATCCTATTAGCTTGTCAAGATAATTGTCCAAAAATAAAAATAAAATGAAATTTGAATTGCATTAGATTTAGGTCATTTGAGCATGCACTTTACATGATCTAGTATCTTTGAGTGAGTTTAATGACTTAGTCTCTTTCTAAATAAAAATTGCCTACCTATCTTGCATAAGCATAAAGACTTGCCTACATTAATTTAAAATCATAGGAGATAGTTGGCGTCCACCCCTGGGTGGTTGTAAGTCCAAGCTATCGGGTGGTTTGTCCTCTCTTGTGGAGACAAACCAAATACCCATTTTTTGCCTTAGATTTAGGTTGTGCTTTTGGCCCTCATTAAAGCTCCCTAGATTTAGGTTTTGAGATTGCTTCTCTCCTTTGTGGGCCATAAGCTTAATTCCTCACCTCTTAGGCATTTCCTTAATCTTGTGTTAATGAATTATAAGTCCTAATTTTCTAATGAAAAATGAAATTCAAAAATGTAAAGCCCAACAGTAGGATAATTTGAGATGCTTGTTAGCTTTCATAACCTCATGAGCATCTCTTGCTTATCTTTCATTTTGGTTTCGATAATAACCCCCCCCCCCCTCTTTGATGGTCCCATTTGATCTTCAAAATGAACCAATTGATTGATAGTCCTTTCTATTGAAATCTTTGAAGACAATAATCATTTACCTTAAGAGTTTTCTTAAGCAATCCCATTTCTTAGGATGTAATTAACTCCCTTAGGGAACTTAACAAACCATTTAAAATAACCACCTTTACTTTTCATGTAAAGTAGGGAAGAATCTCTGAGACCCATCATCCTTAGAGTTGAGGTGATTAGGTACATTAAAGGGTAGTGACTTCTATCTTTCAAGATAGTACACTATTTCCTTGATGACGTACTCGATCACCTGAATAAGTACATCTATGGATCTGCATGGCATCTTAAAAAGATGAATTTCTATAGGCTTGCCTCTTTCATTTCTCCCAACAGATTTGAAAGGTGAATCCCATATCAGAAAATTTTCACCATAGGAGGAGTGACTTTGAATTTGATTTATATTTAGAACCCACATTCAACAAATTTATGTATGTTAAATGGGATTCAAATGTTTTGGAGAGGCTCTTAATTGATGCTTCCATTAGCTCATAATTTGATTTTATATTTTGGACCCTCATTTAACAAATTTGGGTATGCTAAATGGAGGGTCAATTGAATTTGTTTTGGATTTGATTTTGGAATCTTCACTTAGAAAATTTATGTATGCTAAATGAGATACAAGTGCATGTTTGAAAATAAATTTTGAATGCATTTTTATTGTTTGCGATGATGTGTGTCATGTGTTTGATTTGTTGAATTCGATTTGAAAATGGGATCCTTACTTAGAAAATTTTGGTATTCTAAGTGATTCCCAATGTGTTTGATGTATTTTGATTTGATTTTGAAAAATGTGACCCTTACTTAACAAACTTGGTATATTAAGTAGGGCTCAAGTGTGTTTGATGAGTTTGTTTCAATTTATTTTGAAAAAAGAGAACTTCTACTTAGCAAATGTGGTATGTTAAATAAAGTTCAAATTATTTTCAATTTTAAAAATGTGGGACTGCCATTTGACAAATTTGGGTATGTCAAATGGTGTTCAAGTGTGTTTGATTTATTTATGATTTTAAAAGGGGAACTCTACTTAGCAAATGTGGGTATGTTATGAGTCCAATTTGATTTTGATTTTGAAAAGGGAATTCTCATTTGACAAATTTGGGTATGTCAAATGGAATTCAAATGTGTTTTAATTTTTAGTGATTTTGGAAAAGGGGACTTTGAGTTAACAAATTTAGTTAAATGGAAATCAATTGTATTTATATTTTTGATTTTCAAAGATGGGATATTTGTGTGTGATGTTTCTTTTAAAAAGAGAAATTCCAACTTATAACATGTAGGATGTGCTAAATGAAATTTCAATTTTATGTCATGATCTTCTTTGAAAATAAAATCTTCATTCAACAAGCTTAGGTGTGTTGAATCGAGATTACTATTTTTAAATATGTGATTTTTCAAAAAGGATTTTAAAATTATTTTATTTTAAATTTTAAAAGAACCCATGTAATAATGATGGATATTGTTGCAATAGGTTTGGCTATCTTTAAATGTAGATATTTTGTCATGTGAATTTTAATTTGAGAAGTGCTATTTGAAATTATATATTTTTTTGCAAAGAGTTTATTTTCTTATATGAAATGAACATTGCCTCACCAAGAGAATGGTAAAGAGGTTCTAAATTTTTTATGTCCTTTAGTTAATTAAAATTTTTATTTACCTATTGGGGACCCAATAGGGCTTTTAAGACCTACATGGAGTGAGGTCTTAAAAGCTAAAGGATGTTAGCTAGCTCAACCTAAAGATGAAATAGGCTAAGTTCCAATAGAAAGAAAGATAGTCTTGGAATCATATAAAATACAAGTCCACTATAGATGTTTGGAGACAATAATTGTTACTAGAGATGGAGAGAGGAATCCTCCCCAGTGGAGTCGCTAGAAAAATCTGTGGTATTTTTTTTAGATGTGGGACACCACACAGATCTTACGAGATACTTATTAAAATTATCAGGTATGACATTAAGCAAAGATACAATATCTCAAAAGATAGAAATCATCACCCTATAATGGACATAATCACCTAATAAGGACTCCAAAGGCATGATGGGTCTTTGAATGTACCAAAGATCTTTCCTACTTTACATGGAAAAGTAAAGTAGGGTTCATATTAAGCCAGGTTCATTAAGTTCTCATGGAGGCTAGCCTCCATTATTAATTACATCTAAGGGATGTGAATCATGAATACTCTCGATTAAAGTATCAATTAAAGTCTTCAATGAGTTCAAGGCTAGATTATCAAAGGATTAGTTGTATTGAAAAATCAAGTGGGAAAACCTAAGGAGAAGACTTATTATCAAAGCCAAAGAAAATGAGTAGGGAATACTCTTCATACTAGGAAACCTAGTGAGCATTTGAACCTATCCTATAATTTGGCTTTATAATTTTGAAATTAAAGAAAAGATCAATAGTGTTAAAGTTGACATTTCATTAGAAAGCTAGGACTTGTAATCCAACAACAAAAGATTGTCGAGATGCCTAAGAGGTGAGGATTTATGCTTGTAGCTTAATAGAAATAACCACCTCAGATCTTAAATCTATAGAGCTTTAGCATAAGCCAAAGTGTGGCCTAAATCTAAGAGAAAATGGACATATGGTTTAACTCCATAGAGAGGATAAAGCTGCTGGACTTACCTCAGAGTAGTGGCGACCACTAACACCTCCATTAAATCCATGAAGATTGGTCATATGATTTGTAAGATTAGTTAAGCTATTATTTAATTAGAAAGAAACTAAAGTTCTTAAACCCACTCCCTAAGAGACTAGAGCATGAGTGGTATGAGCTTATGATTTAGTCTAGTGCAAAATCTTTTCAAATTTTATTTATTTTGACACTTCATTTTGACATTGGGTTTTGGTTTTTGATGCCTACATGCATGTTGAAATAAGGTTGTTGTATAAATCAATCAGAAAGGGGTGTTTTCCAACACAAGGGATTCCCTCACAAGTCAAGAATTCCATTATCATGCAAGGATGGAAATCCTCTTTTTTCAAGAGCAAAATAATATGATGTGCATGTTGTTGGCCATTCAACATTCAGTTAAGGGGTTGTTAAATCTTTTAATTATCTTGATTTATGTCTTAGACTTTATGTGAGGTTTTGAAATACTTAAAACTTTAGTTATGAGTTTTAATTGGGTAGAAAAGTTAATTTTTTTTTCTAAGAGCCTAATCACATTCCAGGCCACACATTCAAACATCAAACATATAAGGAAAAGAAAAGCAAACATCCTAATTGTGTACTTTAAACACAACATCAAACCATTTTATAGCTAACTAATATAAAAGAATAACAGGTGGTAGGGTGATAGTACAACATGAAAAGAAAAATGGGTAGCCAAGCTCTACCCTTATAAAATGTGATACATAAAAGAATAATTTGCAATTTACAAATGATAAATGATATGGGGGTCTTCAAGTCTTCATGTTTTCATGTATCTTCCTCCTTTGATTTGGTTTGCTCCACTTCAAAGGCATCACATGGCCTCCTAGGACAAAGCCTTCTAGCCAGTGCTCATCCTTATACCCTCATAGCACTAATCCTAATTCTTCATTTAAAATTACATTAAAAATGTGAAAAGTAAATCTAACTACACCTACAAGATAGGTGTTAGCTAAACACACATACAACCCAAGCAATTATATTTATAATTTGGACTTAGCACCCTGCACATGGGTACCAAAGCCCACCTATCTTAACTTGGATTATACTTAGAGGCATAAGTAACCTATAAAGAGAGAATTGATATTTATTTTTAAGCATATGCTTAAACATAATCTCCTGCAGAAAACATGATTAGGCTAATCATGGCCTACCATCTAGTCTACAAAACATGCACCCTAACATATAGTCTAAAATAATACATCACAAAATAAAACATACATCACACCATGCACCATCCTAACATAAGGCCAGAAGTGGTGACTTAATGTGTGTGTATTAGGGCATGTGTGGTTAGTCCCAACTAGGCTTTAGAGTTAAGATTTTCTAAGTGTAGAAAGATTCAACTTAAAGGGTGGTTTCACTTCAAGTGCTTTAATTGATTTGCAAGTTTTAATTTATGTTTTCTTTTGTTTCATATGACCTAGCAACTAAGTGTTGTAAAGAGAAGAAAAGAGGTTACCCTCTTTCATCCCTACCTTAAACCACTTTCTAAAGCATGTTATTTTTTTTAGTTCTCTTTAGTTAATAGCTTATTACACATTTTAGATTAGTACTAAGTTTAGGTTCTCTTTAAATAATTCTATTCAATGTGAAAGGCTTCTTAAGATTAATCTAATCAAAATACTATCACATGACACATGCTAAATCATTCATTTCTATCACATGTAACATACATATGATTAAGTCTTAAGTATACCTACACATACAATATGTTTTAGCGCACTTTAATGATGGATATGAGTATGTACATTTGAAGCTTCATATTTCCCCTATGATTGAACTATTTTATCATATTAATTTAAGGCTCGATCTAAATTCTTATACAAAAAATACATAGGGGTTGAAACATGTACATGTCATGTCGTTAACTAGAAGTGAGGTAATCAAATGACCTCTTGGCTAGCTAAAGCCTCATATTCCGGACTATCACTATATACCATTACATTCAAACCTTATTTAAATTTACATGCATGAACATAAGAAAGAGAGCTCCAAATCACATAATCAATTAATTCAATCACTAGAACAATTGCAAATGCATGTATTTTATTAAAAAGGAAGGATTACCAATCTCTAATTAAATACACAGATGTATGTATAAAAGACATAAGCAAGTATGTGCCTTTGTTAAACTAGGGAAGTGAGGTAGTCAAATGACCTCCTTAGGGCTAGCTAAAGCCTCATATTCCCAGGATGTACAGACTATATACTACTTTTCTTAGATAGATATACATGTATTCATAATTTGGAGAATGAAAATTATGCAAAAAATGATATTTAATTTGATTGAAGCATTTATGTATATGAATTAAAGCCTCATCCAAATTCTAGAATTGAAATATAGAAGAATGAAAGTAAATGGAGTATATACAGTTGTTAAACCAGAGAAATGAGGTAATCGAATGGCTTCCTTGGGGCTAACTAAAGTTTCATATTCTCGAGATGTCCATACTGTATACCCATTAACATTCTCACTTATATAAATCAAAAAATGAATAAAAGGAAAGGAGCTTCACTTCATACATTTAAGCTATAATCACATACATCTCTATGTATTTATAACTAGCATTCATAGCATATGTAACCATTCATTTCTAAGCTTTGGAAAATACATTTGGATTTAATAGTGATAATAGCCATACATATTTTAAAATAAATCAACACATGCAAGCTTGACATAAAGGAAAACTATTTGATTTAATTAATTTTGAAAATATGAATGTATGATTTTAAATGACATACAACATTTAACATGATATGAAAGGAATTAATAATCATAAACATGTGATTTCAATCAATTAAATTGATTCTGAAGGATAATCAAATCATGTTAAGACAACCAATTTAAGCATTAATTAACCCTTGCTAAAGAAAATTTCTAAAATTGAGAAAAAATCATCACAAATAAAAGAACCTAAGGCCAACTATGGTTGTTGAAAATTACCTCACCGAAGATGATTTTTGGTGGCAATGATGATCTGAGCATGCTCTTGAGGGCAAAGGAAGCTTTGCAATGGGTTTCAGCTCTTACTTCACTTCGAAATAATGTATCCACCAATGGTCACTCTTCCTTGTCAGAATCCTCTTGATTTTGATAGATTTTGCTCAAAAACCAAGTGGGAATGGTTGTTGATTGGTTTGGGAGCTTTAGAAGACTGAAATGAGTGTGTGAGGATGAGTTTTTGCCTCTCTATTTCCTATCTCCTTGCAATGGCCAAAAATGACCTCATTCATGGTGATTATTGGCTCTAAGTGGGTGTCCTTGGCTTGAGGTGGTTGGGATTCTCCTTAGGTGGCTTAATTTGGTTATCCAAGGCATGGGATGTGGCTGCTATGAAGGACAAGTGGGTGTCCTAGCAAAGGGAAGTGGAGGTCCTACATGCCAAGTCTTCCAATGGCGGGGGAGGTGATTTCCCCTCCCATGAGTGACCCAACCACCTCTTGGATTAGGTTGGACGGTGTTCTTGGAGCCTAAGTGGACCTATGGATGAGTGCTAAGTGGCCAAGGAAGAGAAATGACTATTTACATAGGTGTTTTATCTTATGTGATACCCCTAGCCTAAGGGTAGAGTGGTCATTTGGCATTAAATTTGATTTAGGCTGATTTGAAATGAGTCAAAAGTGAGTTGGACCAAATTGCATGTCGTTTGGAGTTTATTTGGTTAGGTTTGGCTCAATTTTATCCATTTGGGTCAAATTGGATCAAAATGGGTTAGGTTGACAGATGGGTCAAATTGGGTCAAACCAAGGGTTAGGTCAAGTTCATATGACTATTTGGAGAGCATTGCATCCTTTGGTTTGATTTAATTTGGATTTAATTTGGGTCAATTGACATAAATGGTCAAATTAGATCAAACTAAATTAAATCCAAATTAATCAAGTTGACCCAAATTGACATAAAGGGTCAACTTAGGTCTAGAGGGCTATTTGTCTAGGTTTGGCTCAATTGAAGGTCAAGTCATATTTAAATATTGATTTTGTGTTGATTTGAATCATTGGTTTCAATGGATTTGGCTTAGGTTGTAATTTGTCTAGTTTGGGTTCATATAGGCTAAAGGGTTGACTTGGTCAATTGGCTAGGTTGACTTGGTTTGACCTAATTTACATCAATTAATCATCCTAGGGTGATCCACAATCATGACATAAAGTTTGGATTAGTTTAATTCACTTTGATTTGGATTGAATTGGATTTTGGTTCATGTAGGTCAAATTGGCCACTTTAAATCAAGTGAACCTATTGGATTTAGTTGGCTTGATTTGGGATTGAGTTTGATTTAGTTGAGTTTATATATGAATTTTATATTGATATATAAATTAAATTGCAATTGGTTTTTATTCAAATGAGTTTTTGTTCATTTGAATATTTCAATTCAAATGGGCTAGGTTGGGTTTGACTTGGGTTGATTTTCGTTTGACTAGATGATTGTAGGTTTCATTTATATTTGGATAGATGATTGAAGGAATGATTGATTCAAAAGAATATCTACTGATTTTGGCTTGATTTAGATGGGTTTTGGCCAAGTTCAAGGGAATGTCTTAAAAGGTTTAAATTGGTTTTTTATTTGATTTTGGATTTTATTTTAGCTATTAAAATTTATATTTCATTTATATTTGAAGATAACTGAAGAATTGATTTATAAAAAGAATCAATTGAGTTTGGATTGAATTGGATGGAAATTTGGCTAAGTTCTTGAAGGTTGATTAAAGAGCTAGGGAAGGTTTTCAAGTTTGGATTTGATCTTGGATTTCAATCATTTGGAATTGAGTTTGGACTTGGATTTGGATTTGAAATTGAGTTTGAGGTGTGTTGGAAATTTGGATTTGGATTGAATTTAAGAATGTGTACATGGATTGGGTTTAGGTTGTAGGGTAGGTGATTTTCCTAAGTCCCTAAAGCATGGCCTAATCCAATGATTAACACTTCAAAGTCTCTATGCTTAGGTCAAGTGTTCACCTAATCAGAGTGTCTCGTGACTAAAGAAACCTTAGTGTCTAGAAGGTTCCTAGGTCTAAGAGGAGGTTGAGAACTCACTCCAAAAGTGAGGTCAATAGTCTGTTATTTGGTTGATGAAATCAAGATGAAGAAATGTTGAATCTGAATTTGTTCTCTATTAAAATAAAAAAAACAAAAACCCTAAACCCTAAACCCTAAACTAAAATTTGAACCATAAACTTAGAACCTAAACCCTAAACCTGAAAAACCCTAAACCCTAAATCCTAAACCTAAACCATAAAACCCAACCCTAAAAACTCCTAAACCCTAAACCATAAACCAAAACCCTAAACCTAAAATATAATAAACCTAAAATAAACTAAAAAATAAAAAATAAACTAAATTAAAAAAATTAAAACCTAAACCTAAACCCACCCGCAGCCTGAGCCCTCAACCTCATGCTCTGGAAATTCCCCTTTTCCCCTCTCATTTTTTGGCTTTCTAGCCATTACTTGATGGTTGTTTGGCATAGTTCTCACTGGATTCCTTCTGGAATTGATAGCTCCTGGCAGCTTTTTTATTTTACTTGGTCAGAAAGTTTACTCTTCATAGGACAAATTTAGAAAACATTCACTCTTTCTTTCAATGTTTGAAACTTTTGGGGGCTTTTACGATTGGTTTAATTAATCCACGCCACATTTTGGTTCAATTAACGAACAATTTGGATTACTCATGTGTTTTTGCTCATCATTCTTATTTTGTTTTCAATTGCCAAATGAGGTTGCTGAAATGGACTCCACTATTTGATATTAGAGAAGAATCCCCAATCATTTCAGTTTGGATTTCTCTCCCCAATATGCAAATTTATTTCGTTAATCATCAATTCTTTTTTGCTGTGGGTGCTTTATTTGGTTGGCCATTGCAAATTGATCAGGCAATGGCTATGAAATCTCGACCTTCTGTGGCTAGAATCCTTGTAGAATTAGACATTACCAAGAAACACCCCAAAGAAATTTGGTTGGGATCTAAAAATTATGGTTATATGCATAAAGTTGATTTTCAAAATTTCCCTCTCTTTTGTTCTCATTGTAAAATCCATGAGCATAATTACGAATGTTTCATTCGCATCCTCACCTAGAAAAGAAAATTTAAGGAAACTATTTAACCCTTCTTACAGCAATTGAAGGTTTCTAATGTGAAAAATAATTTCTCTAAACTTTTGGATGATGATTCTTTTTCTTTAAGTCGATCCCGGATCCTTACCATTCTTTATTGATGAATGAAGCTTTAATTGAAAATATTAATGAGGATATCAATGTTATGCATCATTTAAAATTCAATGGATAATATGAATTTGGTTCTCAAGTTTGAAAAACTATATACTTTAGTTCGTAATGATTTAAATTCTCAAACATATTTGGTTTTGTCTAATAATGACTATTGAAGAAGAAGGATGTTCACACTTGCCTTCTTAATAAATTTTACTTCTTCTATATTTGATACTCATTTAACTTTAATAAATTCTAATGGATTGGAAGAAGGAGAACTCACTTCTATATAGGAGACTTCCCCTAAATCTATGACTAATGTTGCTAAATCCTTCTTGGATGATGATTCTATGGGAAAAGGAAATTGTTCCCAAACTTATAATGCTAAAAAATAATATAAAAAACATCCCTCCCATATGGTACAATAACACTAGATCTACTACGCCCTCCCTCTCCTCTCTTAATTAACCTTTTCTTAACACCTTTTTTACTTCCTTATGTTTTATTTTGCTTGTTTGGAATGTTAGAGGGATTGATACCCTCTCTATTTGTAACCGTATTAGAAACCTTTATCGTATTCATAATATCTCTTTACTTATTATTTTGGAGCCTCTTATTCATGCAAACAAAATTAACCATATTGCTAGAATGACCGGTTTCAATAAATTTTTCTCTAATGTTAGTAATAAAATTTGGTTTTTTTGAAATAATTTTGTGGAGGTTTTTATTCTTGATGATTTTCATCAAGTTGTCAATGCTCAAATATCTTATGGTGACTATTATGTTTTGGGCTCTTTGTCTATGCATCTTGTAATAAATCTGGTAGAAATCTTCTTTGAGAAAGTTTGAGGAATTTTACAACCTCTGTCAATAAACCTTGGTTTGTTGGTGGGGATTTCAACACTAATTTATTCTCTTTTGAATGAAGAGGTGGTTGCTCTCCTAATATTCATTCCATGGAAAAATTTTCCAATATGATCCTTGATTGCAATTTGATTGATATTGGCTTTAAGGGTTCAAATTTTACTTGGCAAAACTCTAGACTTTAGCAAAGGTTGGACCAGATTCTTTTTAATACTCAATGGATTACTCAATGGCCTATTACTTTTGTCAATCATTTAAGCAGAACCTTATCAGAACATACACATTTTTTGGTTTCTATTAAAAATAACTCTAATAGATTAAAAATTTTCTTTCATTTTAGATTTCAGAACATGTGGATTCAGCATATTGATTTCTTTAATATTGTGGCTAATAATTAGAAAGCTCCCTTACATCTTGACAATTTGATTATGGGGATGAATAGATTTTGGTTTAAGCTTAAATGACTTAAACAAAATCTGGGTTGGTGGAACAAGCATTATTTTAAAAACCTTTTTGCTAATATGAAAGAAATGGAAAAATTGGTTTATGATCTTGAAGTCTCTGTTATGTTTGGTCCTACTAAGATTAAGGACTTGACTGAGGTGAGAGATAAACTTGTTAATTTTCAAAATATGGAAGAGTTTTATTACCACCAAAAACCTGCTAGCAAACATATTGCAGATGGTGATAGAAATACTTGATATTTCAATGCTTTAGTTAAATAAAAAGAGATCTTTAAATAACATTACAAAAATTAATGATGATAATGGAGAATGGATTATGGAGAATAATGATATTAAGGATTTGACCATTAATTACTTTAGAAATATGCTTAATAAGAGTTGCTCTTATGAAGCTATTTCTAAATACTTGATTCCTTCTATTATAAAACAATAATGACAATGAGTTGCTTACTTGTACATAATGAGTAAATTTTAAAGTTCTTAATAGCATGAACATAGATTCTATTGGTGAGGGTTTCACTTCCCAATTTTTCAAAATGCTGGTTTATTATTAAAAATGATTTGTTTGAGGTTGTGGTTGATTTTTTTAATAGTAATCCTTTTCCTAGATATTTTTCTAGCCCTTCTATTATTCTCATATCTAAGAAAGATAATCTAGACTATTGGAGTGATTTTAGAACTATTAGTCTTTGCACCTTCTTCAATAAGCTTATTTTCAAAATTCTGACCAACAGGCTTAGTCCTTTACTTCATAGGATTATCTCTCTAAGCCAAACTGATTTGGTTGGAGGTAGATCTATTTCTGATAATATTCTGCTTGCTCAAGAATTAATTCATGATTTAGATGCTAAGACTAGAGGTGGCAACATTATATTCAAATTAGAAATTTCCAAACTTTGATAATATCTCTTGGGATTTCCTTATCCGTATTCTGAATTTATTTGGGTTTTCTGATAAATTTACTTTTCGTATTCAAAATTGTATTAATAATGCCTAGTTTTCTATTTTGCTTAATGGGGGAAGCCTTAGGCTTCTTTCCTTCTTCCCAGGGCCTAAGATAAGGAGAACCTCTATCTTCTGACTTATTTATTATTATTGTTGTGTAATTATCTAGGAGCCTCAATGATCTATTCTTAAAGAATTCTACTATGTATTACAAAACTCTTAGTGGACTTCCTATTTCTCATTTAAGCTTTGCAGATGATTTTATTATTTTTTGCAATGCTTCTATTAATCATATCAAAAATCTCAAGATTTTTTTAAATAAATTTGGTAGAGAAAGTGGTCTATCTATCAATGATAACAAAAGTTATTTTATTACTTCTTCAAGCATCTCCAATAATGAAATTAATCAAATCTCACATATCACTAACTTTAAACATCAACACCTTCCTCTTAAGTACTTTTGGCACCTCTTTTAAAGCTCAAATGATCCCATCTTTTTGATGAGTTAATTCAATAAATTTTAAATAAAATTTATTTTTGAGAATATCATTTACTTTCCTTTAGTGGCATGCTCACTAATCTTAAAGCACTCTCAATTCAATGCATCTTTATTTGATTCAAATTATTATCCCCACTAATGCTACTCTTATTAGAATTGATCCCTTGATTAATAAATAATTTTGGGAATCCAATAATTTTATTAAAATAATGCATTGGACTTCCTGGCATAAATGTTATGGTCCCTTGGGTGAAGATGGTCTCAGTTGCAATCCGATTCGTGAAGCTATTATTGCCTTCTCTTATAAGCTCTGGTGGAATTTTAAAAAGAATGATAGCCTTTGGGCTAATTTTATGATGAAAAAATATTGCCAAGGTTAACACCCTCTTATTTGTGCTTATAAAGTTGGTGACTCTCCAATTTGGAAAAGGCTTTACTCCATTAAATGGGTTGCTGAACCCTTAATATCTTAGGTATTCATTGGGTTCTTCTTTCATTTGGCAAGACAATTAGATTGGCAATGGCCTTATTGACTCCCTTTTATCTACCAACTCTCTGCATCAAAGTTAACTCTTTTCATAATAACACTTGGAATGAAAACTTGAGAATTATATCCCTATTTCTCTTTTAGATAACTTTAGAAATATCCTTATTTTCTCTAACAAACTTGGCCAAATTCTCTTTAAGCTTTCTTACAATGATGATTTTGTTCTTAAAGAGGTTTGGAATTTTATTAGAGATAAGAAAAACTCCTCTAATGTTTTCAATAAACTTTGGAACAAAATCATTCCCATTTCTTATTTTGTTTTAGCTTGGAGGATTTTGAATAAATTTGTTTCTATTCACTCTTTGCTTCGGAATAAAGGGTTTTATTTTACTTCAAAGTGTTATTTCCAGATTGAAAATGTTATTCATGTTTTTGTCAATTGTGCTATTGCTTATAAATTATGGTTATGGTATGATGATTTATTTAATACCAACTTCTTTCATGGCTCTCTTTCCATATATCAACTTCTTGAAGTCTGTTTCAAAAATAACTATGAAAGGTCATATCAAAGTTCTAGTTTCTATTACCGGTTCATGGATGTACAAATGATGCTAAATATCATGGTATTCCCATGAGCCAAAAGGATCTTAGCTAGAACCAAAGAAAAAATTCATGCTTTGTTTAATGCTAATCTTATTAGGAACATTCATTTTAGAGGCTATAAATTTGTGGATAAAAAATTGGGTATCATTCTGCCTGATGTTGACTCTTATAAAAGAGTTAGGATTATCCACTGGATCAAACCCAAAGAAAATTTGATTAAAGTTAATACTGATAAGTCTATTGCTTTCAATAAATATGGCTATGTGGTACTCTTAAGTATTCTAAAGGTACTATCATTTGTTCTTTTGCCTATCCTCTCAAAGCCCATTCTGTTATTTATGCTAAGCTTATGGCTATCAATAAAGCTATTGAAATTTGTTTGAATAAAGGTTTCCTCAACATCTAGATTGAAGTTGATGCACTCTTGCTTCTTGACATGCTAAATTCTAATAGAACAGGAAATGTTGATTTATTTTATCTTCTCAATCATACTAAAAATCTTCTTTCTCAAGTTCATTATAAAATTTCCCATATCCTTAATGAAGGTAATGCTTGCGCTGATTTCTTGGCTACTTTAGGTGCCAACTTACCTAATTTCACTTTATTTGACAATTAAAATTTGCCTAAACTTTTAAGGGGTTTGGTCAATCTAGATAACACTGGATTACCTTATCTTAGATTATAATTTTCTTGGCTTGGTTTTTTCTATTAGTTTTTTATGAGCCATTGCTATTGGTTCCCCTTTGTTAAACTCTTTTTAGGTTGTGGCCATTTGCTTATTTTCACTCTTGGGGCTGTGCTAGGTTTTATTTTTGAGCTCTTGCTTTTAGGTTGGCCTCATCTTTGCTACCTGGTTGTTCCTATCTTTTCTACCTATGTTTGGTTTTTTTGGCCTGGTGGCTGCTATTTGCCTAGTTGGGTGATTATTATAGCTTGGTTATTTTTTGTGACCTTCATTTGGGTGGTGGCTTTGCCTGCTATTTTCTGTATGGGGTTTGCCATATCCCTGGGCTAGTTGCTTCCTTAACTGAGTTGAATTTTCTGTTGCTGTGGTGGTTGGCTGGGTGGGCTGGCTGTGTTGGCTTGGTTGGTTGTTGGCTGGCTGGTTGTGTTGGCTGGTTTATCCACTTCTATTGGTGGCAGATCGGAGGGGCTGTTGGTGGCTTAATTTTGGATTGGAGGGGCTGTTGGTTGGCTATTTTGGCTAGCTGGGTTGGTTGGATGGGTGGTTGTTTTGGCCTTTCTTTCCTGCTCTATTGGTGTCATGTTGGTTAGCCTGCTCTTGCTATGGTTCCCTTCTCTTGGCTACTCGCTTCCCTTTTTTCTTGTGCCTCTGTTTGCTTGTGGAAGAGATGAACTCTTGTGTTTTTTTTCATTTTGGTCTTGGTTTTTTCTGGTTTATGTTGTTAAGGTCATGATGCTTGCTTCCTTTGATCTTGTTATTCCACTTTGGTGGTGGCTTTGGTGGTGTTCCCACTATCTGCTTCTCACGTTGATTTTACGCCTTATTGGGCTTTTGGTAGCTTTGTGGTTGGCTGTGTCTCTTGCTTGAAGGAGTTTGACCTTGATGATGGACTTGGGATGATGAGCTACAAGAGGTATGATGGCAATG
The DNA here is from genome assembly GCA_021442155.1 of Cymbidium sinense. Lineage (NCBI taxonomy): Eukaryota > Viridiplantae > Streptophyta > Magnoliopsida > Asparagales > Orchidaceae > Cymbidium > Cymbidium sinense. The sequence goes on from CM038214.1 coordinate 132,074,135, forward strand.
ATGGCCTTGATGTTTCCCTCTCTAAATCACTAAATAAAAAATAAAATAAAATAAAATCCTAAACTAAAACCTACACCTAAACCTAAACCTAAACCTAAACTTAAAAGAAAATAAAAAAATAAAACTAAACTAAAATAAAATAAATAAAACTAAACTAAACTAAAAAAATACAAAACCTAAATAAAATAAAACTAAACATAAAAAAAAATAAAATAAACCTCAAATAAAATAAAATAAAACTAAATAGAAACCTAAACCTAAAAATAAACCTAAAAAATTAAACCTAAAATAAATAAAAAATAAACCTAAACCCTAAACTAAAAAAAAATAAAACTAAACATAAAAAATAAAATAAACCTAAACCTAATCTAAAATAAACTAAACTAAAATAAATAAAACTTAAACCTAAAATAAATAAACTAAACTTAAACCTAAAATAAAATAAAATAAAATCTAATAAACTAAACTAAACTAAAAATACCTAAAATAAAATAAAACCTAAAATAAAATAAAAAACCTAAACCTAAAAATAATAAAATAAAACCTAAACCTAAAAATAAAATAAAATAAACTAAACTAAAAAAAAACTAGCTAAACCTAAACTTAAAAAAAATAAAAATAAAACCTAAATTAAAATAAATAAACCTAAAATAAATAAACTAAACTAAATAAAAATAAAAATAAACCTAAATAAAAATTTAAAATAAACTAATATAAAATAAATAAAATAAACTAAATAAAATAAATAAACCTAAACATACCAGTTTTCTTAATTTAAAAAAGATAAAAATATAAAAATTTTTTTTTAAAAAAACCCTAACCCCACTAACACAACCAACAAAATGTTAAACTCTCTAAAAATAAAACCTAAAAAACCAAACCTAAATCAAAAGCTAAATCATAAACCCTAAAAACTTAAAATCCTAAACCTAACTAAGTAAAACCTAAACCTAAATAAAATAATAAAATAAAATAAATAAAAACCAAAATTAAAACCTAAACTAAAAATAAAACCTAAACTTAAACATAAAAATAAAAAATAAAAAAACTAAAATACAACAAATAAAAACCTAAACTAAACTAAAAAAATAAAAAAACCTAAGAATAAACACTAAACGTAAAATAAAAAGAAAATAAACCTAAAATAAAGTTAAATAAAAACTAATTAAAAACCTAAACCTAAGAAATAAACCTAAAAATAAATTTAAAAAAACCTAAACCCTAAACAAAAAAGAAATAAAATAAAATAAAATAAATAAATAAAATAAACGTGAACCTAAACTAAAATAAACTAAACCAAAATAAATAAAACCTAAACCTAAACCCTAAACTAAATAAAATAAAATAAACTCAAAATTAACCAACTAAATAAAATAAAACTTAAAATAAAAACCAAACCTAAATAAAAATAAAACCTAAACCTAAACCTAAAAAAAAAATAAAACCTAAATATAAAAAAGTAAACTAAGAAATAAAATGTAAACCTAAACCTATAAATAAACTAAGTAAAACTGGAAAATAAAAACCTAATAAATAAACTAAAATAAAAAAAATAAAAATAAAATAAACTAAATAAATAAATAAAACTAAACTAAATAAACTAAACCCACTGGTTTGTTTTATTTAAAACCCTAATGATCCTAATCCCAACTAAACCCTACCTAAACCCAAACCTGAACCATCTCCCTAACCCTCCCCTCCCTACCTTCCATAAACCCCACCCTAAACCCAAACTCTAAACCCACCATCCTAAACTACCTCCCTAAACCCTTAACCCTAAACCCTAAACCCTCCTAAACCTAAACCTAAAACTAAACCTACTAAAACCCTAAACCCTAAAACCCCAAACCCTAACCTTAAATCCTAAACCCTAAAGGCATAAAACTTGAAACCCTAAACATTAAACCCTAAAGCCTATAGCCTAAACCCTAACCCTAATCCTAAACCTAAAGTAACTAAATAAATTAACAAATAAAATTAAAACCTAAAACCTAATAAATATAAACCCTAAGAATGGGCAGAACCTTGATGATAAGAACATCACCATCAACCATAGATAGTGGTGGAGGCAAAGGCGTGGATTCTTGTAGTGGTGGTGGAGGATGAGGAGCTTGGTGGATTTGGATGTGGTGGTCGAGTAGTGGTGGTTATGGAGGTGGGGGAGATGGTGTTCTGGTATGGTGGTGGTGGAGGAGAGATCGGGATATGTTCGTGGATCCCACTACTCAAGAGGTCAGTGGTTCCTGGGAATAGGTGAAATTGAAGAATGACCTGATGCTACTTATGGTGTCTTTCTGAAGACATTCTAGTTAAAATAGGTTTTTATTTTCTCAATGAGCTCATTTTTTATCTGCGTTCTTGTGTCTTATAAAACTTGGTGTGTTACTTGGTTGAAATCAAAGAAGAAATGTTGAATCTGAATTTGTTCTCTATTTAAAGAAAAACCCTAAACCCTAGACTACAACCTGAACCCTAAACCCTAAACCCTAAATCCTAAAAACTCGAAACCCTAAACCCAAAACCCTAAGCCCTAAAACCTAAAACCCTAAAATGTACAACCCTAAACCCTAATTCATAAACCTGAAACACTAAAACCTAAACCCTAAACCCTAAACCCTAAAACCTAAAAATCAAAACCTAAACTAAATAAAACTTAATAATAAAATAAATAAATAAAACCTAAACCTAAATAAAATAAAATAAAATAAAAACTTAAATAAAAATATAAAATAAAAACTAAATTAAATAAAAATAAAAAAATAAAAAATAAAATAAATAAAAATAAAAAATAAAATAAACTAAAAAAACTGGGTGGTTTGCTTAATTTTTTTTTAAAAAAATCAAAACTTAAATAACTAACCATAATCCTAAACTAAACCCTAAACCTAAATCCTGACCCTAACCTACCCTAAACTAAACTAAACTAAAACCTAAACTCCTACTAAAACTCCCTAAACCTCTAAACCCTACATACCCAAAAACCCTAAACCTCATAATCTAAAATCTTAAACCCTAAATACACTAAAGCCTAACCCTCACTAAATGCTAAACCAAAAAACCAAACCCTATACCAAAACCCAAATCCTAAACTTAAACTTAAAACAAAAATAAATAAAAAAAAAAAATACCTAAACCTAAAAATAAAATAAAATTAAAACACCTAAAACCTAAACCTAAACCTAAAATAAAATAAAATAATTAAATAAATAAAATGAATAAAACCTAAACTAAAATAAAATAAACCTAAGTATAAAAAATCTAAATAAAATAAAAAGTTAACATAAAATAAAAATAAAACAAACTTAAAATAAAATAAAATAAAAATTTAAACCTAAAAAATAAATCTTAAAATAAAACATAAATTTAATAAATATTAAAACCTAAATCGTAAACTAAAAAAAACCTAAACCTAAAATAAAAAATAAACATAGTAAAATAAACCTAAACCTATACTAAAATAAACTAAACTAAAATAAATAAAACCTAAACTTAATCCTAAAATAAACTAAACCTAAACCTAAACCTAAACTAAATAAAATAAAATAAACTAAAAATAAACCTAAACCTAGACTAAAAAATAAAACATAAAATTAAACCTAAAATAAAATTCTAAAACCTAAACCTAAGAAAATAATCTAAAAACCTAAACTAGATCCTAAATATAAAAAATGAAACCTAAACCTAAAAAATAAAAAAAATACAACTCAACTAAAACATAAACCTAAAACTAAAACTAAAACTAAAAACTAAACTAAAATAAAAAACCTAAACTAAAATTAATAAAATTAAATAAAAAAATAAATTAAATAAAAAAAATAAACTAAAAAAACTAAATAATGCTAAACCTACCGATTTACTTAAATTAAAAAAAACCATAAACCCTAAATCGTAAAACCTATGCTAAAAAAATAAATTAAACTTGAAAATAAAAAACATAAATAAAATAAAAACTAAACATAAAATAAAAATAAAATAAACTTAAAATAAGATAAACTAAAAACTAAATAAAAACTTAAACCTAAAAAATAAACCTTAAAATAAAAAATTAAACCTAAACCTTAAACTCAAAAAACCTAAACCTAAAATAAAAATAAAATAAATAAAATAAAATAAAACTAAACCTAAATTAAAATAAACTAAACTAAAATAAATAAAACCTAAACCTAATCAAAAAATTAACTAAATATTAATCTAAATCTAAATTAAATTAAATAAAATAAACTAAAAATAAACCTAAACCTAAATGAAAAGTAAAACATAAAAATAATCCTAGAATAAAAACTAAAAACCTAAACCTAAATAAATAAAATAAAAACCTAACTATGGGCCTAAAAAAACCTAAACCTAAAAAAATAAAATAAAAATAAAATTCTACTAAAAAATTAACCTAAACTAAACCTAAACCTAAAAAATAGACTAAAATAGAAAACCTAAACTAAAATAAATAAACTTAAAATAAATAAACTAACTAAATAAAATAAACCAAAATAATTAATAAATAAACTAAATAAACCTAATCCAACAGGTTTACTTAATATAAAAAAAAACCATAAACCCTAAATGCTAAACCCTAAACCCTAAACTTACAACCCTAAACCCTAAACCCTAAACCTTAAAAAACCCTAAACCCTAAACCTAAACCCTAAACCTTAAAACCTAATAAACTTAAACCTACACCTAAACCCTAAGAATGGACAAAAGGCAAGAACATTTCGTCTACCAAGCTTAGTCTAGATCTGATTTGGTGAAGGCCAGTGGTTGTGTGATGGTGGTGGGATCTGGTGTGGGTATGGAGGTGGTGGTAATAGCAGGGGTGGTTATGGAGGCAGGAGGAGTGATGGAGGTTGCAACCGTGGGTGGCGGAGAGACAAATCAGGGATATGATGGTGGATCTCGCTACTCGAGAGGCGGGGGTGGTTCTGATGGGAACTAGAGAAACTGAAAAATGGCTGATCCTATCTTCTACTTATGGAATTGTACCTTTATAGTAGAGATGGTTCTACTTATATATGGTTTTTTGATTTGCTCTATATGTGCTCATTTTTTATCTATGTCATCGCTTGTGTATTAGAAAACTTGGTGTGTTACTTGGTTGATGGAATCAAAAAGAAGAAATGTTGAATCTAAATTTGTTCTTTGTTAAAAAAAAAACCAAATACCTTAAAATGTAAACTAAAACTTGAACCCTAAACCAAAAACCTAAACCCTAAACCCTAAACCCTAAGCCCTAAAAACCCTCCTAAACCCTAAACCTAACTAACCTAAATCCCACCACTAAACCTAAACCCCTAAACTCTCCCTAAACCCAAACCTAAACCCTACCTTAAACCCTAAAAAACCCTAAAACTTAAAGCTTTTACCTAAATTAAAAAACTTAAAAATAAAAAAATATAAAACCTAAACTAAAATGAAATAAAATAAAAACTAAAACCTAAACATAAACCTAAATCTAAACCTAAACTAAAATAAAATAAAATAAAAATAAAACTAAACTATATATAATAAGAACCTAAACTAAACTTAAAAAATAAAAAACTTAAATAAAATAAAAACTAAACCTAAAATAAAAAATAAAATAAACCTAAAATAAAATAAACCTAAACCTAAACTAAAATAAACTAAATAAAAATAAAAACTAAACCAAAATAAAATAAATAAAAACCTAAACTAAACTAAAAAATTCAAATAAACCTAAAAATAAAAAACCTAAATAAAATAAAAACTAAACATAAAATAAAGATAAAATAAACCTAAAAAATTAAAATAAAAACCTAAACCTAAAAATAAAAAATAGAATCTTAACCTAAAAAAGAAATTAAAAATAAAACTAAATTAAAAAATAAACCTAAACTTAAACCTAAACCTAAAAAATAAAAAAAAAAAAATAAAATAAATAATAAATAAACTAAATAAATAAAGTAAATTTAAATAAAATAAACCTAAATCTAAATAAAAATAATATAAAGTAAAATAAATAAAAAATAAATTAAATAAACCTAAACCTACCAGTTTACTTAATTAAAAATAAATAAATAAACCCTAAATAAAATAAAATAATGACAAAAACCATAACCCTAAATCCACCCTAAAATAACCTAAATTCATGAAAAAATATAACCATAAACCTTAAACCCTAAAACCCTAAACCTAAAGCTAAAGCCTAAACTCCTAGCCCTAAACCCTAAACTCTAAACCCTAAACCCTAAACCCTAAAAGACCCTAAACCCTAAACCTTAAACCTTAAACCCTAAACCATAAACCTTAAACATTTAAACCCTAAAACCAAACCCCTCCTCCCCCAAGCATTCTCTAGTTCATTGGCAATTTTTGAATCCCTTTTGGTGACGCATCCCCGACTGGGGATTTCTCTGGCTTTGGCCTTGGTTTTGATTGAACTCAAGGGCTTGAATGGCATCTAGCCATTGTGTGATGCTTCATCATTGACCATGGCTACAGTGAATTCTATTGCTTGGGCTCCACCTTAAATTATGGATGCTTTCGCTAAGGCATCTGACACTTTAGGGCTTGGCAGCCCTAATTCTTCTTCTAATACTAAATCATTTAAGGAAGCACTCTCTGGTAAAACACCTCCCTCAGCTGATTCAGTGAATCTCATTTTGATGTCTTTTAGAGGTTTGTCAGTCGTAATGTGCTGTGATGTGGATATTAAAAAGTTGGCAAAACCATGGCTCGGGTGAGTTTTATTGCTTGGGCTCCACCTCAGATTATGGATGCTTGGGCTAGGGCATCTGACACTTTAGGGCTTGGCAGTCCTAAAGTTGCTTCTTATACTAAATCTTTTAAGGAAGCGCTCTCTAGTAAGACTTCTCCCTCTATTGATTCAGTTAATCTCATTTTTGATGTCTTTTAGAGGTTCGCCGGCTGCAATGTGCTCTGATGTGGATGTTGAAAAGTTGGCAAAACCATTTAAATTTTCTCTTATCAATAAATTTGCTTTGTGTCATTTGAATTTGGATAAGATCCACTTTTTTTCCATAATCTAAAGCTTATGGGTTCTTTCTTGATTGGTCTTTTTGAACCTCGGTATATCCTGATTAAACTTTCTAATGATCTGGATTATTCACATGTTTTTTGTGTCATTCTTATTTCTTCTTTAATTGTCAAATGCATTTGTTGAAGTGGTCACCCCTTTTAACATTATGGGGATATCTCTAATTCCCCTGTTATCTCTTCTAATATGCATTCATTTTTGTTACCCATCATGTGCTTTTTTGCTGCAGGCTTTATTTGGTGCATTGCCTTCGACCAGCGTGATTTCACCCTTCTATGGATCAGATCCTCGTGGAATTAGACATAACTAAAAAATATCCTAAGGAAGTTTGAATGGGCTTTGAAAAATACAGGTATTCCGAAAATGTTGAATTGGAGAACCTTCCAATTTTTTGTTCACTGTTGTAAAATCAGACAATTCGTATGTTTTCCATCATCACCACTTAAAAAAATTAAATCTCCTAAAGAGAATGTTGTTCCTACCCATAAGCCGATCCCTACTTTTGTTCAAAAATTGGCCTCAGATCCTAAGAATGGTATGAAGGCTCTTATTAAGGTTGATTCCTTGGATATTGGGGTTAATCATGTTAAACAAGTTTCAGCTCCTACTATTGATATAGATTCGGTTGATTTTCAAAATGGGAAGGATGATTTACCTCTTTTTCCTTATTTTAATTTAAATATTTCTAATGCAGAGAATAATAAATTTTCAAAGTTTTTGGAAGATAATTTTGTTTCCTCTGATTCTATTTTTGCATTTATGTCAGCTTTGATCGATGGAAATGAAGCTTTTAATGAGGATTAAAATGATGTGAAGCATGCTAAAAACATTTTTGATCTAGATTTAACTACTTGTGCTTTAAATGGTTATAAATCATCACCATCTCTCATTTCTAATCTTGATATTCAGGTTAATCCTACTTTTCAACTTAATATGGATTTGGAAGAGGGTGAACTCTCCTCCAAACACTTAGAAAATTTTCCTAAATTTGTGACCAATGTTACTAAATCTTACTCGGATGATGACTCTAGGGAAAAAATGGTTTTCAAACTTATCATGCTAAAAAGAAAATAAAGTGTTAAAAATTACTCTCCAAAATTGTCCAAAAGCACTAGATCTATAGCGGCCTCTCACTCCTCTCTTAATTAACCTTTGCTTAGCCCCTATTTATTTCACTTATGTTTAATTTTCTTGTTTGAAATGTTAGATGGATTGGTACCCTCTCTATTCATAATCGTATTAGAAATCTTTATCATAGTCATAATATTTACCTACCTATTATTCTGGAGCCTCTTATTCATGCTAATAAAATTAACAATGTTGCTAGAATGATTGGCTTTGATAAATTTTTCTCTAATGTTAGTAATAAGATTTGGTGTTTTTGGAATTATTTTTTGAGGTTTCAATTATTGATGATTTTTAACAAGTTATTAATGCTCAAATCTCTTATGGTGACTATTATGTTTTGGGCTCTGCTTATTATAGATCGTAGAAAATCTTCTTTGGGATAATTTGGAATTGGTTTATTGATTTCAACACTATTTTATTCTCTTGAACAAAGTGGTGGTCGATGAAAGATTTTTCCAATATGATCCTTGATTGTAATTTGATTGATATTGGCTTTAAGGGTTCTAATTATACTTGGCAAAACTCTAGACTTTGGCAAAGGTTGGGATTCTTTAATGCTCATTAGATTACTTATATTACTTATGTTGATCATTTAAGAGAACCTTGTCTGATCATGCTCCTCATTTGGTTTTTATTAAAGATAATTATAATAGATTGCATAAATCCTCTCCTTTTAGATTTCAGAACATGTAGATTCAGTATATTAATTTTTTTGATGTTATGGCTAATAATTGGAAAGCCCATTTACATCCTGATATTTCAATTATGGGGATGAATATACTTTGGTTTAAACTTAAAAGACTTGAACAAAATTTGGGTTGGTGGAACAAGCATTATTTTAAAAACGTTTTTGTAAACATATGGAAAAATTGGTTTATGATCTTGAAGTCTCTATGTTTGATCTTTCTAAGATTAATGACTTCACTAAAGACAAACTTGTTAACTTCCAAAATATGGAAGAGACTTACTTGCACCAAAAAGCTGCTAGTAAGCATATTGAGGATGGTGATAGGAATACTAGGTATTTCCATGTTTTAGTTAATAAAAATAGAGCTTTAAATAATATTCAAAAAATTAAAGATGATAATGGTGTTAGGATAACAGAGAATAATGATATTAGGGAATCAATTATTAATTACTTTAGAAATATTCTTAATAAGAGTTGCTCTTATGAAGTTATTTATAAATCACATTAGATTCTTTCTATTATTACAAATGATTATAATGATTTTGCTAACCATTGTGCCTAATGAAGATGAAACTTTTAAAGTCCTTAATAGCATGAATATAGATTTTTTTTACTAGTTCAGAGGGTTTCACTACTCAATTTTTTTACAAATGTTGGTTTATCATTAAAAATGATTTCATTGAGGCTATGGTTGATTTTTTTAATGGTAGTCCTTTTCCTTGATATTTTTGTAGTACTTCTATCATTCTCATACCTAAGAAAAAAAATTTGTACTATTGGAGTGATTTTAGACCTATTAGTCTTTGCACCTTCTTCAATAAGTTGATTTCCAAAATTCTAACCAACAGGCATAGTCCTTTACTTAAATAAAATTATCTTTCTCAACCAAACTAGTTTTATTAGAGGTAGATCTATTTCTAATAATATTTTATTGGCCCAAGAATTAATTCATGATCTTGATGCCAACACTAGATGGGGCAACATTCTTTTCAAATTATATATTATCAAAGCCTTTGATAACATTTCTTGGGACTTTCTTTTCCATATTCTGAATTTATTTGGGTTTTTTGATAAATTTATTTATTTTATTAAAAATTGTATTAATAATGCTTGGTTTTCAATTTTTTTTGTTGGGGAAGACTTGTGTTTCTTTCTCTCTTCCCATGGCTTAAGATAAGGGGATCCTTTATCTCCTCCTTTATTTATTATCATTATTGAGTACTTATTTAGAAGCATCAATAATTTATTCTTTAACAGGCCTTGTATGTACTATAGAACTATTGGTGGCCTTCTTGTTTTTCATTTAAGCATTGCATATGATTTCATTATTTTTTGCAATGCTTCTATTCATCATATCAAACATCTCAAGTATTTTCTAAATAAATTTGGTAGAGAAAGTAGCCTTTCTATCAATGAGAACAAAAGCTATTACTTTCTCTATCTTGTTGACTAGGGCTTGGTGGTCAATTTTATTGATTCTATTTTGTTTCTTTTAGTTTTGGTTTTGTACACCTTTCATTTTAGCCTTTCTCTCTTGGCTGTAGCAGCTTTTGGTTTGGTTATTATTTTGGGTTGGCTAGTTTATGGCTTTTTGGTGGCTATTTTTTTTTCTGGCTATCTTGGGTGATTTTGGCTTGATGGCTAATGTTGATCTTTACATTCAATTAGGTTTTCTGCTATTGTGGTGATTGGCTAGGAGGCTATGTTGGCTAGTTAGATTGGTTGGTTGTTTCCCTATTGTGTGGCATTTTGATGGTTTTTATGCTTTTGCTTGGCTGATGGGGATCTTTCCTTTGTTGGTTACTAATGATGGGTTGTTCTCTTATGGATGTTTTACTTTTGCTTTGGTAGGAGGACTTTTAGTTTTCCTTAGAATTTTGGTTGGCTGCCTTTCTCTTTGTTGATTTTTTTTCTTCTTCTTAGAAAATTTTCTTTTTTTCTAACCTTTGATCCTTGAATTGGGATTTTTGGTTTATGGTGGTTGGTGGTTGCGCTTCCTTTTGTGTGTGCTGGTGGTGTTATTGGTTGGTTCCATTAGCTTGGCCAATGATCCTGTTATAACTTCTAGGATGTTGGCTTTATGTGATTGGCCTGTTGTGGATTTTAGTTGGTGGGTTTGTTACTAAATAGCTATTAGCTGGTTGTTTTCTCTGTTTATTTGGTGCAGAACTGGATCAATATGGACTACTTGCCTTGGATGGTTGCTGTCGGTATCTTTATGATGGCTTTGATGTTACTCACCTCCTCTCTTTGGTTGGTAGCTTTACATATGATTGTAATGCTTCTTATGAAGTTTGGATGCTCATATTCATTGTTTCCCCTTGAGATGATCTCAACTTAGCCTAAGCCTTTTCTTTCACAGTTCTCTCCTTTTGCTCTCTTTATCTAAAAACCTAAACCTAAAAACCTAAATAAAAGATAAAATAAAATAAAAACCTAAAAACCTAAACCTAAATTAAATAAATCCTAAAAAGAAAATTAATAAATAAAACCAAAACCTAAATAAAAGATAAAATAAAATAAAATAAAAACCTAAACTAAAACCTAAACCTAATCCTAAAAATAAAATAAACTAATTAAAATAAAATAAAATAAAATAAAAAAAAACCTATGCTAAACTAAAAAAAAATAAAATAAACTTAAGAATAAACTTAAATAAAATAAAATAAATGTAAAATAAAATAAAATAAACCTAAAAATAAATTGAAAGAAAATAAAATAAATACTAAATAAAAACCTAAACCTAAAAATAAACCTAAAAATAAATAAAAAAATAAAACCTAAACCCTAAACCCTAAGAATGGGAAAAACCTTGATGGCAAGAACATCACTGTCAACTAGGCTTAGTCTAGATCTGGAAGTTGAGGCGAAGGTGGAGGCGGCGATTATCACAGTGGTGATGGGGGATCTGGAGGTGTTGGTAGATATGGAGGTGGTGGTCGTAGCAATGGTGGTTATGGAAATAAGAGGAGTGACGAAGGTTCTGACCTTGGTGGTGGGAGGAGAGATCAGGGATATGATGGTAGATCCTGCTACTCAGGAGGCCAAGGTGGTTCTGATGGGAACAGAAGAAATAGAAGAAGAATGGACTCGATCTGCCATGGAGCTGTGTCTTTAAATTGGATATGGTTCTAATTATCTAGGGTTTTGATTTGCTCTATGTGCTCATTTATTATCTATCTTTGTCTCTTTGTGTCTTATAAAACTTGGTGTGTTACTTGGTTGATGAAATCAAAAGAAGAAATGTTGAATTTGAATTTGATCTCTATTAAAAAATAATCTAAACCCTAAACTAAAACTAAACCTAAAACCAACCTAAAGCCAAAACCCTAAACCCTAAACCATAAGAACCCTAAACCCTAAACCCTAAACCCTAAACCCTAAAACCCAAAATCCTAAACCCTAAACCCTAAATCCTAAACCCTAAACCCTAAACCCTAAACCCTAAAACCTAAACCCTAAATGCCAAACCATAAACACTAAAACCTAAACCCTAACCTAACCATAAACCCTAAACCCTAAACCATAAACCATAAAAAGCTAAAAACTGAAACCTAAACTAAATAAAACCTAAAAAATAAAATAAATATAAAACCTAAATTAAATTAAAATAAAATAATAAAATAAAATAAGAATATAAACTAAAACCTAAACCTAAACCTAAACCTAAAAATAAAATAAAATAAAAAATAAAAACTAAATAAAATAAAATAAATAAAAACATAAATTAAACTGTAAAATAAAAACTAAACCTAAAGTAAAAATAAAATAATCCTAAAACCTAAATTCTAAATTCTAAACCCTAAGAAATGAAATAAAATAAATAAAACAAAACAAAATAAAATAAAATAACTAAAAAAAATAAAAAAACTAAAAAGTTAAAAAAATTAAAAAATTAAAAAAAATTAAAAAAACTAAATAAACTAAAAAAACTAAAAAAATTTAAAATTAAATTAGAATACTAAAAAAAAAACTTAACCAAAACCCCCCCTTCACCTAAAACTCTGGCAATTTCGGGATTCCTCATGTGTTGTTGTCCTTGCTATGGCTTCTTCGTGAGTGTTTGAACATTTTTTCTCTTGGATTCTATTTAGATTGTCAGGCTTAAGCTGATCTCAACCTATTTTGGTCACAGCATCATGACTCATGGCATCAACTTCTTCCAATCCATGGGGTAAATCCCATGAGCTGACAGATCCTCTAGGGCATCAGAGTTTTTGGGTAATCGTACCTCTAGATTACCTACTGTTACTAAATCTTTCAAAGATGCTTTAACTATTAAGAACTCCTCCACTAAGCCTCCTATGAATTTGGTTCATATGATGTTTAAAGGTACTCTGACAATTATGATTTCAGATGCTGATATTAAAAGATTAGCTGAGCCTTTTATTTTTTCTTTGATTGGAAAGTTTTCCTTCAAACAGCCTAATATGGAAGATATTCATTCTTTTTTTTTTCACAACTTAAATTTATCTGGTTCTTTTTCTATTGGGTTGATTGATGTTAGGCATGTTCTGATTAAACTTTCTAATGATCTTGATTATGGAAGAATTTTTTATAGGCATTCTTGCTATATTTTTAAATGTAAAATGCATATTTTGAAGTGGACGCCTATGTTTGATGTTAATGAAGAGTCTCTCATTATTCCCATTTGGAATTCTTTTCCTAACTTGTGGATTAATCTATTTAATCATTAGATTCTTTATGCTATTAGGTCAAATTTTGGTTGACATTTGCAAGTTGATCAAGCAACAGCTACTTTTTCTATACTATATGTTGCTAGAATTCTTGTAGAGATTGATATTACTAAAAAATATCCGAAAGAAATTTGGTTGGGTTCACAAAATTGTAGTTATTTTTTGAAAGTTATTTTTGAGAACTTTCCCAATTTTTGTAATCATTGTAAGATTCATGGGCATAAAATTTTTGAATGTTTTATTGTACATCCATCTCTTAGGAAGAAAATCACCAGTAAGAATTCGATTGTTGAAAAAACTGATGATTCTTTCAAGTTGGATAAAGAGAAATCTAATTTTCAAAATTCTAATGTTTTGTAAAACCAGATTTCTAAATCTTATAAAAAAAGTTTTACCTATTAATGATTTGTCTAATGCACAAGGTAATTTTGATGTTTATGAAAAAGTTTTAACAAATAATCATGCTCTCTAAGTGTTTCTTTTGATGATTCTATTAAGGGAAGACTTTTGAGGTTGTGGTTAACGATTCTATTGGTTTGGATGTTGTGCATAAGTCCTTTCATGATGATGGTTTGAATATTATTGATGCTAACACCATTTCTTCCAATCAGTTGGATGTTGTTTCTCTTTCTCTTATTTAGATCATGGGAAAGAGATTATTTCTTTGCCTTCTTTGATTGAGAATGGCAGTGAAAAGATTGTTCTTATTTCTAATATTTTAACTTTTGGTCCTGATAATCTTGTTAATATTGGCGATCCTTCTTTTATAAAATAAGATTTAGATACCTGTGATAATTCTGTCATCGTTAATAGTTCTGTTTGGTTCAAAATGATGATTTCTCTATGGTAATTCTATTCAAAATTTTTTATGTGTTTCTAAAGGATTGGAATCTTATTCTAATCCCTTACATGAAGTTTGTACTGAAAATCTAGATTTTGCTTCTCTTGATTCTTTTATGAATGAAAATAGGGAGGATACTCTTTAGATTTTGTTAGAAGGTGAAAATTTTGATAATTTCCTTCTTAATAAAGCTCTTTCAGCTCCTTTTTTCACTTCTGATTCAGAAATGAATACTATTTTTTATTTTCTAATGTCATGGATGTTTAGATGCTCTTCTTTGAATTTGATAGCTTCTACTGATCCCCATGCCTTTTATAACAACACTAATTCATTTTTGCATGGAGATTTTTTGGAGAAATGGAATGGTTATAAAACTTTTTACAAGAAGAATAGGAAAAAAGTGTTCTGATTTATGCCCCTCCTCACTTTCTGAGGGTTACTCGTTACAAAGCATCTTGGAAATAATATCTCTTATCCTTGGTAGGTGTTTGCTTTTGTCTAGTTTTATCTATGTTGGTTGAGCTTTTTCTATGTGTTTTCTTGCTAGCTAGAGTATTGGCTTCTTGGCTAATTTTTCTTCTTCAAGCTTGGTGTTTTGACTTCATGTTCACTGGGATTTTTGGTGCCCTTTGGCTGGTTGGTTTCTTCTTTTCTCTATTTTTTTGTGTTGGTGGCTTTGTTCCTATTGGCTTGCCTCTCTTTGGTTGGTGCTTTTGCTCTCTTTGTTGGTGGTAGGTTGGGCTTTTTGTCCTTGGCATGTGGTTTGTCCCTTGGTTGGCTATTTCTCTAGCTTTTTATTTTAGCTATTGCTAGCCTTCTTTTTTTTGTTGGTTGGTTTGCTTTCTTGCTCTTTCCTGGGCTATTTCTCTTGGGTGCACTATTGTGTGGCTGCTCTATTGGCTGTTTCCTTTCCTTTGGTTGGTGCCTTGGTGGCTTTGGATTGGTGTTGTTGTGGGCTCTATTGGCTTTATCTTTGAGGGTACTTTTCTTTTTTTTGGGCTATCAATTTCTTTTCTCCCACTTTTTAAGAGGTGTTCATATTTGGTTTTGTTGGGAATGCCTTATGTTAATTTTTCCTTTTCTCTCTCTTTTTGTTTCCATAGCTTCACTTTTTCTTTGGTTTGGTGGCTATTATGATAGGTTTGTATTTTTATTTGGCTGGGATGGCTATCATGATATGATGAATTTTTTTTCCTTTGATAATTTTTTGGTTGGTTGACTTTTCTATTTGTAACCATCTTTGGATACACTCGGTTGATGCCCCTCATTATTGTGATTATCCTTCTTTCCACATATATGAGCCAGAGTTTTTTCTCTTAATGTTTTTTTGATCTCCTTCTGGTTGAGATTTCTTGTAGGTTGTAGATTCTCTTCTTCTTCTTGGAGGGAGCTGGAGTCATACTGATGGTCTCCTCTTTCTTAGATGGCTGGAGTTATCTTTAGTTGCAGGTTTAATTTTCCTTTAGTTCTTCGCCTCTTTGGAGGTTCTTTTGGAACTCTGTGGATTCTTCCCCTTTTTTGCCTTTTGCTTGGCTTTTTTGTTTTTTTCTTGTTTTTTTATTCCTATTTAATCTATTAGTTTAGGGACTAAACTCTTTAAGATTCTCTTGTAGCTCATTTGAGCAGTAGTTTTTTCTTTTTGAGTTTAGTCTCTAATAAGGACTCTTGTTTCTTTTTTTTTCTTTATGAGCAATAAATTCTTTTTAGTTTTAAAAATACCCTAAACCCTAAAACCTAAAACCCTAAACCTAAATACAAAGAACCTAAAAACATAAACCTAAACTAAATAAAACCTAAAAACAAAATAAATAAATAAAAACCAAAAGCTAAAAAAAATAAAAAAATAAAATAAAATAAAAACCTAAACTAAAACCTAAACCTAAACCTAAACCTAAAAATTAAGAAATATAAAAAATAAATACTAAACTAAAATAAAATAAATAAAAACATAAACTAAACTAAAAAAATATAACCCTAAAAATAAAAAACCTAAATAAAATAAAAACTAAACGAAAAAAAAAAATAAAATAAACATAAATAAAATAAAATAAAATAAAATAAAATAAAAACTAAATAAAAACCTAAACCTAAGAAATAAACCAAAAAAAAAACCTAAAAAAAACCTAAACCATTAACTAAAAAAAAACATAAACAAAAAATAAACAAAATAAAAAAACCTAAGACTAAATTAAAATAAAGTAACTAAAATAAATAAAACCTAAACCTAAATAAAAAATAAACTAAACCTAAACCTTAAACGAAATAAAATAAAATAAACCAAAATTAAACCTAAACTAAAAAATAAAACCTAAAAATAAATCTAAAATAAAAACCAAAAACTTTGACCTAAAAAAATAAAATAAAAACCTAAACCTAAACCTAAAAATAAAAAATAAAACCTAAACATTAAAAATAAAATAAAAATAAAACTAAACTACAAAATAAACATAAATCTAAACATAAACCTAAAAAAATAATTTAAAATAAAAAACCTAAACAAAAATAAATAAACTTAAAATAAATAAACTAAACTAAATAAAAAAAATAAACCTAAATAAAAATAAAATAAAATAAAGAAATAAATAAAAATAAACTAAATAAACATACCGGGTTTATTAATTTTAAAAAAAATCCACAAAACTAAACCACTAAACCAGATCCTAAACCCTACCCTAAAACTAACCCTAAACTGAACCCTACTAATACACAAATAAACAAAATAAAAAAAAAAATAAAACCACTGGCCCATAAACCTAAACCTACTAACCCTAAACTATAACCTGACCCTAAAACCTAAACCCTCCATAAACTCCAGGCCAAACCCTAAACCCAAATCATGACCAGGCCTAGACCCTAACCCACTAAACCTAAACTGAGCCTGAGCCAAAAAACGGACCTGATCCATAGCCCTGAGCTCCCCAGACCCTAACCCCAACTAACCCACTCTGAGCCCACAAAAAGCTAAAACCTAAACCTAAAGATAAAACATAAACATAAATAAATAAAACCATAAACAAGATAAAATAAAAAATTAAATAAAATAAAAACATAAACATACCTAAAAGAAAATAAAATAAACTAAACTAAAATAAACTAAATTAAATAAAACCTAAACTAAACAAAATACAAACCTAAATAAAATAAAACTAAACCTAAAATAAAATATAAAATAAATAAAATAAAATAAAATGTAAATAAACCTAAATAAAATAAAATAAAAATAAAATAAAAAATAGAATAAATAAAATAAATAAAATAAACTAAACCTCTTGGTTTGAATTTTAAAGGTAAAAAAATAAAAACCTTAACCCAAACTAATCCCTAAACCTAAACCTAAACCCTCCCTAAATCCTAAACCCAAAATCCTAAATCCAACCTATGACTAAACCCACCCTCTATACCCTAAACCCTAAACCCTAAACCCTACACAAACCACTACCCCAAATATTTAATCCTAAAAAACCTAAACTAAAATAACTTAAAAAAATTAAAATAAAAAAATAAAGCTAAAATTAAATTAAATTAAATAAAAATCTAAAACCTAAAATAAACTTAAAATAAAATAAATAAATAAATAAAATAAACTAAAATAAATAAATAAAAGCCTAAACTAAACTAAAATAAAATAAACCTAAGAATAAAAACCTAAATAAAACAAAACTCAACGATAAAATAAAATAAAATTGAAAGAAAATAAATAAAAAACCTAAAATAAACCTAAAAATAAACCTAAAAATAAAACCTAAAAAATTAAAAAATAAAACTTAAACCTAAACAAAAAGAAACCTAAACCTAACATAAAAATAAAATAAATAAAGTAAAATAAACTTAAACCTAAACTAAAATAAAGTAAATTAAAATAAATAAAACCTAAAATAAATTAAACCTAAAC
This sequence comes from Cymbidium sinense, assembly GCA_021442155.1. Lineage (NCBI taxonomy): Eukaryota > Viridiplantae > Streptophyta > Magnoliopsida > Asparagales > Orchidaceae > Cymbidium > Cymbidium sinense. The sequence continues at coordinate 132,092,393 of CM038214.1, forward strand.
TTAAATTGAATAAAATAAAAACAAAAGTAAACCTAAACCTAAACTAAAAATAAAACCTAGAAATAAACCTAAAATAAAATCTATATGCTAAACCTAAATAAATAAATAAATAACCTAGAACCTAAAAAATAAAAAATAAGACATAAACCTAAAATAAAATAAAAATAAAACTCACTAAAAAATGAACTTAAACCTAAACCTAAACCTAAAAAATAAACTAAAATAAAAAATATTAATAAATAAGCTAAACTAAATAAAAAAAATAAACCTAAATAAAAATTAAAAATAAAGTAAACTAAAATAAATAAAAAATAAAGTAAATATACTAAATAAATAAACTCGGTTTGCTTATTTTTTTTAAAAATACTCTAAATCCTAAACTAAACCTAAACCCTAAACCCTAAACCCTAAATCCAAAGCATAAATCCTGACCTAAACCCTAAACCCTACTGACCTAAACCCTACCCAACCCAAGATCCTAGTACTAACTCTAAACTGGGCTTTAAACTTAGGCAAGCTGGGCCAAAACCCTAAACCCAAAGATCCTAAACTATGGGCTCTACTAACCCCACTCCTAAACCCTAAACCCTAAAGCCTGACTAAACCCCAACACTGCTTGCCCAACCTAGACCTAAATAAGTATAAACACTACTCACACAAAACAACCTAAACCCTAAATCTACCTTAAACCTAAACCTAAACTCGATTCTAAAACTTAAACTGACACTAAATAAAACCTAAAATAAATAAATAAATAAACCAAAACCTAAATATAATAAAATAAAAATAAAATAAAACCTAAAACTAAACCTAAAATAAATAAAATAAAATAAATAAAATAAAATAAATAAACCTAAACTAAAGTAAAATAAAATAAACCTAAGAATTAAAACATAAATAAAATAAAATAAAATAAACCTAAAATAAATTAAAATAAAACTAAAAATAAAACCTAAACTTAAAAAAATAATCCTTAAAATAATACATAAAATAAATAAAATAAAACCTAAACCCTAAACTAAAACAAAACCTAAACCTAACTTAAAAATAAAATTAATAAAATAAAATAAACCTAAAAATAAAACCTAAAAAAATAAAATAAAATAAACTTAAACCATAAATAAAAAATAATTAAACCTAAAAAAAATAAAGAAAATAAAATAAACCTAAACCTATACTAAAATAAATTAAACTAAAATAAATAAAACCTAAAATAAACTAAACCTAAACCTAAACCTAAACTAAATAAAATAAAATAAACTTAAAATTACCCTAAACCTAAACTAGAAAATGAAACCTAAAATAAAAACCTAAAACTTAAACCAAAAAAATAAAATAAAATAAGAACATGAACCTAAAAATAAAAAAAAATAAAATAAAACCTAAACCTAAAAAATAAAATAAAAATAATAGTCAACTAAAAAATAACCTAAACCTAAACCAAAAAAATAAACTAAAGTAAAAACCTAAACTAAAATAAGTAAATCTAAAATAAATAAACTAAATTAAATAAAAATAAAAAATTAACATAAATAAAAATAAAAAATAAAGTAACTAAAATAAATAAAAAATAAATTAAATATACTAAATAAACATAAACCTATAAATTCACTTAATTAAAAAATCCTAAACCCTAAATCCTAAAAAACCCTAAACCCTAAACCCTAAACCCTAAAAGCGTAAACTCTAAAACCTTAAATACTAAACCATAAACATTAATCCTTAAACCCTGAACCTTAACCCTGAACCCCAAACCCTAAACCTAAACTTAAAGTAACTAAATATATTAAAAAATAAACCTAAACCCTAAAACTTAATAAACTTAAACCTAAACCTAAACCCTAAGAATGGGTAGAACCTTGATGATAGGAACATCACCATCAACTAGCCTCAGTCTAGATCTAACATTGGAGGCGAAGGCGGAGGAGGTAGTTATCACAGAGGTGGTGAAGGATCTAGAGGTGCTGGTGGATATGGAGGTGGCGATCAGAGTAGTGGTGGTTATGGAGGCGAGAATAACGATGAAGGTTACAGCCGTGGTGTTGGCAGAGGGAGAGATCTGGCATATGATCGTGGATCCCACTACTCGAGAGGCGGGGGTGGTTTTGATGGGAATTGGAGAAACTGAAGAACGGCTGATCTATTCTGCTGCTAATGGATCCATGTCTTTATAGTAGAGATGACTCTAGTTATCTAAGGTTTTTTATTTGTTCTATGTGTGCTCATTTTTTTATCTATGTCCACACTTGTGTCTTAGGAAACTTGGTGTGTTACTTGGTTGATGAAATTGAAAAGTAAAAATATTGAATCTGAATTTTTCTCTATTAAAAAAAAACCAAAAACCCTAAACCCTAAACCATAAATCCTATAAATCCTAAACCCAAACCTAAACCCTAAAACATAAACCCTAACCCTAACCTTATTCATAAACCCTAAACCAAAACACTAAACCCTAAATGCTAAACCACAAAAAAAAAACTAAACCTAAACCTAAACTAACCTAAACCTAAACCACAAACCCTAAAACTAAACCTTAAACCCTAAATCTTAAATCATAAAAACTATAAACCCTAAACCCTAACCTTAAACCCTAAACCCTAAACCCTAAACCTTAAAACCCAAAAACCATAAACCTTAAATCAAAAAACCCTAAAAACCCAAACTTAAATTAAATAAAACCTAAAAATAAAATTAATAAAAAAACCTAAACCTATATAAAATAGATAAATAAAATAAAATAAAAACATAAGCCTAATAAAAATATATAATTAAATTAAAATAAAATAGAATAAAAAAACCCTAAACTAAACTAAAAAATAAAATAAACCTAAGAATAAAAAACTTAAATAAAATGAAAACAAAATATAAAATAAAAAAAAGAAACCTAAAATAAAATATAATAAAAACTAAATAAAAACTAAACCTAAAAAATAAAACTAAATATAAAACCTACTAAAAATAAAAAAAATGAACCAAAACCCTAAACTAAAAGAAAACTTAAACCTAAAATAAAAATAAAATAAACCTAAACCTAAACCTAAAAAAAACTAAACCTAAACCTAAACCTAAACTAAATAAAATAAAATAAATTAAAAATAAACCTAAACCTAAATTGAAAAATAAAACCTAAAAATAAACCTAAAATAAAAACTTAAAACTTAAACCTAAAAAAATAAAATAAAAATTAAAACCTAAACCTAAAAAAAAGAACCTAAACCTAAAAAATAAACTAAAAATAAATCTCACCTAAAAAATAAACCTAAACCTAAACGTAAACCTAAAAAATAAATTAAAAAAACATAAATTAAAATTAATAAACCTAAAATAAAAAAAACTAAACTAGATAAAAATAAAAAATAAACCAAAATAAAGATAAAAAATAAAGTAAACTAAAATAAATAAAAAATATACTAAATAAACCTAAACCTACGGGTTTACTTAATTTTTTTTTTAAAAACTTTAAGCCCAAAATGCTAAACCCTAAACCGTAAACCTTGAACCCTAAAACCTAAAAAACCCTTAAACCCTAAACCATAATCCCTAACCCTAAACCCTAAACCCTAAAAGCATAAACCCTGAATCCCTAAACCCTAAACCCTAAACCCTAAAACCTAACTCTAAATCCCAAACCCAAAACCTAAATCTAAAGTAATTAAATAAATTAAAAAATAAATCTAAATCCTAAAACCTAATAAACCTAAACCTAAACCTAAACCTAAACCCTAAGAATGGGAAAAACCTTGACGGTAGGAACATCATCATCAACCAGATCAGTCTAGATCTGGCGGTGGAGGTGAAGGTGGAGGTGACGATTATCATAGTGGTGGTGGGGGCTCTAGAGGTGCTGGTGGATATAGAGGTGGTGGTCAGAGCAGTGGTGATTTTGGATGCGAGAGGAGTGATAGAGGTTACACCTGTGGTGGTGGTAGAGAAAGAGATCGGGGATATGATGGTGGATCCTGCTACTAAAGAGGCTTGAGTGGGTCTAATGGGAACTGGAGAAACTAAAGGATGGCCAATCCGATCTACTACTTATGGAACTATGCCTTTATAATAGAGACGGTTCTAGTTATCTAGGGTTTTTGATTTACTCTATGTGTGTTCTATTTTGATCTATGTCATCACTTGTGTCTTAGAAAACTTAGTGGGTTACTTTGTTAATGAAATCGAAAAGAAGAAATGTTGAATCTAAATTTGTTTTTTGTTAAAAAAAACCATAAACCTTAAACCCTAAACTAAACCTGAACCCTAAACCTAAAATATAAACCCTAAACCATAAAAACCTTAAAGGCTAAACCCTAAACCCTAAACCCTAAACCCTGAAACCTGAAGTATAAACCCTAAACATTAAACCCTAAACAAACCCAAAACCCTAAACTCAAAAATGCTAAAAACTTAAACCTAAACTAAATAAAACCTAATAATAAATAAATAAACAAACCTAAATCAAAATAAAATAAAAAAAAATAAAAATAAAAACATAAACTAAAACTTAAACATAAAAATAAAATAAAATAAAAAATAAAAACTAAACTAAAATACAATAAATAAAAACATGAACTAAACTAAAACAATAAAAAACATAAATAAAATAAAAATAAAACCTAAAATAAAAATAAAATAAACCTAAAATAGAATAAAATAAAAACTAAATAAAAACCTAAACCTAAAAAATATACCTAAAAATAAATATATAATAAAACCTACTAAAAAAAACTAAACCCAAAATAAAAATAAAATAAAACTAAACCTAAACTAAAATGAACTAAGCTAAAATAAAGAAAACCTAAACCTAAACCTAAACCTAAAAAAAATAAAATAAAATAAACTAAAAATAAACCTAAACCTAAACTAAAATAAAACCTAAAAGTAAACCTAAAATAAAAATCTAAAAGCAAAACCTAAAAAAATAAAATAAAAACCTAAACCTAAACCTAAAAATAAAAAATAAAACCTAAAGTTAAAAAAATAAAATAAAAGTAAAATTAAATTAAAAAATAAACCTATACCTAAACCTAAACCTAAATAATAAACTAAAATACAAAACCTTAACTAAAATAAATAAACCAAATTAAATAAAATTAAAAATAAACTAAAATAAATAAAAATAAACTAAATTTAGGTTTACTTAATTTTTAAAAAAAATTCAAAAATAAAAAACCCTAACCCTAAACCTACATACCTAAACCCTAACCCTAAACTCTAGACCCTGAACCCTAAAATCATAAACCCTAAAACCCTAAACCGTAAACCATAAACCCTAACCCCTAAACCTAAACCCCAAACCCTAAACTAAATCTAAAGTAACTAAATATATAAAAAATAAACATAAACCTTAAAACCTAATAAACCTAGACCTAAACCTAAACCCTAAGAATGAGCAGAACCTTGACAGTATAAACATCACCATCAATCAGGCTGAGCTTAAATCTTGCGGTGGAGCCAAAGGTGGAGGCGGTCATTATCATAGTGGTGGTGGGGGATCTGGAGGTGCTATTTGATATGGAGGTGGTGGTCACACTAGTGGTGGTTATGGAGGCAAGAAGAGTGATGAAGGTTACCATCATGGTTATGGCAGAGGGAGAGATCAAGGATATGATGGGGACCACTACTCGAGGCTAGGGGTTATGATGGGAATTGGAGAAAGCGAAGAAAACGATTCGATTTACTTATCGAACTGTGTCTTTATAGTAGAGATGATTTTAGTTATCTACTGTTATTGATTGGCTCTACGCATGCTCATTTTTGATCTATGTCTTCGCTTGTGTCTTAGAAAACTTGGTGTGTTACTTGGTTGATGAAATCGAAAAGAAGAAATATTGAATAAGAATTTTTATCTGTTAATAAATAAATAAAACCAAAACTCTAAACTCTAAACTAAAACTTGAACCCTAAACCTAAAACCTAAACCCTAAATCCTAAACCCTAAAAACCCTAGACCCTAAACCCTAAACCCTAAACTCTAAACCCCAAACCCTAAACCTTAAACCCTAAACCCTAAAAAGCTAAAAACCTAATCGTAAACTAAATAAAACCTAAACATAAAATAAATAAATAAAATCTAAACCAAAATAAAATAAAAAATAAACTAAATCCAAAACTTAAACCTAAACCTAAACTAAAAATAAAAGAAAATAAAATAAAATAAAAACTAATCTAAAATAAAATAAAAAACCTAAACTAAACTTAAAAATAAAGAACCTAATAAAATAAAAAAATTAAAATACAATAAAAAATAAAATAAACCTAAAATAAAATAAAGTAAAAAATAAATAAAACCTAAACCTAAAATAAACTTTAAAATAAATAATAAAATAAAATAAAAAAAAAAAACTAATCCTAAAATAAAATAAAATAAAGCTAAACCTAAACTAAAATAAACTAAACTATAATAAATAAAACATTATCTTAAACCTATAATAAACTAAACCTAAACCAAAACTTAAACTATATAAAATAAAATAAACTAAAAATAAACCTAAACCTAAAGTAAAAAAATAAAATAAAAAATACCTAAAATATAGCCTAAAATTGAAACAAAAAAAAATAAAATAAAAGCCTAAACTTAAACCTAAAAATAAAAAATAAAACCTAAACCTAAAAAAAACTAAAATAAAAAATAAACCTAAACCTACAAAATAAACTAAAAATAAAAACCTAAACTATAATTAAATAAACTTAAAATAAATAAAATAAATTAACATAAACCTACTAGTTTACTTAATTTTAAAAAATAAAATAAAATAATAATAATAAATAAACCCAAACCCTAAATACTAAACCCTAAAACTAGCCCTAAACCCTAAACCCTAAACCCTAAAACTCTAAAACCCTAAACCCTAAACCCTAAATCCTATACCTTAAATCCAAAACCCTAATCCCTAAACCCAAATCCTACAACCCTAAACCATAAAAAACCCACACAAAACCTAAACCTGGACACTGACCCTAAACCCCTAACCCTCCACAACTCTAAACCTATAAACACAATAAAACCTAAAAATAAAATAAATTAAAAAAACCTAAATGTAAATAATAAATAAAATAAAATAAAAGCCTAAACTTAAAAAATAAAATAAAATAAAAAATAAAAACTAAACTAAGATAAATTAAATAAAAACCTAAACTAAATAAAAAATTATTTAAATCAAAAAAGAAAAACCCTAAATAAAATGAATGTTAAATGTAAAATAAGAATAAAATTAACCTCAATTAAAATAAAATAAAAACTAAATAAAAATCTAAACTTAAAAGATAAATTAAAAATAAAACTCAAAAATAAATAAAAAATAAAACCTAAACCCTAAACTAAAAAAAACCTAAACCTAAAATAAACAAAATAAAATAATCCTAAACCTAAACTAAAATAAATAAAACCTAAACATAAGCCTAAAATAAACTAAACCTAAACCATAAACTAATTAAAATAAAATAAACTAAAAATAAACCTAAACTTAAACTAAAAAATAAAACCTAAAAATAAACCAAAAATAAAAACCTAAAATCTAAACCTAAAAAAAATAAAATACAAACTTAAACCTAAACCTAAAATAAAAAAAACCTAAACTTGAAATATATAATAAAAATAAAACTAAACTAAAAAATAAATAGAAAGTTAAACCTAAACCTAAAAAATAAAGAAGTTGATGTAGAACTTGAGAATGATTCATATGAAGATTTAATAGAATTACCTTTAGATTGATACTTGCCTTATGTTCATTATTTAAGAAAGAAAGGGTTAATCCCACATACTTGGTCAAAGCACAGGTCAGACTACTTCAAAAGAATATGTAAGAACAAATGCAAAAGCTCTCAATCAAGACCAAGACTAAGATTCGGTATAGTGGGTCTAGTCGATGATAACGATTATTGCTTAGTCATCACCATTCATTTGGAATTGATAGGTTCTTCTTAAATCACATTAACTTATATGAGGAGCTGTGCTTAGAAACTTCAAATGATCTAGATGATTTTGAAGTCAAAGATGCATCACCAGAGTTCAAAGAAGAGATCAAGTCAACCAATGATGAGCTCAAGGAAATCAACTTAGGAATTAAAGAGGATCCATGTCTGACATACATCAGTTCTTTATTGAATGAAATTGAAGTCAATGACTTAGTTAGCCTATTGATTGAGCTTAAGGACCACTTTCCATGGATTTATGATGAGATGCCTGGATTGGCTCCTAACGTAGCAGTCCATAAACTAACAATAGAGCCTATTGCTAACCCTATCAAGCATGCTCCTAAATGCATGTGATTAGACATAGAATAATAAGTCATTTCTAGAGTCAAGAAACTGATCGATGCTGGCTTCATCTGGGAAAAAAATACCCTACCTAGTTAGGCAGTGTCATCCTAATTAAGAAAAGAATGGCTAAATTCACATATGCATCGATTATAGGGATTTAAATAAGGCATGTACAAAAGATGAATTTACTCTACCAAATTCATATGGTGGACATTGCCTCATCTCATGTCATCTTCTATTTCATGGATGGCTCATATGGATATAACCAAATAAAGATTGTTCCAGTAGATGAAAGAAACATTACTTTAGAACCCCGATTAGAATCTAATACTACAAAGTCATGCCTTTCATCCTTAAAATACTTAAGCTATATAATAGAGGGCTATGACTCAAATCTTCGATGAACTCATTCTTTCATCATCATATCGATCATCAAAAGTAGGGAAAAGGAAGACCATCTCTTTGACTTAAGAGTAGTTTTTGAATAGTAAGATAATTTAACCTCAAAATCAACCCCTTAAAGTGTGCATTCAAAGTAGCTTCAAAGAGATTCCTTGGGTTTGTTGTCTAGCACTAGGGAATCGAAATCAATCTGGAGAAGATCAAAGTGATATTAGAAATTCCACCCCATAAAATTTTAACTCAACTCAGATCATTCCAAGGGCGATTGGCGTATCTAAGATGCTTTATATTCAACCTTTTGGGAAAATGTTAACCATTCTCCATACTTATCAAAAAGGATGCCAAGTTCAAGTGTGATGATAAGTGTGAGCATGCCTTCAAAAACATCAAGCATTACTTGATGATGTTAACAGTTCTAACAGTCCCTATCCTAGGCAAGCCACTCATACTTTACACTACTACTTTAAATGACTCCCTTGGTGCTTTGTTGGCCCAAAATAATGATGAAGGAATGGAAAATGCACTCTACTACCTCAGTCATCATCTAATCCTTATTGAGGCTAATTATCAACCCATTGAGAAGCATTGCCTAGCTTTAATCTTTGCATCCCGAAGCTACAGCACTACATGCTTCCTCATAAGGTGAACTTAAACTCAAGGATCAATCCACTACAATATCTCATTACACGATCGACGCTATCTGGATGGTTGAAATGACATTCCATGATCCTCTTATAGTTTTGCATTACCTAAACATTAAATCTTAAATCCTAAACCCTAAACCGTAAACATTAAATATTAAACCCTAAACCCTAAACCCTATACCCTAATCCCTAAACCCTAAACCCTAAACCCTAAACCCAAACCATAAACCATAAATATGAAACCCTAAACTAACCCTAAACCTTAAATCCCAAACCCTAATGCCTAAACCATAAATCCTAAACTAACCTAAACCCTAAACTAACCTTAAAACCTAAACCCTAAACTAAACCTAAATGCTAGGAATGGGCAAATGCTTGAAGGCAGGAACATCCACCAAGCCCTGAGTCTAGATCATGGTGGGCAATGGAGGAGGCGATGATTATCATAGTGGTGGTGGGGGATCTAGAGGTGCTGGTGGATATGGAGGTAGTGGTCAGAGTAGTGGTGGTTATGGACAGTCGTGGTGGTGGCGGAGGGAGAGATCAGGGATATGATGGTGGATCATGCTACTCAAGAGGCCGAGGTGATTCTGATGGGAATTGGTGAAACAAAAGAATAAATGATCTGATCTACTTATGGAACTATATCTTTATAGTAGAGATGGTTCTATTTATCTAAGATTTATGATTTGCTCTATGGGTGCTCATTTTTTATTTATGTCATCCTCGTGTCTAAGAAAACTTAGGGTGCTACTTGGTTGATGAAATTAAAAAGAAAAAATATTGAATCTGAATTTATTCTTTGTTAAAAAAATTTAAACCCTAGACCTTAAACCCTAAACTAAAACTTAAACCCAAAACCTAAACCCTAAACCCCCCAAACCTAAACCTAAAACCTAAACCCTAAACCCCCCAAACACTCTCTAAAAATCCTAAACCCTAAAACTAAAACCTAAACCTAAACTAAATAAAACCTAAAAAATAAAATAAATAAAACCTAAACAAAATATAATAAAATAAAAATAAAATAAAACATGAACTAAACCTACACCTAAACCTAAAAAAAAATAAAACTAAAACTAAACTAAAATAAAAGAAAAAACAAAGCTAAACTAAACCTAAAATAAAATAAAACTAAACCTAAAATAAAGATAAAATAAACCTAAAATTAAATAAAATAAAACTAAATAAAACATAAACCCTAAAATAAATAAAATAAAACCTAACCATAAACCTAAACCTAAAATAAAATAAAATAAATAAAATAAAATAAACCTAAAACTAAAATAAAAACCTAAAATGTGAAATAAACTAAAAAACCTAAGCTAAACTAAATAAAATAAATTAAACTAAAATCAACATAAAATAAAATAAAATAAAACCTAAAAATAAACCTAAAATAAAAACCTAAAACTTAAACCTACAAAAAATAAAATAAAAACCTAAACATAAACCTAAAAATAAAAAAATACCTAAAATAAAAATAAAACTCAATTTCAAATAAACCTAAACCTAAAAAATAAACTAAAATAAAAAACCTAAACTAATATAACTAAAATAAATAAACTAAAATAAAAAAAATAAACCTAAATAAAAATAAAATAAAATAAACTCAAACATAAAATAAACTAAATAAACATAAACCTAGGTTTGGTTAATTAAAAAAAAAACAAATCCTAAAACCCTAAACCCTAAACCCTAAAAACTGACCTAAACCCTAAACCCTAAACCTACAACCCTAACCCTGAATTATAAACCTTAAATTTGTTAACCATAAACCCTAAACCCTAAACCCTAAACCATAAACCCTAAATCCAAAAACCCAAAATCTAAACACCAAATCTTAAATCTAAAATCCTAAACCTAAACCATAAACCTAAAACCTAAAAACCTTAAACCCCAAACCCTAAATCCCAAAACCTAATCCTTAAACTAACCATAAACCTTAAACTAAACTATGCCTAAACCCAGAATGGACAAAACCTTGATGATAGAACATCACTTTGAGGCTCATTCTAGATCTGGATGGAGGTAAAGGCGGTAATTATGCGGTGGTGGTGGGGAATCAGAGGTCGGTGGATATGGTGGTGGTGGTCAGAGCAATGGTGGTTATAGAGATAGGAGGACCAACATAGGTTACAACCGTGGTGGTGGTGGAGGTAGAGATTGGGGATATGATGGCAAATCCCACTACTAAAGAGGCGAGGGTGGTTCTGATGGGAATTGGAGAAACTGAAGAATGACCAATCCGATTAGGTTCTTATGGAACTATTTCTTTACAATAGAGACAGTTCTACTTACTGATTTGCTCTGTGGGTTTTGATCCATGCCATCGCTTGTGTCTTAGAAAATGTGGGGTGCTACTAGGTTGATAAAATAAAAAAGAATAAATGTTGAATCTAAATTTGTTCTCCATTAAAAGAAACTCTAAAGCCTAAACCCTAAATCCTAAATTAAAACTTAAACCCTAAACATAAAACCTAAACCCACAATCACTAAACCAAAACTCTAAACCACAAAACTATACCTCACCTAAACCCTAAACCCTAAACCCTATACCCTAAATATTAAAACCCAAAACAAACAACCATAAACCCTAAACCCTAAAGCATATAACCCTAAACCCTAAACCCAAAAACCAAAGCCCTAAACTAACCTTAAACCCTAAACTAACGCTAAACATTAAACCCTAAATCCTAAACTAACCCTAAACCCTAAACCCTAAACCAAAAATCCTAAACCTTGAATAAATATGTCATTAGGATTAGATCTAAAGAAAGACCTAATCCTAACATAGTTATGGTGGCTAAAGAAAATGTCTTTAAAAGACTTTCCCTTGACTGTTAAAGATTTGAATACCCTAAATCCTAACCCTAAATCATATTATATTACCATATATTATATTGTAATGTAGCATCATATATTTGGCATGTAGTGATGTGTTTTTGGATGTTATAAGATGTTTTGAAATGTTTTAGTATATTATGGTATTGTGCCCTATAGTCTATATTAATATAAATCATAAAAATATTGATTTAATAAATCATATGATGAAATTTGATAAATTTGATGTGGTAATTAAGTTGTAGTTCCAAAGGTGTGCTACACCACTTGTAGTCTAAAAATTAAGATTTTATGTTCAGAATAAATACTGTATGTTGTAGCATAGTATAACATAGGATGTGATATGCAATATAATATAATGTAATATATTATAGTGTATTATAATATAGGATGCCATAACATAGTGTAGCTTCATGCATTATATACTTGTATATTACTACTTATTGTTTAGCATATTTTAGTTTGTTATAGTATGATGTAGTAGAGTTTGTACTAGTATAATTCATAAAATCGATTTGTTTGAGATAATGGGATTTGGCCAAAATTAAGGTAAGCTTTAGGGAACATCATTTGGGGTGTGCTATGGTGTGTCATTTAATCAAAAGAATGGAATTTTGAATATAAAATAAATGTTCATTTTTCAACCAAATTTTATAAATTTTTGCTTAAAGTGATTGATTTTAAGGTGTAATGTAAGATAATATATTATATGAAAGCATATTAAAATATAATGTACATAATAATATAACTTCACATTTATATGAATGTGGTGGTGTGTTACTAAATGTTACTATACATTTTAGTATATTTTACTTTTGTTATAATACATTGGGTCAAAACTCACAAAAAATATTAATTTGAAGGTTGAGATGGAAGAATTTGGCCACATTCAATGCACACACCAAGAAGCAACACCAAAATTATGCTATTTTATACCATTTCTAATAGAAAAATAACAATTTTACATACAAAATGAACATTAATCATATTTTGAGAAAATTTTGTTATTTGTTCCTTTTAAGTGATTTTATTGAGGAGTAATGTTAGACAATATATTATATTATAGTAAATTATAATATAACATCATATATTATAATATAATATAGTGTGTTAATTCACACTATAATATATTTAGCATGATATTGTATAATTGGTTTGAGTTTGCACCATCACAAATCATAAAATGTTAATTAGAATGTTAAGATGATGTAATTTGAATGAATACATTGTTTGGCTTTTGGTTGAAGTATTAAAGCAGTGCATAAGAGAAGAAATAAGATTTGATGAGAATTCCATGTGAAGGACATGGAGGGAGATCCACTAGGGGATCAGACATGACATGTGAGGGGTCTATGTCAAGGGAATAGAGGAAGACAATCTGTTGGGGATAAAGTTTGAATTTGATTTAATTATATGATTTATAGAAAGATGATCCACTTGGGATAAGAATCTATAATCCACCATGGATTAAGATTGAATTGACTTTAATTTATTTTGTTTTAATTGATGTGAGGCATGTCTGCTAGAGATATGTGCTCGAGTCCACTAGGGATTGGGTATATGAACCTTCCACTAGAAAAGCAAGTTTGGGCTATCTGTTAGGGATTGGGATTTGAGTTTGATTTTATAGACTTATTTGAGGATGTACCTACTGGGGATAAGTGTTTGATTGGATTTCTTTGATTTAGACTCTACTAGAGGAGTTGGTTTAATTTGGCTCCACTAGGTAGGTTGGTATTGAATTTGATTTGTTTGCTTGACCTGTTTATTTATGAGTTGGGGCTCCATTGGGGAGAAGGGTGTGATTTAACTCTACTGGGGTAAATTTGATTTGGTTTAATTTAATCTGAGTTAATGTGTGGACCATGTTGGTGTGTAATGGACCCTTGAGAAGGGGCTATGTCATCCTTGACCTACCTTAGGTTTACAAATCCAAAGGGATAGTCTACCGGTTATGGGGTAGAACTAACCAACCTAAGGGGTTACCTTTTGGTGTGCAATGGCTGTGCTAAGAAGAAGGCATAGCAAGCTTACATCTTCCAAAGTGTGGAACAACTGCTGGGGTGACCTGTTGGATGCACAACAAATTGAACCTTACCTAGGGTGACTACTGAGTAAATGTCGATGGGGACTTATGTCAACTAAAATGTAGTCAGGATTAATTTTATCTTAGTTTCATGTGATTTGATATGGTTTGTTTGGTTTAGTTTGATTTTGAATTGAGGGCATATCTGCTAGGGATGTAAGCTCAGTCAAATTTGATAGATTTAATTTATAGACCATGTGGGTGTGCAAGGGACCTACTGAGAAAGGGCTATTTCAGACTTATCTTATCTCAGATTTCCAAATCCAAAGGGATAGTCTATTGGCCATGGTGAAAAGCTAGCCAACCTAAGGGGTTTCCATTTAGTGTGCAATGACTGTGCTAGGAAAAAGGTGTAGCATACTTATATCTTCTAAAGTAGGGAACAACTGCTGGGGTGACCTATTGGTAGCACGACAAATCAAACCCAACTTAGGGGTGACTGCTGAGTGAATGTCATTGGGGACTTATATCAACTCAAGAGTAGTAAAGAAATTCTTGTAGGGAGTTTTGCTATCACTACCCTAAAGATAGGATACCTGCTTGGGAAAATGTACAACTAGGGGTGTCCTCCTAATCCACAAGTGAATATATGTTTTCTTTATATATTTGTGTGGACCTTGTGTGTGTGTGAGTGACCACACTGAGAAGGGGTTATGTCACCTTGGCTATCTCAAATTCTTGGATCAAAGGAGAATCTGCACATCCACAAGAGAGATTCTCCAACTACAAGGGTGGTTACTAAGAAAATGGAAATGTCTAATATGATAGTAACCCATGTAGTGTCAAAATGGGGTCACAAAGGATGTGATCCAAACATAATGCCCATAGGGGAGGTGCTACTAGGAGCGTTATCCTGAGCCATGGAAAAGAAAACCTATAGGTGTACAGTGGCCAACTCAAGGAGAAAGCATAGTAGACTTACATGTTCCAATAGTGGTGTATCCTAAGGTGCGAGAACCAACCAACCTAAGGTGTATCTGTTAGCATGAGCAGTGTATCCATTAGCATAGTAAGAACCAACCAACCTAAGGTGCCCATCGGTGTGCAACGATCAATTTGGAAAGAAAGCCTGTAGGCTTACAACTTTCCAAGATTAATTGATTATTGGGATAGTCTATCATCGATAGGATAGGTGCTATCTCACTTAGGGAGACTACTAAGCGGGGATCCCCAAGGAAGGAATGGACCCATACTTGAAGCAGTCAGGAGGGAATGAGCTGCTAAGGGAGTTATCCTAAACCTCAAATATACTAGACCTAGTCAGCACATGAAGGCTAATCCAAGAAGACAGCGTAGCAGACTCACATCCTCTTTAATGAAGCCAACATGAGGAAGCTTATCGGCCATGCGATAAGGCCTACCAAACTAACAAGGCACTCATCGATGTGCAGTGGCCAAGTAAGGAAGGAAAGTATAGCAGACTTACACCCTCCAAAGCAAGAAGACCATTGGGGTGACACACTAGCAGGGTAGCACGTCAGCCTTACTTAGGCGATTCTTGAGTGAGTGCATTGGGGTGTTATCTCATCGAGGCAAAATATATGTGTTTGTTTTATATGTTTGCGTGTATTTTTTTGTTTGTGTTGTGTCAATGAAGGATAGGACGCTGCTTGGGTTCTTTACACCTACCCTAAACACATTATGGTGAATTCACAAATAAAAATACTTTCTACATGGAAGAGATTGAATTCAAAATAGAATTTTCATTGATGATAATTATTTTCAAACATGATTTATAATATTTATTTAAGTAGAGCTCATTGATTGGAAATATTGGGCGCTCTCCCTTATGATTAATAGGTAGATAAGATCCTCTTTGGTAGGCCTTCTCTATGGCAAAAGGCCTTCCAAAGTGGGTTCAAACTTGCCTCCCATCTTATGATGGGCAATAATCAGTCTCCTTAGAACTAAAATAAGCTCTCTTACTTGAAGAGCTTTAGGACGAACTAACTTATTGTGAGCTTGAATCATTTTAGCTTTGTACAACTCAAGGTTTTGGCATGCCCGTAAGTGCCTCTCCTCCAAACCTTTGAGCTCTTCTAACTGCAACTTAGTGTTCTGCTCTATTGTGATCTTGCTACCCATATCTATTTTTAGTGATGGATTTGGACTTATAATGGTAGAATGACTTCATACCCATACACTAAGAAGAAAGAAGTAGACTAAGTTGGAGTTCTATATATGGTGCGGTAGGCCCACAAAGCTTCAACTAACTACTCATACCACTATTGCTTATTGTTGTTTTGTGTCTTCTTTAATTTTTAGATGAGAGTTTTGTTAAAAGCTTCTACTAAGCCATTTTCCCTCAGGTAGTTGATGGTAGAATATATCCAATCTATGCTGCATCTTCGAGCAAAGTTGTTGATCTCGATGCTCTTAAATGTAGTACAATTATCATATATAATTCATCAAGGCACTTTAAACTTATATATGATATGGTTCCTAAAAAATTGAAGCACATGCTGAGCTGTGACCTCTCTGAGCAGAATTATCGTCTCCCAATTTAAAAAGTTGTTAGTAGTAGCTAAGATGAAATGATGACCCTTAGAAGAAGAAGGATCAATCAGACCCACTATGTTGATACCCCAACACTTGAATGGCCATCAGGCCAATGTAGGATGTAGAATGTTGGGTGCTTGGTGTAGGACCACACCGTGTATTTTACATTGGTGGCAATGCCTAGCCGTATCTATGTAATCTTTGATCATTGATGACTAGTAGTATCTTACTCTCTTGATCTTAGCTTTCATCTTTGGATCAGATTGGTAGGCTCCATATAATCTTGAGTGTACCTAGGTCATGATCTTATGAGCTTCGTGCTTGTCTAAACAATATATCCACATATGATCGAAATATTGCTGGTACAAGACACCATCCATAGAAGCATAGGAAAGTGCTCTCTACTTCATCTGATGGGTTTGAGACTTCTCTTGAGGTAGTTTGCCTTTATTTAGGCAATCCATGAATGGTTACCTTCAATCTAACTCCTCATCTATCTTGGTGTTGGAAACCTCCCCTTCTAGAGAGTACTTTTTGATGAGTTCAATATCAAGAAGGGATAAGAATTGTCTATTTTGGACCTTTATTGATATAGACTCATCCTCCAGAAATCCCAACTCCTTAGCAAACTTGGCTAAAGCATATGCTACGACGTTCTCTCCTTGAGGAATCTTATAAATGTAACCTCTGGGATTTAGGCCAACAACTCCATGGTGTACTTGTGGTAGTGATGGAGCTTAGACTTTATAACCTTATAGGACCCAGCGATTTGGTTGATAACTAGCTAAGAATCCCTGAAGATGTTGATGTTTTGGATGCTTAGAGTAATGGCTAACTCCAGATCAACAATTAGAGCCTCATTTTTAGCTTCTTTATTAGTGCAAGGATTAGATAGATGATATGAGAATCTCATCACATCAT
This sequence comes from Cymbidium sinense, assembly GCA_021442155.1. Classification (NCBI taxonomy): domain Eukaryota; kingdom Viridiplantae; phylum Streptophyta; class Magnoliopsida; order Asparagales; family Orchidaceae; genus Cymbidium; species Cymbidium sinense. Next base: position 132,110,039 of record CM038214.1, read on the forward strand.
ACTCGAGTTAAGAGAACTATTCCTACAATTTCTTTTCCTAGAATAGTTGATTATGTTTCTTCTCCTCTTTAAGAGGAAGCTGCACCATCAAAGTACATCTCCTAGTGGTGAATGCCAATATCCTCTAAGTTCATGATTTATTCATTAGGGATATCATCAGTAAGTGAAGAGTCAGTAGAAAGTGGGTGTGCTGCTAAGAAATCTGCTAGCGCTTGTCCTTTCATCACACGGAGGGGTATGAAGGTAATGTCAAATTGTGAGAGGATCATGGACCATCATGCTAACTATTTGGATATCGTGTAGCTTTTGGGATATAAATATTAAAGTTAGGAAATGCTTCTTAATGGGTGGATAATTAGCCTCAATAGGGATTAGATGATGACTGAGGTAATATAGTGCATTTTCCTTCTCTTCGTCATTGTCTTGGGCCAACAAAGCACCAAGGGATTCATCTAACGCGGTAGTGTAAAGTATGAGTGGCTTGCCTGGGATAAGGGCTGCTAGAACTAGTGGCATCATCAGATAATGCTTGATATCTTTGAAGGTATTCTCACACTTGTCATCCCACTTGAACTTGGCATCCATTTTGGCAAGCGCTAAGAATGGCTGACATCTTCTTAGTAGGTTAGATATAAGGCTTCTTAGATATGCAAACCACCCTTGGAATGATTTGAGTTAAGTTAAACTTTTAGGGAGTGGCATTTATAATATCGCTTTAATCTTCTCTAGATCAATTTTGATTCGTTGGTGTTGGACAACAAACTCAGAATGCACACTTCAGAGGGTTCATTTTGAGGTTAAATTTTCTTAATTGTTCAAAAACTACTCCGAAGTCAAATAGATGGTCATCATTTTCTCTACTTTTGTCCATGAGATCATCGATATAGCACTCAATTTGATGATGAACGAGTTCATCGAAGATTCAAGTCACACTTATGTAGCACCAACATGTTTTAAGGCATGACCTTATAGTGATAGATTCCGATTAGGGTTCTAAAAGTAGTGCTTCTTTCATCTTTAGGGCCCATATTTATTTGGTTATATCAAATGAGCCATCCATAAAAGAGAAGACTGCATGAGATGAGGCAATGTCCACCATCAGCTCCGAGAATGGTAGTGGAAATTCGTCTTTAGGACATGCCTTATATAAATCCCTAAAATTGACACATATGTGAATTTGTCCATCCTTTTTCTTAACTGGGATACCATTAGCTAACCAAGTAGGGTATTTTTTTTCCGAATGAAGCTAGCATCGATCAATTTGTTGACTTCAGAAATAACCTTTCTGTTCTATCTAATCCTATGTGTCTGGAAGCTTACTTGATAGTGTTAGCAGTAGGTTCTATTAGTAGTTTATGGACCACCACATTAGGAGCCAATCTATGCATCTCTTCATAACTCCATGTAAAGCAGTCCTTAAACTCAATCAATAGTCTAACTAAGTCATTGGTTTCAATTTCATTCAATAAAGAACAGGTGTATGCTAGGAATGGATCTTCATTAATTCTTAAGTTAATTTTCTTGAGCTCATTGATGTTTGACTTGATCTCATCTTCAAACACTGGCAGTGCATCTTTGATTTCAAAATCATTTGGATCGAAGTTTCTAAGCACAACTCCTCATATGAGTTAATATGATTTGAAAAGAACTTATCAGATTCCAAATGATTTGTGATGAAGCAAAAACATCATCATCAATTGGACCTTGCTGAAATCAATCTTGATTGAGAGCTTTTGCATTTGTTCTTCCATATTATTTCAAAGTAGTCGACTATTCTTTGACCAAGTATGTGGGATTAACCCCCTTTCTAAATTATGAAAATGAGCCAAGTACCAATCAAAAGGTAATTCTATTAAATCTTTATATGAATCATCCTCAAGTTATACATCAACTTCTTGAATTGAGTATGATGTTCCTAGAAAGAATCTCTGAGTCTTCACATCTGTGGTGACTTAAGGGCTTTCTTAACTACCAAACCCTTAACTTTTTGAGAGGAAAGTGGTGTTAGAGCTAAGGTTCCCAACTGATGCTTAATTATTTCACATATAGACTTCGATACACTTATGCTTTACTTTGGAGCATGATCTTCATCACTATCTAGCTTGAGTGTCACCTGCAAAGAAATCTACTGCTGAAAAGAGTTGGCTGGTGTTATAACCATATAAGACTCATCCTATAAACTAGAATCTTAAGTCTATATGGATAGCGAGTGTACTCTGGGAAGCTGGGACATAACTTTCATTGGGTGGCCAATAAAGAAGTTTTCCATCCCTGGGACTGCCTCTAAACTAGCCTCTTCCTCTGCCTGGTGGATGTCAAGTCATCTTACCCATATGTTCGAATAGAGTAAAGAACTATGGGTGGAATCTAATGATGGGCTCCACTTCATCCTCCAAGTCTATTTATGCTCCCTTTTATTTTCTTTTTCATTTCCTATTTTCTTTTCTTTTTCTTTTTCTCTTTATTTTTATTTTCTATTTTCTTTTATTTTTAAAATTTGGCCAAGTTTGCGAGAATAGATTTGTTGATTTTGAGGGAGGTAGTAAGTTGCATCCACATATATGTCGACCTCGGGAACTATAAATGGCTTGAGATCTCCTTTGAAATAGTAGATGATCCCACCTCTCACAAACATCATACACTGATGTAGAGAGGATCGAACTATGTTGTTCTCATGTATCCATGGTCTCCCAAGCAAAGTGTTCAAAGATGTATCCAAGTCTATCATGTGAAACTTGGCTTCATTCTACCAATCATCTATCTTCAAGGGGAACACTATGGAGCCTAAGGCCTATTGACCTCACTTTTGGAGTGTGGATTCAATCTTCCCATCTTAGGCTTAGGAGCCTTCTAGACACTAAGAATTCCCTAGTCATAAGACACTTCTAACAATTAGGTAAATACTTACCCTAAGCCTAAAGACTTAGAAGGGTTAACCATTGGATTAGGTTATGCTTTAAGGATTATGATAATCCAACTACCCAAATTCAATCTATGTTCACCTTCTCAAACTAAACCTAAAGTTCAATTCAAACATCAAATTCAAATCCAAATCCAAATCCAAATTCCAAAACCAAATGATTGAAGCTCATGATGAAATCTAAACTTGAAACCCTTCCTAAGCCATATGACCTATCCCATGAAATTAGCCAAATCTTAATCAAAATCAATAAAAAATCAATTGAATAAATTTATATCTTCAATAATCTTCCTAAATATAAATCAAATATACATTCAAATGATCAAAACTAAATCAAACTAAATTAGATTAAATCAAAACCCCTCCTATGCCATATGACCTATTTCATGGACTTAGCCAAATCTTAATCCAAATGAAGTCAATTGATTTTCTCATAAATAAATCATATTTTTTATAATCTTCACAAATTTAAATGAAATATACATTTAAATCATCAAAACTAAATCAATTTATTTTCTCATGAATCAATCATACCTTCAATTATATTCATAAATATAAATTAAATCTACAATCATCAAGCCAAACCAAAATCAACCCAAGTCAAACCCAACTTAACCCTTTTGACTTTAAATGTTCAAATGAACCAAAACCCATTTGAACCCAAGCTAATTCTAATTGAATTTATATATCAATCCTAAATCCATATATAAACTCAACTAAATCAAACTCAACCTAAAATCAAGCCAACTAAACCCAATTGGTCCACTTGACCCAAATTAGATTGAACCAAGACCATAAAAACCTCCCATCATGATTCTTAGTCACCCTAGGTTGATCAATTGTCATAAATTAGGTCAAACCAAGTCAACTTGGTCATTTGATCAAGTCAACCCCTTAACCCATATGAACACAAACTAGCCAAATTGTAACGTAAGCCAATTTGGATTTGACTAAGCTAGCAATAAAATAATTAAACCAAGTTGATTCCATAAAAAATCAAAACCAAATCTAAATTAATTGAAACCAAAGCCTACAATCATCTTCAATTGGTCAACTAAACCCAAACCAACACTTAACCAAAGCTAATTTGGCCAATTTGGTCAAATTGGTCAACTTAGCCCATTTAACTCAAATGAATTTAAATGAGCCAAAATCAAATCTAAGCCAAACTAAACTAAAATAATTAAACCAAAACATCCTAAATGATCATATGAACTTGACCCATCCCTTGGTTTGACCCAATTTGACCAATTGGTCAACTTGACCCAACCTAACCTAATTTGACCTAAATGAATCAAATTAAGCCAAACCTAACCAAATCAACTCTAATTGAATTGAAATTTGGGCTAACCCACTTTTGGCTCATTTTAAATCTACCCAAATTAAATCCAATGCCAAATAATTTTTGTACCACTAGGCCAATGGCATCACATGAGACAAATCACCCATGTAAGTATTTATTTCCATTCTTTGGCCACTTGGTACTCTCCCAATGGTTCACCTAGGCACCTAGGACACTTTCCAACCCAACCCAAGGGGTAGTTGGGTCAGCCATGACCCATGGGAGGTGAAATCACCTCACCCTCCCCATTGAAGCATTTGAAACACATAGGACACCCATGATTCTTTCTTAGCAGCCACCTCCACACCTTCAACCAACCAAACTGAGCCAATTTTCCTCCTCCTTGCCACCCACGACTCCTTGAGATGGTTGGATGGCCACTAGAAGCCAAACCTGATCCCATCATTTGATCAAGATCAAGGGCGGTATACACCCCCTCATTTCCAATCAAACACACACAAAAATCATTCCTCAGAGCCTTAGCTACCCAAGATGAGCCTGTTGAACCATTCCCTAGGCTCCCAAGCTCATTCCAAGATCAAAAAATTCCATTCTCGTCTGTGCCGAAATAGACACCCCCATTTCTGACCTAACTTTCCCATTTCTCCATCAAACTCAAATTAACTTTGCATGCACCTTCCCTAGGTCTCATCGAGCAAGAACAAATCATCTCCCAAGCTTGCAGAGCACCGGATGTGGAACTTCAATCAAATCTGAGTGCTAAATTATTAGTTCATGGAAATTTGAGTGAACGTTAAGGAATTGATCTAATTTCTGCTCAACAGGGCTTCATCTAGTGAGGGCTTCATCTTCACTAGATAAAGCTTCCTCAATCATTTGACCCTTGAGCTCTGGTGAGGTATGCTTCAAAAACTGATCTTTAGGTGAAAATGGGTTGGAGCTTTTTAAAGAAAACTTGCATCTCGTGCGAACTTGATCATTGGATCCCCTTCGATCAATGTCGTGAAGGTGTGGGATCTTTTTGGAGTTGATCCAAGCTCGGGTAAGCTCGGATCAAGTGAGCAATGGCGGACAGACCCCATTCTCCCTCACTCGCATGACATTAGATAACACACCGTCTATTCTGTGTGTTCAGAATGGATGATCGTGAATAGATTCTCTAGATCGATCTTATTTAATCTTATTAAGTTATGGGATAAATCATAGCCATCCAATTTTAGATTGGATGGCAGATTGGAAAGCATGTCTGTCGCTAGTACATAGGCGTTGAGTCGGATAAGTTTTAGGTAGGCAATCCTACGGTGCCACGTGAAAAGCACAACGCATCAGCAACCACATGGTGCCAACAGGATTAGGCTTTAATTAGGCTTAATTAATTATTTTTTATGGTTGAAACTTATAAAAATAATAAAAAATCATAGAGCAATAAAATATATAAATAAATACTCATTTTAAAAGTATTTCAGAGGAAAATTAATTAAAAAAGATCTTAACTAATTTGGAATAATTATTAAAGTTTAATTACTAAATTAATTAGTTTAATTACTCCTTAATTACTTGAGCAATTAATCCTAAATTTTATGGGTTAATTTAATGGGATTACCTCTACCTCCCATTACTTTTCTTGGTATTTATGCTCACTTAATTAGAAAATTGACTAATTAAACCTTAACTACTCTTTTAAGTTAATTAATGATTAATTAATCCCATGAACAATAATAAATTGGTTAATTAAGTTTATTAATCATTGTTCAATAGTAAGTGAACTAAGGAATAGGGTTGGGACCCCTTTCCTAAGTTCATTTTTACCCTTTTTAAAATGAAATTAATTAAGATTTAACTAATTAATTAAATCACTTAATCAAATTGAAATCATAATCACATCACCTTAATTAATTAAATCATGGGGTAGATCTTTAGTGTTTAATAACCTAAAGGAGTTTAATGAAATTATGGTTAGTCCACATGTGTGGGAATACCATAAGAGTAATTAATTAAGTCCCTTAACCTAATTAACTATTAATCATGAGCAAATTAGGCCCCTTTTATTTCCTAGGATCATTGCAAGTTTATTTTCCATGAATATCATGTCGGCACATAATTATTTAGTTAATTACTTTAAGGTGACATAGGTAAGGGTAATTAATTCATCTAATTAAGGGTTCAACTTAATTAACCCATAAAATCAACTTAATTATATTTCCTTAAATTAAATCAATTCACTAATGCGGGAATAGGTTTAAAAATACAAGTGATGATTTCTCTTCTCCTCTTTAAATCAAATCAAATCCAAAACTTAATTAATAAAGAAGCTTTGGTTTTCTTTAAATAATCTTATTTGATTTGATTATCCTTAAGAACTAGTTTGGTTGAATGAATCACATGCTTATATTTGATTGTCCTCTTTCCAATCATGTTAAATTTGGTATGTCATTTGATTCATGCATCCATCTTTTCAAAATCAAGTAAAATAAAATGGATTTTATGTAAGCTTGCATGTGTTGATTTAATTTAATATATGCACACTATTAAATCCACTTATAAAATAATAATAATATGTGTTATATAATAAATACATAAGAAATGCATGGTGTATGAATGTTGAGTTCTCTTCCTCTATTCATGTGTTGATTTATATAAGATTGAATGGTAATGGGTATATACCGACATCCCAGAACACGATTTATTTAGCCAAGAGGTCATTTGATTACCTCACTTCTAGTTTTAACCACATATTGATTTGATTTCATTCTTATGTATTTCAACATTAGAATTTGGATAGAGCTTTAATTCATATATATAAATGATTCAATAAAAAAATATACAATCTTTGCATGGTTTTCTTTCCCTCATTTATGTATACATCCATGTGTGTCCAAGAAAAGAAAGTATATAGTCTGGACATCCCGGGAATATGAGGCTTTAGTTAGCCCCAAGGAGGTCATTTGATTACCTCACTTTCCTGGTTTAACAATGACACATACTTGCCTATATCTTTGTACATGTATATGTATATGTGATTAGTGAATGAAAATCCCATTTTACATTAAAATTGCATGCATTCATAATTGACTAAGTGGTTGAATTAATTAGCCATATGATTTGGAGCTTACTTCCTATGTTCATGTATACAAATTTACATATGTTTGAATGCAAATGGGTATATAGACATGAGAATACAAGGCTTTAGCTAGCTCCAAGGAGGTCATTTGATTACCTCACTTCCTTGGTTTAATAATGACGCATGCCTATTTAATTTCATTCTTATGTCCTTTTGTATAAGAATTTGGATTAAGTTTTAAATTAATATGTTTAAATAATTCAATTAAATAAAATAAATTCTAAACATACACATACATTCATCATTTAAGTGTGCTAAAATATGTTGCATGTAATACACTTAGGATTAAATCATATGCATGTTACATGTGATGGAAAGGAATGATTTAATATATGTCATGTGGTAGTAATTCAATTAAATTAATCTTAAGATGCCTTTCATTTTGAATAGATTATTTAAAGTGAACCTAAACTTAGATTAATTAAATCATTTAATAAGCCATTCACTAAAGAGAACTAAATCAAATTAATATACTTTAGAAAGTGACTTAAGGGTAGGGATGAAAGAGGCAATCCTTTTCCTCTCTTTATAACACTTAGTTGCTAAGTGTAATCAAATGAAACAAAAGAAAACACAAATTAAAATTTCACGAATCAATTAAAAGCCTTCAAGTGAAATCAACCTTTCATGTTAAATTGAATCCTTCTACACTTAGAAAATACAACACTAATTCTAACAAGACTTACTACACAAGCCTTACACACATTAGAATTAAGTCACCACTTAGCTCTAAGTTAGGGGGTGTATGATGTGATGTATATTTTTGTTTTATGATGTATTATTTTAGATTGATGTTAGGGTGTATGCTTTGTAGACTAGATGATAGGCCAATATTAGCCTAATCATGTTTTTTTGTAGGGATTATGCTTAAGTGCTTAAAATAAATGTGAATGCTCTTTTGTTGCTTAAATCCTTAAGCATAATCAAGTTAGGATAGGTGGGCTTAGTTACCCATGTGTAGGTGCTAAGTCCAAATTATAAATACAACTACTTGGGATTATATGTATATTTAGCTAACCTCTATTTTGTGTAGTTAGATTTACTTTTCCCACATAAATGTAATTTTGCAATAGGAATTAGGATTAGTGCTATGGGGATTAGGATGAGCTGGCGAGAAGGCTTTGTCACAGGTGCCCTGATGCCTTTGAAGCAAGCACCATCCAAATCAAAGAAGGAATGAAATAAGAAATGGAGATATGAAGAAAGAAGACCCTCATAGAATTGAATATAATTATAATTATTCTTTCATATTCTAGGTTGTAAAAGGGTAGAGCTTGGCTACCCATCTTTTCTCTCTTCGGGTTGTATGGAAATAGCCATCTGCACTGGCCTTTTCTTCTTTTATGATAATTTATATAATTGTTTGATGTTATGTTTACATTATGCATTAGGATGACATGCTTTTCATAGTTTCTTAAATGATTGATGCTTTAATGTGTGGCTTGGATATGATTAGGCTCTTAGGATAACATAACTTTTCTACCAAAATAATCACTCATAACTAAATTTTAAACAACTCATAACCTCATCATAAAGCCTAAGACATAAATAAGATAATTAAAGATTTAGCAACCTTAGCTATATTGTTGTATATTTCACATCATGCATGCATATTCTGTCTCTTGAACATGAAGGATCTCCATCCTTGCACGATAAAGGAATGCTTCTATTATGAGGGCATCCCTTATGGTGGAGAATAGCATCTTCTAGCTAATTTAACCTGTAACCTATTTAATCATGCATTTAAGCATAAGAAATCCTAAAGCCTCTATCAAAATGATCTATCTAAAATGAAATAAAAGTTGAAAAGATTTTGCATCTATAGATTAAGTCATATGCTCATACCACTCATGCCCTAGTCTCTTAGTGTGTTTAGGACTTTAGTTTCTTTCTAATTAAATAACTACCCTATCTTGCAATTCATAACTAGACTACATGGTTTTAAAATTCATAGGAGTTATTTGGCGCCACTCAGGTTATAAGTCCAGTCGACAATTTATTCTCTCTTGTGGAGGTAAACCCTTATGTCCACATGCCTTAGATTTAGGTCATGCTTTGGCTCATACTAAGCTCCTAGATTTAGGATCCAAGGTAGCTATTTCCTTGACTGAGCATAAATCCTCTTACCTCTTGGGCATTCCCACAACCTATGTTTTGGATTATAAGCCAAGTAATCTAATTAAATTTCAACTCAAAACATATAAATCTCCTCAACTTCAAAATTATAACCCCAACCATAGATAGATTGGAATGCTCACTAGGCTTCATAGTATCACAAGCATTTCCTTCTTATTTCATTTGGATTCCAAAAATAAGTCTTCTCGTTGAACTTTCCCAATTGATTTTCCAAATACAACCAATCTTTTAATAGTCTAACCTTGAAATCTTTGGAGATGATAATTGTTTACTTTAATTGAGAATATTCTTAGGTAATTTTATTTCCTAAGATGTAATTAACTATGGAGGCTTGCCTCCATAGGGAACTTAAGAACCTGGTTTAATATAAGCCCTACTTTACTCATCCGTGGAAAGTAGGGGAAAAATCTATGGTACATTCAAGACCCATCATGCCTTAGAGTCCTTATTATGTGATTAGGTCCATTGTAGGGTGATGCCTCTATCTTTCAAGATAGTATATCATACCTCTATGTTGTACCGATCACCTCAAAAGTACCCCCATGCTTGGAGTCTCCCCTCCCCATACATATAAAATAAACACCACAAGGCCCTCTCACCTTGTTCATTGAATCCTCTCAACATCATCCTTTCTTTTTGGAGTTTGGAGATGTCGATCCTCAAGTAGGCAAAGGTTTTCAGACTCATAATCTTGACAAATACACCTTGGTCAACCAGAACTCTGGATAGCCTGTATCTACCAACATCCACTGTAATGTAAAGAGGTGGATGTGCTCGATCGTCCCTAGGAGTAAGTCTTCATCATTGAATGTAACTACTAGGATTTCCTTCAAGTGGCATAGAGCTTGTGAAAGTTCACATCTGCATACCAACAACTTCACTTATGGGAACCTCAGAGTTAGTTGACTCCATTTCAATCTCAAGAGGGGAACCTAATTGATTTAGAGAAGGATAGACCAACTCTAAATTAGAAAGAAAATGATCGAAACTACTAGAGCTATTATTTTTATTTAGACTTAGAGAGCTTTCAATAGGAATAAATTCAAGAGTATAAGAAGTAGATAATATATAAGTAGAATTAACTTTCTTCATTAATCTTTTTTGGGTGGAGGTACATGATATAAATCAAGTAAAGTAAGCGGAGTAAGGGATTTAGTGCCTTATCCAAGATATACAATGCTAGAAGAGGAGCTAGTAAGAGGTGGTACAATGGTGGAGGGAGTACTGACTCGATGGTGGCTACGCTACTAGACTATCCCGCAAGTATGGTGAGCTACAACTGCTATTGGGTTGTCACCCTCCCCAAGTTATCTTTTGCAACTAGCAAACCTTTCTTGATGTTAGAGGTTTGAACTATTGTAGGCACCTACAAGAAAGCTTCTTGATCTTAGAAATGATCTTCTTAGAGGTTCGGGATAGAGAAATATCCTAACCATCTTCGATCTTAAGAGTATCGCAAGTATTCCCAAGGATTAGTCTAATAGAATTGGATGGTTGTTCTAATAAGTATTCCTTAGGGATAACTATGGCTCTCAACTTGTAGCCGTGCTCAAGCTAGTCCGTCAAAATGATACAATCCTCTAAGACATGGCTAACATGGTAAACAATAAGGATCATCGTTTACCCACTTCCTCCCGCCTCTAGGCTCTAGAATTGAAAGTCGTTTCTTTACAAGATTCTTGAAGATTTTCCTAACTACTTACCTCTTGAATAAATTTGGCTTATTCAATCTATCGCAAGAGTAGTGGAAAGTAGCTACGGCATGGATAAGAATATCTTTTGTAAATCGAGGTGTTGGAAATGGTCGTTGTGTCACATGGATGATGGTCGAGGTGGTGGAAGAGGAGGTGGCAAAGGAGGCAGCTCGTAGTCTCTCATACTAAACTGCTGTCGCTTCCCTCTTTCCACGACAATATCCCTAGCTTCTTAAACACCTTCTAGCAGCTTGGAGATGATTATCGAAAGGGCAACTGTTTGGCTTCCTCTTATGAGCTGGCTTCCTTGTTGATTAATTTCTCGAATGTTTTGATGGTAAAGCCGTTAAGCATGAAGGCAATCGTTCCATGGATATTCTTGAGAAGAATCTCAATCGATGTCGGACAGTGCATTTTATGCTTAGTTGCGCCACGAGAATGTAATCAACAAGGGACTCTTGAGTTTCTATTTATAATGAGGTCGCCTACAATCACCCTCAAGCTCCGCAAACCTCTTGATGAAGAGGTGCTACAACTCAACAAAGTCTTCACCAAATCAAGTCTCAATACAATCAAATGCAACACCTGACAAACTGCTAAAAAAATGCGGAAGAGGTGTGCGCTACTGCCACCTATGTTGCAATAGTTGGCTCTAAAGTGCAAAATGTGTTATCGTGGGTTCCCACTGCCATCAAACATCTTGAAGGATGGTGACACAAAACCCTAAATAAAATAAAAACTAAATAAAAACCTAAACCTAAAAATAAACCTAAAAATAAATCATACAGAAACCTAAACCCTAAACTTAAAAAAGACCTAAACCTAAAATAAACAAAATAAAATAAACATAAGAAACTAAAATAAACTAAACTAAAATAAATAAAACCCAAACCTATCCCTAAAATAAACTAAACCTAAACCTTAAACTAAATAAAATAAAATAAACTACAAATAAACCTAAACCTAAACTAAAAAAAAAAAAAATCTAAAGATAAACATAAAATAAAAACCTAAAACCTAAACCTAAAAAAATATAATAAAAACCCAAACATAAACTTAAATATAAAAAATAAAACATAAACCTAAAAAATAAAATAAAAATAAAACTAAATTAAAAAATAAACATAATCCTAAAACTAAACTTAAATAATAAGCCAAAAGAAACAAACCTAAACTAAAATAAATAAAACTAAAATAAATAAACTAAACTAAATAAAATTTAAAAATAAACCTAAATAAAAATATAAAATGAAATAAACTAAATAAACCTAAAACTGCTGCTTTACTTAATTTTTCTTTTAAAAAAAAATCCCTAAACCCTAAACCCTAAACCCTAAACCATAAATCCTAAACCCTACACTCTAAATCATAAAACTAACCCTAAACCTTAAACCCTAAACCTATCACCCTAAACCCTAAACCCTAAAAAGCCCTAAACCCTAAACTAACCCTAAACCCTAAACCCATAACCCTAAACCCTAATCCCTAAACACTAACGCTAACCCTAAACCCTAAACCCTAAAACCCTAAACCATAAACCCCAAACTATCCCTAAACCCTAAACCCTAAACCTTAAAGCATAAAGCCTAAAGCCTAAACCCTAAACCATAAACTAACCCTAAACACTAAGCTAACCCTAAACCTAAACCTAGATTAAATAAAATAAAATAAACTAAAAATAAACCTAAACCTAAACTAAAAAATAAAACTTAAAAATAAACCTAAAATAATATCCTATAACATAAACCTAAAAAAAATAAAATAAAAACCTAAACCTAAACCAAAAAATAAAAAATAAAATCTAAACTTGAAATAGAAAATAGAAATAAAAATAAACTAAAAAATAAACCTAAACCTAAACCTAAACCAAAAAAACTAAAATAAAAAACCTAAACCAAAATAAATAAACTAAACTAAATAAACATAAAAATAAACTTAAATCAAAATAAAAAAACATAAAATGAACTAAAATAAAAAAATAAACTAAATAAACTTAAACATACCAGTTGACTTAATTTAAAAAAAAAATAAAAAATAAAAAAATCAATAAAAAAAAACCTTAACCCTAAACCCTAAACTTAAAACTAACCCTAAACCCTAAACTCTAAACCCTAAACCCTAAAACCCTAAACCCTAAACACTGAACTCTAAACCTACCCTAAACCCTAAACCCTAAATCCCTAAACCCTAAACCCTAAACCCTAATTCCTAAACCTTAAATCGTAAATGCTAAAAAGATAAACCCTAAACCGTAAACCCTAAACTCTAAACCCGAAAAAAACCTAACCCCAAAATAAATAAAACCTAAAAATAAAATCTACACCAAAATAAAATAAAATAGACTAAAAATATAAATTAATACCTAAAGCTAAAGCTAAAGATAAACCTAAAAAAAATTAAAATAAAAAATAAAAACTAAACTAAAGTAAAATAAATAAAAACCTAATCTAAACTAAAAATAAAAACCTATTTAAAATAAAACTAAATGAAAAATAAAAATAAAATAAACCTAAAATAAAATAAAATAAAAACTAAATAAAAACATAAACCTTAAAATAAAACCTAAAAAAAATAAAAAATAAAATCTAAACCTTAAACTATAAAAAATAATAAACCTAAAATAAACAAAATTAAATAAACCTAAACCTAAACTAAAATAAACTAAACTAAAATAAATAAACCTAAACCTAAACGTAAAATAAACAAAATCTAAACCTAAACCTAAACTAAATAAAATAAAATAAACTAAAAATAAACCTAAACCTAAACGTAAAAATAAAACTGAAGAATAAACCTAAAATAAAAAGCTAAAACCTAAACCTAAAAAAATAAAATAAAAACTTAAACCTAAATCTAGAAATAAAAAATAAAACCAAAACCTAAAAAATAATATAAAAATAAAACTAAACTAAAAAATAAACCTAAAACTAAACCTAAATTTGGTGATTATAAGTCTATATCATTGTATTTTGTTAAATTTAAAATAAATGTTTATATGAAAATTTTGAACCTATCATTTTGGAAAGTGAAATTCGTTAGAAGCAAACTATCCACCTATTGAGAAACATTGCCTAGCTTTGATCTTTGCATCTCAGAAGCCACGACACTACATGCTTTCTCATAAGGTGAACTTGATCTCTAGAACCAATATGCTGCAGTACCTCATGACACAGCCAATGCTATGTTTGCTCACTCCATGATACTCTCAGTAGCTCAAAATCACATTTCCTCCATGCGTAAAAGGATCACTAGCATTTCTCAATATGTGGATAGTTGGCTTAAATAAAATAAACTAAATAATCCTGAATACCAATTTACATAATTTTCTAAAAATAAAAATAAACCCAAACCGTAAACCCTAAACCATAAACTCAAAACCTTAAACCAACAACACTAAACCCTAAACCCAAAACCCTAAGCCCTAAACCTTAAACCTTAAATCCCTAAACCATAAACCCTAATCCCTAAACCCTAGAACTTACAACCTTAAACCCTAAACCCTAAACCCCAAATCCTAAGCCCTAAACCCTAAACCCTAAACCCTAAAATCCTAAAAGCTTAAAAACCTAAAAAATTAAATTTAAACTAAATAAAACCTAAAAATAAAAAAATAAATAAAATCTAAACTTAAACAAAACAAAATAAAATAAAATAAAAACCTAAACTAAAAAGTTAACCTAAAGCTAAAAATAAAATAAAATTAAAAAATAAAAACTAAACTAAAATAAAATAAATAAAAACATAAACTAAACTAAAAAAATAAAATAAACCCAAAGTTAAAAAACCTAAATAAAATAAAAACTAAATGTAAAATAAAAATAAAATAAACCTAAAGTAAAATAAAATAAAAACTAAATAAAAACCTAAACCTAAAAACAAACCAAAAAATAAATAAATTATGAAACCTAAACCCTAAACCTAAAAAAAAGCCTAAACCTTAAATAAATATAATAAAATAAACCTAAACCTAAACTAAAATAAACTAAACTAAAACAAATAAAACCTAAACCTAAACCTAAAATAAACTAAATCTAAACCCTAATCTAAATAAAATAAAATAAACTTAAAATAAATCTAAACCTAAAAATAAATTTAAAATAAAAACCTAAAACCTAAACCTAAAAAAATAAAATAAAACCTAAACTTAAATCTAAAAAAAAAAATAAAACCTAAACCTAAAAAATAAAAAAAAAATAAAACTAAACTAAAAAAGAAACATAAACCTAAACCTAAACCTAAAAATAAACTAAAATAAAAAACCTAAACTAAAATAACATACTAAACTAAATAAAAATAAAAAATAAACCTAAGAGAAAATAAAAATAAAATAAACTAAAATAAATAAAAAATAAACTAAATAAACCTAAGCCTATCGATTTACTGAATTTTAAAAAATTCAAAACCTTAAACCCTAAACCATAAATCCTAAACCGTTAACCCTAAAACTAACCCTAAACCCTAAAAAACCTTAAACCCTAAACCCTAAATCCTAAACCCTAAAAAACCTAAACCCTAAAGCCTAAAAACTAAACCCTAAACCCTGAACCATAACCCTAAACCATATACCCTAAAACCCCCTAAAATTCTAAATCCTAAACCCTAAAACCCTAAACCCTAAACCCTAAACCTTAAAACCTAAACCCTAGAAACATAAAAACCAAAACCTAAACTAAATAAAACCTAAAAGTAAAATAAATAAATAAACCTAAACTTAAATAAATTAAAAATAAAATAAAAACCTAAACTAAGACCTAAAACTATAATAAAATAAACTAAAATAACATAAATAATAACCTAAGCTAAAGTAAAAAAATAAAATAAACCTAAGTATTAAAAACTCTATAAAATCAAAACTAAATGTAAAATAAAAATAAAAAAACCTAAAATAAACCTAAAATAAAAAATAAATAAATACTAAATAAAAACATAAACTTAAAAAATAAACTTAAAATAAATAAAAAATAAAACCTAATCCCTATACTAAAAAAAACCTAAACTTAAAATAAAAGTAAAATAAACAAAATAAAATAAACCTAAACTTGAAGTGAAATAAACTAAACTAAAATAAATAAAACTTAAACCTAAACCTAAAATAAACTAAACATAAACCTAAACCTAAACTAAATAAAATAAAATAAACTAAAAATAAACCTAAACTAAAAAATAAAATCTAAAACTAAACCTAAAACTTAAACCTAAAAAAATAAAATAAAAACCTAAACCTAAACCTAAAAATAAGAAATAAAACCTAAACTTAAAAAATAAAATAAGAATAAAACTCAATTAAAAAGTAAACCTAAACCTAAACCTAACCCTAAAAAATAAATGAATCTAAAAATACCTAAACTAAAATAAATAAACTAAACTAAATAAAAAAATAAAGCCTAATTAAAAAAAAGATAAAACTAAAATTAATAAAAAAATAAACTAAATAAACCTAAACCTACTGGTTTACTTAATTGCCAAAACCTAAATCTTAAGCTAACCCTAAACCCCAAAAATAAACTAAAATAACCTAAACTTGCTGATTTACTTAATTTTAAAATAAACCTAAACTAAAAATTGAACCCTAAACCTAAAACCTAAACCATAAACCCTAAATCCTTAAAGAAAAAAAAAATGAACCATAACCTAAACCCTAAACCCTAAAATAAACCCTAAACTATAAACCTACAACCCTAAATCCTAAACCCTAAACCATAAAACCCTAAACCCCAAACCCAAAATCCTAAACCCTAAACCCTAAACCCTAAACCCTAAACCCTAAAACTAAACCCTAAAGTAAACCCTAAACCCTAAACCTAAACCCTAAACCCTAAACTCTAAACCTTAAACCTCTAAACCCTAATAACCTTAAACCCCTAAACCCTAATAACCTAAAAAATAAACTTAAACCAAATCCTAAACATAAAAAATAAACTAAAATAAAAAACATAAACTGAAATAAATAGACTAAACTAAATAAAAATAAAAATAAACCTAAACATAAATAAAAAATAAAATAAAATAAATTAAATAAAAAATAAAATAAACCTAAAAATAAAATCCATAAACCCTAAATCCTAAACCCTAAACTCGAAACCTGCAACACTAAACCTACAACCCTAAACCCTAAACCATAAAAAACCCTAAAATAAAAACTAAATGAAAAATAAAAATAAAATAAAATAAACCTAAAATAAAATAAAATAAAAACTAAATAAAACCTAAACCTAAAATATAAACTTAAAAATAAAACATAAAATAAATAAAAAATAAAACCTAAACCTTAAACTAAATAAAAAACCTAAACCTAAAATAAAAAAAATAAAATAAACCAAAACCTACACTAAAATAAACTAAACTAAAATAAATTAAACCTAAACTAAAAAATAAAACCTAAAATAAAACGTAAAATAAAAACCAAAACCCTAAACCTAAAATAATAAAATAAGAACCTAAACCTAAACATAAAAATAAAAATTTAAACCTAAACCTATAAAATAAAATATAAATAAACTAAACTAAAAATAAACCTAAACCTAAACCCAAACTTAAAAAATAAACTAAAATAAAAAAAACCTAAACTTGAATAAATAAACATATAATAATAAAACTTAATTAAATAAAAATAAAACTAAATGAAAATAAAACTAAAAATATAATAAACTAAAATAAATAAAAAATATACTAAATAAACATAAACCTACCTCTTTACTTAAATTAAAAAATTTTAATAAAATAAAAAACCTAACCATAAACCCTAATCCCTAAAACTAACCTTAAACTATAACCCTAAACCCTAAACCTAAACCCTAAAACCCCAAACCCTAATCCCTAAACCTTAAACCCAAAACATCAAACCCTAAAACCCTAAATGTTAAACTCTAAACCCTAAACCCTAAAACTTACAACTAAACCCCAAACCCTAAACCCCAAACCCTAAACCCTAAAGCCAAACAACCCAAAAACCTAAACCTAAACTAAATAAAACCTAAACCTAAATAAAATAAAGTAAAATAAAAACCTTAAAAAAACTTAAACTTAAATAAAATAAATAAAATAAAATAAAATAAAAACCTAAACTAAAACCTAAACTAAAACCTAAACCTAAAAATAAAATAAAATAAAAGAAAAAATAACAACTAAACTAAAATAAAATAAATAAAAACCTAAACTAAACTAAAAAATAAAATAATCCAAAAAATCAAAAAACTTAAATTAAATCAAATCTAAACTTAATATAAAATTAAAATAAATCAAAAATAAAATAAAATAAAAATTAAATAGAAAACTAAACCTAAAAAATAAAATTAAAAATAAAACCAAAAAATAAATAAAAATTAAAACCTAAACCATATATTAAAACAAAAACCTAAACATAAAATAAATAAACTAAAATAAACCTAAACCTATGATAAATAAACTAAACTAAAATAAATAAAACCTAAACATAAACCCTAAATTAAATAAATTAAAATAAACTAAAAATAAACCTAAACCAAAACTAAAAAATAAAACCTAAAAATATACCTAAAATAAAAACCTAAAACCTAAACATAAAAAAATAAATAAATAACCTAAACCTAAACCTACATAACACCTAAGCCCTACACCTAATAATAAAAAATAAAACCTAAATCTAAAAAATAAAGTAAAAATAAAAATTAACTAAAAAATAAACATAAACATAAACCTAAACCTAAAAAATAAACCAAAATAAAATTCCTAAACTAAAATTAAAAAACCTAAAATAAATAAACTAAACTAAATAAAAATAAAAAATAAACCAAAATAAAAATACAAAATAAACTAAATAAACTAAATAAACCTAAACCTATCGGTTTAATTAATTAAAAAAAAACCCTAAGCCCTAAACCCTAAACCCTAAGCACTAAATCCTAAACCCTAAAGCCTAAAACTAACCTTAAAGCCTAAACCCTAATCCTAATGCCCTAAACCTACAACCCTAAACCTAAACCCTAAACCCTAAACCCTAAACCCTTACCCTAACCCTAAACCCTAAACCCTAAACCCTAAACCCTAAAATCCTAAACCTTAAACCTTAAATCCTAAACCCTAAATCCTAATCTAACCATAAACAAAACCTAATAAAACAAAACTAAGCTAATAATAATAATAAAACTAATAATAAACTAATAACAAATAATAAAACCTAACTAAAACTAATAAAACTAACTAAATAAATAATAATAAAACTAATAATAAACCTAAAAACTAAAACTAATAAAAATAACTAAACTAATAATAATAACTAAAACCTAATAAGCTAGCTAAAACCATAAAACCCTAATAAATAAATTAAACTAACTAATAAAATAATAATAATAATAATAATAATAATAATAATAATAATAATAATATAATAAAAACTAATAAATAATAAAAATAAACCCTAAACTAATAATACCAAACCAATAAAACCCAATAATAACTAAACTAAAAACCTAAAACCCCTAAACTAATAAACTAAACTAAAATTGAACCCCAAAAAGCTAAAAAAACTAACTAAACTAATAACTAATAAACTAAAAACTAATAAAAAACCTAACTAAAATTAATAAAACTCCCAAAAATAAAAACTAAACTAAAGAAACACTAAACCATAATAACCCCAACAAACCCAAATAAATAATAAACCTAAAACCAAATAAACCCTAAAATAAAAATTAATAACTAAAATAATAATAATAATAATAATAATAATAATAATAATAATAATAAACTAAACCAATAAACCTAAACCCTAAATAAACTAATAATTAACAAATAAACATAATAAAACTAAAACCTAATTACAATAACTATACTAACTAAACCCTAAATCTTTTTAGTTAAAAAAACCTTAAATCTTAAATCGTAAACCCTAAACCCTAAACCCTAAACCCTTAAAACCTAAAAACCTAAATTTAAACTAAATAAAACCTAAAAATAAAATAAATAAATACATCTAAACCTAAAAAAAATAAAAAATAAAATAAAATAAAAACCTAAACTAAAACCTAAACCTAAAACAAAAAATAAAATAAAATAAAAAAATAAAAAAACTAAAATAAAATAAAAAAACCTAAACTAAACCAAAAAATAAAATAAACCTAAAAAACATAAATAAAATAAATACTAAACATAAAATAAAAATAAAATAAACCTAAAATAAAATAAAAGAAAAATAAAATAAAAACCTAAACCTAAAAAATAAACCTAAAAATAAAGAAAAAATAAAACCTAAACCCTAAACTAAAAAAAAACTTTAACCTAAAATAAAACTAAAATAAACCTAAACCTAAACTAAAATAAATGAAACCTAAACATAAACCTAAAATAAATGAAACCTAAACCTAGACCTAAACTAATTAAAATAAAATAAGCTAAATGTAAACCTAAACCTAAACTAAAAAATAAAACTCTAAACCTAAACCTAAAAATTAAAAATAAAACCTAAACCTAGAAAATAAATTAAAATAAAACTCAACTAAACCTAAACCTAAACCTAAACATAAAAAATAAGCTAAAATTAAAAAACTTAAACTAAAATAAAAAACCAGAACTAAAATAAATAAACTAAAGTACATAAAAATAAAAAATAAACCTAAATCAAAATAAAAATAAACTAAATGCATTAAATAACCATAAATATTTACTTAATTAAAAAAAGTAGATTAAACCCTAAATCTAAAACCCTAAACCCTAAACCCTAAACCTACAACCCTAAACCAATAACCCTAAACCCTAAACCTTAAATAAAAAAACACTAACCCTAAAACTAACCCTAAACCATAAACCTAAACCAGTCGGTTTACATAATTTTTAAAAGAACCCTAAACCCTAAATCCTAAATCCTAAGTTCTAAACCTTAAACTCTAAAACTAACCCTAAACCATAAATCTTAAACCTATAAACCTAAACCTACAACCTACAATCCTAAACCCTAAACCCTAAACCCTAAAACCCTAAACCTTAAATCCTAAACCCTAAACTCTAAAACTAACACTAAACACTAAACTTAAACTTACAACCTAAACTCAAACCCTAACCTAAACCTAAATATAAAAAAAATAAAGATAAAACCTAACCCTAAACCCTAAACCCTAAACTGCAACCCTAAACCTAAACCCTAAACCCATAAACCTTAAACACTAAACACTAAACCCTAAACCCTAAACCCTAAACCTAAAAACCTTATACCCTAAACCCTAACTCATAAACCCTAAACCCTAAAACCTAAAATCCTAAACCCTAAACCCTAAACCCTAAAACTAACCCTAAATCATAAAACCTATAACACTAAACCTTACACCTAAACCTTAAACCCTAAACCCTAAATCCTAAACCCTAAACCATAAAAACCTAAAAACTTAAGCCTAAACTAAATAAAACCAATTAAAAAAAAACTAAACCTAAATAAAATAAAAAATAAAATTAAAACCTAAATTAAAACTTAATCATAAAGCTAAACCTAAAAAAATAAAATTAAAAAGAAAAACCAAACTAAAATAAAATTAATAAAAATCTAAACTAAAATAAAAAATAAAATAAACCTAAAAATAAAAACCTAAATAAAATAAAACCCAAATGTAAAATAAAAATAAAATAAAATAAAAACTAAATAAAACCTAAACCTAAAAAATAAACCTAAAAATAAAGAAAAAAAATAAAACCTAAACCCTAAACTAAAACAAAACTTAAACCTAAAATAAAAAAATAAAATAAACCTATATCTAAACTAAAATAAACTATACTAAAATAAACAAAACCTAAACCTAAACCTAAAAGAAACTAAACCTAAACCCTAAATTAAAGAAAATAAAATAAGCTAAAAATAAACCTCAACCTAAACTAAAAAGTAAAACCTAAAAATAAACCTAAAATAAAAAATTAAAACCTAAACCTAAAAAAATAAAATAGAAACATATACCTAAGACTAAAAATAAAAAATAAAACCTAAATCTAAAAAAAATAAACTAAAAAAATAAACATTAACCTAAACTTAAACCCAAAAAGAAATTACAATAAAAAACCTAAACTAAAATAAATAAAATAAACTAAATAAATATTAAAAAACTAAATAAAAATAAAAAATAAATAAAATAAACCAAAACATACCGGTTTACTTAAACTAAAAGAAAAATCGTAAACCCTAAACTCTAAAATCTAAACAATAAATCCTAAACCCAAAATGTGAAACCTTAAACCCTAAAACTAACCATGAACATTAAACCCTAAAACTACAACCCTAAACCTACAAACTAAATCCTAAACCCTAAGCCCTAAACCCCAATCCCTAAACACTAAACACTAAACCCTAAACCCTAAGCCCTAACCCTAACCCTAAACCCTAAACCCTAAACCCTAAACCTAAACCCCTAAACCCTTAACTCTAAACTAACCCTAAACCCTAAACCATAAAGCCTAAACCATAAACCCTAAACCCAAAAAACCCTAAACCCTAAAGACTAAATCGTAAACCCTAAACCCTAAACCCTAAACTAACCCTAAACCCTAAGCTAACTCTAAACCCTAATCCCTAAACCCTAAACCCTAAAAATCTTAAACCCTAAAGCTTAAACACTAAACTCTAAACCCTAGACCCTAAATCGTAACCCTAAACCCTAAAACCCTAAACCGTATAACCAAAACCCAAAACCCAAAACCCTAAACCCTAAACCGTAAACACTAAAAACTTAAAAACCTAAACTCAAATAAAATAAAACATAAAAATATAATAAATAAAAAACCTAAACTTGAATAAAATAAAAAAATTAAATTAAATATAAACCTAAACTAAAACATAAACCTAAACCTAAAAATAAAATAAATAAAAACCTAAACTAAACTAAAAAAAAATAAAATAAACTTAAGAATTAAGAACATAAATAAAGAAAAAACTAAATGTAAACTAAAAATAAAATAATCCTAAAATAAAATGAAATAAAAACTAAATGAAAACCTAAACCTAAAAAATAAATGTAAATATAAAACTAAAAAATAAATTAAAAAAAACCTAAACCCTAAACTAAAAATAACCTAAACCTAAAATAAAATAAACCTAAACTAAAATAACCTAAACTAAAATAAATAAAACTTAAACCTTAACCTAAAATAAACTAAACCTAAACCCTAAACTAAATAAAATAAAATAAACTAAAAAAAACCTAAACCTAAACTAAAAAATAAAACCTAAAAATAAACCTAAAATAAAAAACCTATAACCTAAACCTAAAAAAATAAAATAAAAACCTAAACCAAAACCTAAAATTTTAAAATAAAACCTAAACATAAAAAATAAAATAAAATTAAAACTCAAATAAAAATAAACCTAAACCTAAACCTAAATCTAAAATATAATCTAAATTAAAAAAGCTAAACTAAATTAAATAAACTAAACTGAATAAAAATTAAAAATAAACTAAATAAAAATAAAATAAAATAAAGTAAACTAAAATAAATAAATAAAACTAAATATACTAAATAAACTTAAACCTACCTTAAACACTAAATCCTAAACCCTAAGCCCTAAACCCTAAACCTACAACCCTAAACTCTAAAAAACCCTGAACCTTAAATCTTAAAAGCATAAACCCTAAACCCCTATACCCTAAACCTCAAACCATAAACCCTAACCCTAAACCCTAAACCCTAAACACCAAACCCTAAACCTAAACATAAAGTAACTAAATAAATTAAAAAATCTAAAACCTAAAACCTAATAAACCAAAACTTAAACCTAAACCCTAAGAATGGGCAGAACCTTGATGGGAGGAACATCACCATCAACCAGGCTCTATCTAGATTTTGTGGTGGAAGGTGGAGATGCGCTTATCGCAAAGGGTGGTGGGGACTGAGGTGCTGGTGGATATGGAAGTGGTGGTTAGAGCGGTGATGGTTATGGATGCGGTAGGAGCGATGGAGGTTACAGGCATGGTGGTGGCAGAGGGAGAGATTAGGGATATGATGGTGGATCCCGCTACTCAAGAGGTCAAAATGATTCTGATGGGAAATAGAGAATCAAGAACCACCCGACCTACTACATTTATGGAACCTGTCTTTATACTAGTTATTTAGGGTTTTGGTTTGCTCTATGCATGCTCATTTCTTATATGTCTCGCTTGTGTCTTAGAAAACTTGGTGTGTTACTTGGTTGATGAAATAAAAAAAAATGTTGAATTTGAATATATTATCTATTAAAAAAACCAAAAAGCCCAAACTAAACTAAAACCTAAACCCTAAACTAAAAAAAAAATCATTGGCCTAAAATAAAAATAAAAAATAAATAAAACTAAACTTACACTAAAATAAACTAAACTAAAATAAATAAAACCAAAACCTAAACCTAAACCTAAACTAAAAAATAAATATAAATTTGAACCTAATCCTAAAAAATAAACTAAAATAAAACACATAAACTAAATTAAATAAACCTAAACTAAATAAACTAAACTATATAACAATAAAAAATAAACTTAATAAAAAAATAAACTAAAATAAATAAAAAATAAACTAAGTAAACTAAATAAACCTAAATCTACCAGTTTACTTAGTTAAAAAAAACTCTAAACCATGAATCCTAAACCTAAACCCTAAATCTAAACCACAAACTAACCCCAACCACTAAACCTAAACCTGACCTAAACTGACCCTAAATCCAAATCCTACCTAAACTCAAAATACACTGACCCTAAACCACTAAAACTTAACTGACCACTGAGCCTCATGCCCTTAACCCGGATCCTAAACCCTAAACCTGACCTTACCCTAAACCTCAGACAATAACCCCCAAGGCCTTAATTCCCACCACTGACCTAAACTAGTAATAAGTAAATTAAAAATAAACCAAAATAAACTAAAATAAAACATAAACTAAAATAAAGACTAAATAAACTAAACTAAACTAAATAAAATAAAAATAAAGTAAATTAAAATAAAATAAACTAAAATAAATAAAAAATGTTGTATGTTAAATAATCCTAACTCGGTTTGCATTTAAAATTCCAAAACCCAAATCCACCCTCCCATCTAAACCTACAACTAGATCTTGTGACCCTACAAACCTAAATAAAACCATAACCCTGATCCCAACCTTGTGACCCCAATCTAAATCCTAAAGACTTGCCAGTTTAATAAATTTAAAATAATGACCATAAACCAAGGCTGGGCCCTAAGACTAACAACTCTGGTGGGATGGTGACCATAAACCCTGAGCCTGACTGACCCTGGGCCATGGGCCCAGGCCCTAGGCCACAGGCCCTAAATCTAAGACCTGAAACAAAACCACTCCGAGGACCAGACTCTACACCTGATCATAAACAAATGACCCACAACCACAAACCCTGAGCCACAAGGCTGAGCCAACTACCCTGAATACTGAGGCGTGACCTACTACAAACACACACTAGACCCTAAACTAAACCTGGGCCACTGAGCATGACCTGAGCCAAAACTAAAACTAAACTCAACTAAATAAACATAAAATAAAATAAATAAAAGAACATACGGATAAAATAAAAAAATAAAATTAAATAAAACCTAAATTAAATCTAAAACCTAGATAAAATAAAATAAAATAAAAAACAAATAAAATAAAACTGATTGAACTAAAAAAATAAAATAAACCTAAGAATAAAAAACCTAAATAAAATAAAAATGAAATGTAAAATAAAAATAAATAAACCTAAAATAAAATAAAATAAAAACTAAATAAAAAACTAAATCTAAAAAATAAACATAAATATAAAACTAAAAAATAAATAAAAAATAAAACCAAAATCATAAACAAAAAAAACCTAAACCTAAAATAAACAAAATAAAATAAACCTAAACCTAAAGTAAAATAAACAAAACTAAAATAAATAAAACCTAAACCTTAACATAAAATAAACTAAACCTAAACCCTAAACTAAATAAAATAAAATAAACTAAAAATAAACCTAAAGCTAAACTAAAAAATAAAACCTAAAAATAAATCTAAAACAAAACCTAAACCTAAAAAAAAAAATAAAATAAAAACCTAAACTAAACATAAAATAAAAATAAACTAAACCTAAAAATTAAAATAAAATTAGAACTCAACTAAAAAAAATAAACCTAAACCTAAACCTAAATTTAAAAAATAAACTAAAATAAAAAACCTAAACTAAACTAAATAAAATGAAAATAAAACTAAATAAAAATAAAAAATAAAGTAAATTAAAATAAATAAAATAAATAAACTAAATATACTAAATAAACCTAAACTTACCTTAAGCACAAAATCTTAAACCCTAAGCTATAAATCCTAAACCTACAACCCTAAACCCTAAACCTTCAGCCCTAAACCCTAAAAAACCCTAATTCATAACCCTAAACCCTAAACCACAAAGCATAAACCCTAAAACCCTAAACCCTAAACCTTAAACCCTAAACCTTGACACTAAATCCTAAATCCTAACCCTAAACCCTAAACCCTAAACCTAAACATAAAGTAACTAAATAAATTAAAAAAATAAACCTAAACCATAAAACCTAATAAACCAAAACTTAAACCTAGACCCTAAGAATGGGCAGAACCTTGATGGCAAGAACATCACCGTCAACCAGGCTCTATCTAGATTTGGCAGTGGAGGTGAATAAGGAGGCGGCAGTTATCGCAGTGGTGGTGGTCAGAGCAGTGGTGGTTATGGAGGTGGGAGGAGCGATGGAGGTTACAGCCATGATGGTGGCAGAGGGAGAGATCGGGGATATGATGGTGGATCGCTACTCAAGGGGTCAAAGTGATTCTGATAGGAACAAGAGAAACTGAAGAACGCTTGGTCCGATCTACTGCTTATGAAACTGTGCCTTTAGGGAAGAGATGGCTCTAGTTATTTAGGGTTTTGGGTTTGCTCTATGCTTGCTTATTTCTTATCTATCTCTCGCTTGTGTATTAGAAAACTTGGTGTGTTACTTGGTTGATGAAATCAAAATGAAGAAATGTTGAATAATAAAAATTGTAAACCATAAACTAACACCTGAACCCTATACCTAAAACCTAAATCCTAAACCTTAAAAATCCTAAACCTTAAATCCCAAACACTAAAACCATAAACCATAAACCATAAACCCTAAACCCTAAATCCCAAACCCTAAACTCTAAACCCTAAAAACCTAAAAACCTAAAAACCTAATCCTAAATGAAATAAAACCTAAAAATAAAATAAATAAATAATTTAACCTAAACCTAAGTAAATTAAAAAAATCAAATCAAATAAAAAACTAAACTTAAACCTAAACCTAAACCTAAACCTGAACCTGAAATTAAAATAAAATAAATAATCAAATCTAAACTAACATAAAATAAATAAAAACCTAAACTAAATTAAAAAAATAAAATAAACCTAAAAAACCTAAGTAAAATAAAAACTAAACATAAAATAAAATATAATAAACTTAAAATGAAAACTAAAATGAAACTAAACCTAAAAAAAAAATAAAAAATAAACACTAAAAAATAAACTAAACCTAAAAGTAAACTAAATAAAATAAATTAAACTAAAATAAACCTAAACCTAAACTAAAAAATAAAACCTAAAAATAAACCTAAAATAGAAATCTATTACCTAAACCTAAAAAATAAAAAAAATAAAAACCTAAACGAAAACCTAAAATAAAAAAAAATTAAACATAAATCTTAAAAAAAAAGATAAAAATAAAACTAAACTAAAACATAAACATAACCTAAACCTAAGCCTAAAAAATAAACTAAAATAAATAAACCAAACTAAATAAAAAAATAAACCTAAATAAAATAAATAAATGAAATTAAAAAATAAAAACCTAAACTAAAACTTAAACCTAAACCTAAATAAAAAATAAATAAAAAATATACAGTAAACTAAAATAAAATAAAGAAAAACTAAACTAAATGAAAAAAATAAAATAAACTTAAGAAAAAAAACCTTAATAAAACAAAAACTAACGGTAAAATAAAAATAAAATAAACTTAAAATAGAATAAAGTAAAAAACCTAAACATAAAAAAAATAAAAAATAAAACTTAAAATTAAATAAAAAATAAATCCTAAACTTAAACCTAAAATAAACTAAACCTAAACCTAAACCTAAACTAAATAAAAAAATAAACTTAAAATAAACCTAAAACTAAACTAAAATATAAAACCTAAAAATAAACATAAATTAACACTAAAATATAGTAAAAAACCTACAAAACCTAAAATAAAATAAACCTATACCAAAATAAAATAAAATAAAACTCAACTATAAAATAAATCTAAACTAAACCTAAAAATAAACTAAAATAAAAACAAAATAAATGAACTAAACTAACTAAAATTAAACCTAAATAAACTTAAAATAAAATAAATTAAATAAAGAAAAATAAACAAGTAAACTAAATAAACTTAAACCTACTGGGTTACCTAATTTAAAAAAAAAAAAGCCCTAAATCCTGAGCCTACCCCAGAGACCTACACCTCCTTCCTCCAAAACCATACCACAATCCACACCTAAATCTAAACCCTCGACACTCGACCACGGACCCTACCCACTCTGACATGTATCTAAACCACAAGCATAAACCCTAAACCTTAAAATCAACCCTACCCAGACCTTAAAATCCTAAACATTAAACCTAAAGCATAAATAAAAAACCCAAAAATCCCAAACCAAACCATGCCTAAACCTAAACCCCAAACCTAAACCACAACACAGACCACAAACCCAAAGCTTAATCCAAAACCTAAAACTAAATAATTATAAAATAAACCTAAACCTTAAAACTAATAAACTAAACTGAACATAAACCTTAAGAATGGCAACCTTGTTGGAGAACATCACTATCAACCTAAGTCTAGATCTTGGTGGAGGTGAAGGCGAGGAGGTGCTTATGGTGGTGGTGGGGATGCGGAGGTCGGTGGATAAGGAGGTAGTGGATAGAGCAATGGTGGTTATGGATGATGGAGGAGCAAGGGAGGTTATAGTCGTGTGGTGGCAGGGAGAGATTAGGGATATGATGGTTGATCCCGGTATCCGAGAGGCCAAGGTGGTTCTGATGGGAATCGAAACGATCAATCCAATTCTTGCTTATGGAATTACGTCTTTTCTGGTAGAGGCGGTTCTTGTTATCTATGGTTTTGATTTGCTCTCATGCTCATTTTTTATCATGTCATGCTGTCTTAGAAAACTTAGTGTGTTACTTGGTCGATGAAATCCAAAAGAAGAAATGTTGAATATGAATTTGTTATCTATTAATAAAAAAAACTATAAACCCTAAACCCTAAACTAAAATGAACCCTAAACTTAAAACCTAAACCCAAAATCCTAAAAAACCTAAACCCTAAACCCTAAAACCTAAATCGTAAACCCTAAACCTTAAACCTTAAACCATAAACCCCAAACCTTAAATCCAAAACCCAAAACCCCGAACTAAAACTAAACAAACCCACAAATGCTAAAATAAACTAAACTAAATAAAACATAAAAAATAAAATAAAATAAAACCTAAACAAAATCTTAAACCTAAACCTAAACCTATGAAATAAATAAAAATTAAACTAAAATAAATAAATAAAACTAAACTAAACTAAAATAAACCTAAATAAAACTAAACCTAAAATAAAAACCTAAATAAATAAATAAAAACTAAAATAAACTAAAAATAAACCTAAAAATAATAAAATAAACCCAAAAAAACTAAACCTAAAATAAAAATAAAATAAACCTAAGCTTAAATAAAATAAACTAAATAAATAAACTAAAAAAAATAAAACCTAAACTAAAACCCTAAATAAAATATGGATTAAAATAAACCTAAAACTAAAATAAACCTAAAATCCTAAAATAAACTAAAACCTAAACCTAAATAAAATAAAACCTTAACTGGACTAAATAAAATAAAACCTAAACCTTAAAATAAATAAACCTAAAACTATAAACCTAATAAACCTAAACCAAAATTAATCTAAAATAAAAACTTAAATTAAAATAAATAAACTAAACTAAATAAAATAAACATAAAATAAATAAAAATATAAATAAAATAAAATAAAAAATAAACTAAATAAACCTAAACCTGGGTTTACTTAATTTAGAAAATAAAATAAATAATAATAATAATGACCACACAAAAATCTAAACCTACCACCAAACCCTAACCCCTGAGCCACTACCATAAACCTAAACTAAATAACCCAAACCATAAAACCCTGACACTCTTGCCAAACTTAACCACAAAACAGGCTAGCTAAATAAATTCTAAAAATAAAAAACCAATAAAATAAAAATGAAATAAAAAAAACTAAACTTAAACCTAAACTTAAATAAAATAAAATAATATAAAAAACTAAAAATAAAATAAATAAATACCTAAACTAACTAAAATAAAATAAACAATAAACATAAATAAAATAAAACACTATGTAAAAATAAAATAAAATAAAACTAACTAATACAAACCAAAAATAAAACAAAATAAAATCTAAACCTAAACTAAAATAAACTAAACTAAAATAAAAATGTAAAACTTAAACTAAAATAAAACAAACTAGATAAACTAAAATAAAATAAAATAAACTAAAATAAACTTAAACTAAATAAAATAAAACCTAAAAACTTAAATTAAAATCCTAAAACCTAAAACCTAAAAATAAAATAAAACCTAAACTAAAAAAATAAAAACCTAAACTTAAAATAAAGAAAATAAAACTAAACTTAAAATAAGCATAAACCCAAACATAAACCTATTAAATAAATTAAAATAAAAAAATTAAACCAAAATAAATAAACCTAAAATAAATAAACCTAAAATAAAGAAACTAAACTAAATAAAATAAAAATAAAAATAAAAATTAAACCATAAATACATAAAAAACTAAATAAACTAAATAAACCTCACTTGCTGGTTTCTTTGGTTTGTAAAAAAACCATAATCCTAAAAAATACCCTAAATCATAAACTAACCTGAGCCACTAAACCCACAAATAACCAGGCCTACCCACCTGAAATAACCATTCTAACAGAGCCCTAACCAGACCATGGGCATTAAACCTACTTGGATTGACACTGAGCCACAGGCCACACAAACTGTCCTCTGACCCTATACCCAGGCCTCCACAGGCCCTACTTGAGCCACTTTAGAGAGCCATTCAGGCCAAAGCTTCCACTGACCTGAGCCAGCCAACCCCATCACAGATTCTAGCCAAACCACTGAGCCACAAAGCACACTAAACCATAGGCTAAACCCTGACACTGACCTCCATTAAATGCTCCACTCCTGACCCACCACTAAACTGATCACTAAATCTAAAAACTAAACAACAAAAAACCTAATATAAATAATTAAATAACTTGAACATAATATAAAATAAAAAAATAAAAAAATAAAATAAAAAGATCTAAACATAAAACTAAATATAAAATAAAATAAAATAAATAAAAAACCTAAACTAAACTAAAATAATAAAATAATCCTAATAATAAAAAACCTAAATAAAATAAAAACTAAATGTAAAATAAGAATAAAATAAACCTAAGATAAAATAAAATAAAAACTAAATAAAAACTTAAACATAAAAATAAACCTAAAATAAATAAAAAAAATAAAACCTAAACCCAAAATAAAAATAAAATATAATAAACAAAATAAAATAAACCTAAACCTAAACTAAAATAAGTAAAACCTAAATGGTATCCTAAAATAAACTAAACCTAAACTAATTAAAATAAAATAAATTAAAAATAAATCTAAACCTAAACCTAAAAATAAAATATAAATAAAACTAAACTAAAAATAAGAATAAACTTAAACCTAAACCTAAGAAATATACTAAAATCAAAACTTAAACCAAAATAAATAAATTTAAAATAAATAACCTAAACTAAATAAAAATAAAAAAGAAAATGTAAATAAAAATAAAAAATAAAATAAGCTAAAATAAATAAACTAATATCTTAAATAAACCTCTCTTTGATTTATAAAACCCCAACCCTCATTAAATCAAACCTGAAACTGAGCCATAAACCACACCCTGAGCCCTGGGCCACATAATCCTTAAGCCCTAAAAATACTAACCAGCCCTAAATAACCTAAACCCTAAACCAACCCAAACTGGGCCCTAAACTAAATGACCTGGGCCACTACTAACTCTAAAGGCCTAATGACTAAACTGACTGACCTGAGCCCTCCACTGGGCCACTGGGCCTAGAATACAACTCACTGGGCCACTGACCACTAATCCTGACCTAAACTCCCACAAACCCTCCTGGGCCACAGACTGACCCTAAACAACCTGACACTGACCCCAAACCCTGACCACAACCTAAACCCTGAAACCTAAACTAAACTCTGACTAAAACCAAAAACATAAACCTAAATTAAATAAAACTAATAATAAAATAAATAAAGAAATAAACATAAATAAAAGAAAAAGATAAAATAAAAACATAAAATAAAATAAGATAAAATAAAAAATAAAATAAATTAAATAAAATAAATAAACCTAAAAAAAATAAAATAAATCAGATAAAATATAAACCTAAAATAAAATAAGATAAAATCTAAAATAAATTAAACCTAAAAATGAATAAATTGAACTAAATAATAATAAAAAAGAAATCTAAATAAAAATAATAAATAAAATAAACCTAAACAAGAAAAAATAAATTAAATAAAGTCAATAAACCAAAACCTACTCGTTTACTTAATTTTAAAAAAAACCACAACTTAAAACAAACCTAAACCTAAAACTAACCTTAAACCCTAAACCCTAAACCTACATCCCTATACATACAACTCTACACCCTAAACCCTAAAACCCTAAACCCTAACCCCTAAATCCTAAACCTTAAAACATAAACCCTAAACCCTAAACCCTAAACCATAAACCATATAAACCCTAAAAAACCCAAAACCACAAACCCAAATCTTAAAATAAACCCTACCCCAACCCAATTCATAAAACCTACTGACCCACAAACCCACTAACTCTAATCCCTAAATCATAAACTAACCTTAAACCAAAAAACCTAAACTAACCCTAAACCCTTAACCCTAAGAATGGGGAGAACCTTGACAGTAGAGAACATCATCATCAACTAGGTGAGAGGAGTGTTGGAGGTTACAGCCATGGTGGTGGGGGAGGGAGAGATCGGGGATATGATGGTGGATCCAGCTACTCGTGAGGCGAGGGTGGTTCTAATGAGAACTGAAGAAATTGAAGAATGGCCAATCTGATTTGCTACTTATGGATGGTCAATCCTGTGTCTTTATAGTAGGGATGGTTCTACTTATCTATGGTTTTTTATTTTCTCTATGGGTGTTCATTTTTTATCTATGCCTTCGCTTGTGTCTTAGAAAACTTCAATTGCTACTTGGTTGATGAAATCGAAAAGAACAAATGTTGAACCTAAATTTGTTCCCTAATAAAGAAAAACTTAAACCTTAAATCCTAAAATAAAACTTAAACCCTAAACCCTAAACCCTAAACCCCAAACCCCAAGCCCTAAACCCTAAACCCTAAAAAGCTAAAAACCTAAAGTTAAACTAAATAAAATTGAAAAATAAAATAAATAAAGAAACCTAAACCAAAATAAAATAAATTAACAACATAAACTAAAACCTAAACCTAAAATGAAAAAAATAAAAAATAAAAACTAAAATAAAATAAATTAAATAAAAACCTAAACAAAACTAAAAAAAATAAAAAACCTAAATAAAATAAAAACTAAACCAAAAATAAAAATTAAATAAACCTAAAATATAATATAATAAAAACTAAATAAAAATCTTAAGTTAAAAAATAAACATAAAAATAAAACCTAAAAATAAATAAAAAATAAAACCTAAATCATAAACTAAAAAAAAACCTAAACCTAAAAAAAATAAAATAAACAAAATAAAATAAACCTAAGCTTAAACTAAAATAAACTAGACTAAAATAAATAAAACTTAAACCTAAACAAAATAAAATAAACATAAACCTAAACCTAAACAAAATAAAAAAAATAAACTAAAATAAACTAAACTATAAAAAAATAAAACCAAATAAAATAAACTAAACCTAAAAAAAAAAATAAAACTAAACCTAAAAAATAAAATAAAAATAAAACTCAACTAAAAAATAAACCTAAATCTAAAAAATAAACTAAAATAAAAAACCTAAACTAAAAGAAATAAACCTAAAATAAATAAACTAAAAAAATGAACCTTAAAAAAATAAAAAAATAATAAACTCAAATAAATAAATAAAAAAGTAAATAAACTAAGTATACCTAAACTTACCTGTTTATTTAATTTTAAAGAAAAATACCCTAAACCTTATATCCTAAACCCTAAAACTAACCCTAAACCCTAAACCTTAAATCTTAAACCTTAAACCCTAAACCCTAAACCTTAAACCCTAAACCTAAATCCTAAATCCTTAACACACTAAAACCTGCAACCCTAAACCCTAAACCCCAAACCTTAAACCCTAAACTCTAAATCCTAAATTAACCCTAAATCATAAACCTTAAACTAACCTTAAACCCTAAGAATGGGCAGAACCTTGACGGCTGGAACGTCTCCATCAACTAGGCTTAGTCTAGATCTAGCGGTGGAGGCGAAGGCAGAGGCCGGAGTTACCATAGTCTTGGTTGGGAATCTGGAGGGGCTAGTGGATATGGAGGTGGTGTTCAGTGGTGATTATGGAGGCAGGAGGAGTGTTGGAGGTTACAGTTGTGGTGGTGGCCAAGGGAGAGATCGGGGATCTGATGGCAGATCTCACTACTTGAGAGGTGGGGATTATTTTGATGGGAACTAGAGAAACTGAAGAAACCAATCCGATCTGCTACTTATGGAATTGTGTCTTTATAATATAGATAATTACACATATCTAGGGTTTTTGATTTTCTTTATGGGTGCCCATTTTTTATTTATATCATCGCTTGTGTCTTAAAAAACTTGGGGTGCTACTTGGTTGATGAAATCAAAAAGAAGAAATGTTGAATATGAATTTATTCTCAATTAAAAAAAACATAAGGCTTAAACCCAAACCATAAACCCTAAACTAAAACTTAAACCTTAAACCTAAAACCAAAACCCTAAACCCTAAACCCTAACCCTAAAAACCCTAAACCCTAAACCCTAAACCCTAAACCTTAAACCCTAAACCCTAAAACCCTAAACCCTAAAACTCTAAACCCAAAACCCTAAACTTTAAAACCATAAACCTTAAACCCTAAAACCTACAACCCTAAACCCCAAACTCCAAACCCTAAACCTTAAACTCTAAACCCTAAAATAACACTAAACCCTAAAACCCAACCCAAACCCTAAACCCTTGACCTTGAATAAAGATGTAATTAGGAGTAGAACTAAAGAATGACCTAATCTTAACATGGTTATGGTAGCAAATAAAATTTCTTCAAGAGACTTTCCCATGACTATTAGAGATTTGAATACCCTAAACCCTAACCCTAAATCATATAATAACACCATATATTATATTATAATGTAGCATTCCATATTTTAGAATGTAGTAATGTGTTTTTGGATGTTATAAGATGTTTTGAAATGTTTTAGTATATTATTGTATTATGCCCTATAGTCTATATTAATAAAAATCATAAAAATATTGATTTAATAAATCAGATGATGAAATTTGTTAAATTTAAAGTGAGAAATAGGTTGTAGTACCAAAGGTGTGCTATGCCAGTTGTAGTCTAAAAGTAAGATTTTATGTTCAAAATAAATATTATATGTTGTAGCATAGTATAACATCATATATATTAATATATTGTTCTATGCATTTTAAATACTTAGTATTTTACAATCATGTTGTCGAGCCAACACTAGCATTATTTATAAAAATGTTGATTTAAACTTTAAAATGGGGGAATTTGGCCAAATTCATAATATGTAGAGCATGACATCATAATATATTTTTCCAATCTAAAATATGTAAGTGATACGACTAAAATATATAGGTTTTTATTGTTTAGACTAATTTTATGATTTTTTATCTCAAGAAATCCCTTGTGATGTGATATGCAATATAATATTATATAATAAGTTATGATGTATTATAATATAGGATTTCTAACATAGTGTAACATCAAGCATTATTGCATACTATTGTGTATTACTACTTATTGTTTAGCATATTTTAGTTTGCTATAGTATGATGTAGTAGAGTTTGTACTAGTATAATTCATAAAAATACTAATTTATAGGCTAAGTTGATGGGATTTGGCCAAATTTAAGGTAAGTTTTAGGGAACATCATTGGGGGTGTGCTATGGTGTGTCATTTAATCAAAAGAATGGAATTTTGCATCCAAAATAAATGTTCATATTTTAACCAAATTTTATAAATTTTTTTGCTTAAAGTGATTCATTTTAAGGTGTAATGTAAGATAATATATTATATGAAAGCATATTAAAATATAATGTACATAACAATATAGCTTCACATATATATGAATGTGGTGGTGTGTTACAAAATGTTATTGTACATTTTAGTATGTTTTACTTTTGTTATAATATATTAGGTCAAAACTCAAAAATGTTAATTTGAAGGTTGAGATGGAAGAATTTGGCCAATTCATGGCACATGCCAAGAAGCAACACCAAAATTATCCTATTTTGTACCATTTCTAATAGAAAATTAATAATTTTACATCCAAGATGAACATTATTCATATTTTGAGAAAATTTTGTTATTTGTTCCTGTTAGGTGATTCTAATGAGGTGTAATATTAAACTAATATATTATATTATAGAAAATTATAATATAACATCATATATTATAATATAATGCCATGTGTTAATTCACACTATAATATGTTTAGCATGATATCATATAGTTAGTTTGAGCTTGCACCATCACAAATCATAAAATGTTGATTACAATATTAAGATGATGTAATTTGAATGAATACATTGTTAGGGTTTTGGTTGAAGTATTAAAGGTGTGCATAAGAGAGGAAATAAGATTTGATGAGAATTCCATGTCAAGGACATGGAGGGAGATCCACCAGGGGATCACACATGCATTGGACATGACATGCGAGGGGTCTATGTTGAGGACATAGATAAAGAAAATTTGTTGGGGATAAGGTTTGAATTTGATTTGATTCTATGATTTGTGGAAAGAAGATTTACTAGGGAAAAGAATCTATAATCCACCAGGGATTAAGATCGAATCGACTTTAATTTTTTTCTTTTAATTAATGTGGAGGAATATATATTAGAGATATGGGCACGATTCCACTAGGGATCGGGTATATGAACCTTCCACTAGGGAAGCAGGTTCAGGCTATCTACTAGGGACTGGGATTTGAGTTCAATTTCATAGAGTTGTTTGGGGATGTATCTATTGGGAATAAGAGTTTGGTTAGATTTCTTTGATTTAGACTCTACTAGGGGAGTTGGTTTAATTTGGCTCCACTAGGGAGGTTGATTTTGAATTTAATTTATTTAATTGACATATTTATATATGATTAGGGGCTCCACTAGGGTGAAGGGTGTGATTTAACTCCACTGGGAAAAATTAGATTGGGTTTAATTTAATTTGAGTTAATGTATTGACCTTGTCGGTGTGCGATCAACCCACTAAGAATGGGTTATATCAGCCTTGGCCTACCTCAAGTTTACAAATCCAAAGGGATAGTCTACTAGCAGTGGGGTAGAGCTATCCAACCTCATTCGGTGTGCAACGATTGTGTTAGGAAGAAGGCGTAGTAGACTTACATCTTCCAAAGTGAGGAATAATCATTAGGGTGACCTGTTGGATGCAAAACAAATCGAAATTAACCTTAGGAGACTAATGAGTTAATGCCACTGGGGACTTATGTCAACTCAAAAGTAGTGAGGATTAATTTTATCTTAATTTCATGTGATTTTATATGGTTTATTTGGTTTAGTTTGATTTTAAATTGAGGGAATATTAGTTGGGGATGTGAGCTCGATTAAATTTGATAGATTCAATTTATGGACCATGTATTGGACTTGTCCTATCTAAGATTTACAAATCTAAGGGATAATCTACTTGTAGTCGGGTAGATCTAACCAACCTAGGGGTTTCCTTTCGGAGTGCAATGATTGTGCTAGGAGAAAGGCACAACGGACTTACAAATTCTAAAGTAGGGAACAACCGGGTGACCTATTGGTAGCACAACAAATTGAACCTAACTTAGGGGCAACTACTGAGTGAATGCCACTAGGGGCTTAAATCAACTCAAGAGTAGTCGGGCGATTCTTATAGGGAGTTTTACTGACACTACCCTAAAGATAGGATGCCTGCTTGGGAAAAGGTACCTTTAAGAGTGTCCTCTTAATCTACAAGTTAACATATATTTTGTTTATATCTTTATGTGGACCCTATTGGTGCGAGGGACCCCACTGAAAAAGGGCTATTTTGACCTTAACCTATCTATAATTTATTGGACCAAGGGAGAATCTGCACATCCATAAGATGGATTCTCAACCCGAGGTGGTTACTTGGGAATGAGGCTGTCCAATTGATAGTAACACGGGAAGTGTCTAAATGGGGTCATGGGACTGATCCAAATATAGTTCCCACAAGGGAGGATGCTAGGGAGTTATCCGAGCCTAAAAAAAAGCTTATAAGCGGTGGCCAACTCAAGGAGAAAGTGACACTTACACCTTCCATGAGTGGTGTATCTTAAGGTGCGAGAACCAACCAACCTAAGGTGTATCCATCAGCATGAGTGGTGTATCCATCAGCATAGTGAGAACCAACCAACCTAAGGTGCCTATCGGTGTGCAACGATCAATCTTGAAAGAAATCATGTAGGCTTACAAATTTCTAAGTGGAACTGATAATAGGGAAACTCTATTGTTGGTGGGACAGATGCTATTTGACCTAGAGCGACTACTAAGCGGGGAGCCCTGAAGAAGGACTGAACCCAGACTCGAAGCAATCAGGAGGGAAGGAGCTGCTAGGGGACTTATACTAAACCTCAAAAATGCTCAACCCAATTAGTGCATGAAAGATAATCTAAGAAGAAAGCATAAAAGACTCACATCCTCTTAATGAAGCCAAGATGAGGTAGCTTACTAGCCACATAGTATGGCCTACCAAACTAACAAGGCACTCATTAGTGTGTTGTGGCCAAGTTATGAAGGAAAGCATAGTAGACTTACATCCTCTAAAGCAAGAAGACCACTAGGGTGACACACTAGCAAGGTAGCACATCGGCCTGACCTTGAACAACTATTAAGTGAGTGTCGTTGGGGGCGTAATCTCAACTCAGAGTAGCCTGAGACAAAATATATGTGTTTGTTTTAAATATTTGTGTGTAGTTTGTGTTTGTGTTATGTCGATGAAAGATAAGATGCAGCTCGAGTTCCTTACACCTACCCTAAACACATCATGGTAGATTTGCAAACAAGAATACTTTCAACATGAAAGAGATTGAATTTGAAATAGAATTTCCATTGATTATAATAATTTTCAAACATGATTTATAATATTCTTTTAAGTAGAGCCAATATTGGAAGCATTGGACACTCTCCTTATGATTAACAAGATAAGATCCTCCTTGGTAGGCCTTCTTTATGGAAATAGGGCCTTCCCAAGTGGGTTAAAACTTGCCTCCCATCTTACGACGGGTAACAATTGGTTTCCTTAGAACAAAAATAAGCCCTCCTACTTGAAAATCTCTAAGACTGACCAACTTGTTGTGAGCCTGAATCATTTTAGCTTTGTACAACTCAACATTTTGGCATGCCCTCAGGCGTCTCTCCTCCAAACCTTCAAGCTCTTCTGAGCGCAACTTGGATTATGTTGTGATCTTGCTACCCACAGTGATCCTTAGTGATGGGAGTTGGACTT
Source organism: Cymbidium sinense (assembly GCA_021442155.1). Lineage (NCBI taxonomy): Eukaryota > Viridiplantae > Streptophyta > Magnoliopsida > Asparagales > Orchidaceae > Cymbidium > Cymbidium sinense. The sequence continues at coordinate 132,150,015 of CM038214.1, forward strand.
TTAATGGTAGAACAGCTTCAGACCCATACACTAAAGTGAAAGGGGGTAGACTGAGTTGGAGTTCTATATGTGGTGTGATAGGCCCACAAGGGTTAAACTAACTACTCATGCTACTTTTGTTATTATTGAGTGTCTTCTTTAGTATTTGGATGAGAGTTTTATTGAAGGCTTATGCTAAGCTATTTTCCCTTAGGTAGTTGATGGTAGAATATCTCTAATCTATGCTGTGTCTCTAAGAAAAGTTGTAGATCTTAGTGCTCTTTAATGCAGTACCATTATCAAATATAATTCCTTGAGGCACTCCAAACATATATACAAGATGGTTCCTAAAAAAATGGAGCACATGGTATGTTCTGACCTCTATGAGCAGAATCGCCTTCGCCCATTTGGAAAAGTAGTCAGTAGCAGCTAATGAATTGATGACCCATGGAAGAAGGAGCATCAATTAGACCCACTATGTCGGTACCCCCACACTTGAATGGCCATGAGGCCAATGAGGATGCAAAATGTTGGGTGGTTGGTGTAGGACCACATCGTGTATTTGGCATTGGTGGCATCACTTAGCCATATCCATGCAATCTTTGATCATCGATGATCGGTAGTATCATAGACTCTTGATCTTGGGTTTCATCTTCAGATCAGATTGGTTGGCTCCACATAATCCTAAGTGTATCTCGGTCACGACCTTATGGGCTTTATGCTTGTCTAAATAATGTAACCACATATGATTGAAAGTTTGTCGGTACATGAAATCATCCACAAGAGCATAAGAAAGTGGTCTCTGCTTCATCTAATGGGCTTGGGATTTCTCTTGAGGTAGTTTGCCTTTATTTAGGTAATCCATGAATGGTTGCCTCTAATCTAACTCCTCAAACTTGTTGATAATGATAACCTTCCCTTCAAGTGAGTACTTTCTGATTAGTTCAATATCAATAAGTGATAAGACTTTCTATTTTGAACCTTTATTGATATGGACTCATCCTCCGGACATGTCAACTCCTTGGTAGGGTTGGGTAAAGCATATGCTATGCGTTCTCTCCTCGAGGAATATTATAAATTATAACCTCTAAAATTTGGCCCAATAACTCCATGGTGTACTTGTGGTAGTGATGGAGCTTGGGCTTTATAAACTTATAGGACCCAATAATTTGGTTGATAACTAGTTGAGAATCCCCGAAGATGTTAATGTTCTATGCTTAGAGTAATGACTAACTCTAGATCAGTAATCAGAGCCTCATATTTGACTTCATTGTTAGTGCAAGGATTGGACAGATGATATGAGAATCTCATCACATCACGGTATGGAGTTAAGATAACTATTCCTACCCCTACTTTTATTAGAATAATAGATTGGTTCTTCTCCTCTTTGAGAAGAAACCACACCATCAAAGTACATCTCCCAACAGTGAATGCTAGTATCCCCTAAGTTCATGATTTATTCATCAGGGAGATCATCACTAAGCATAGAGTTAGTAGGAAGTGGGTGTGTTGTTAAGAAATTTGCTAGAACTTATCCTTTCATCGCACAGAGGGGTAAGAAGGTAATGTCAAACTATGAGAGGATCATGGACCATCGTGCCAACCATCTGGATAGCATTGACTGTGTCATGAGATATTATAGTGGATTTATCTTAGAGATTAAGTTCACCTTATGAAGAAGCATGTAGTGTTGTAGCTTTGGGATACAAAGATTAAAGCTAGTTAACGCTTCTAAAAGAGTGGATAATTAACCTTAGCAGGGATTAGATGATGGCTGAGCTAGTAGAGTACATTTTCCTTCCTTTCATCATTGGCTTGGGCCAACAAAGCACCAAGGGAGTCATCTAACGTAGTAGTGTAAAGTATGAGCAGCTTGCCATGCATAGGGGTTGCTAGAACTAGTGGCGTCATCAGGAAATGGTTGATGTCTTTGAAGGCATGCTCACACTTGTGATCCCACTTTAACTTGGTATCCCTTTTGACAAGTGCAGAGAATGGTTGTCATCTTCTCAATAAGTTGGATATAAAGCATCTTAGATGCGCCAACCGCCCTTGGAATGATCTGAGTTTAGTTAAACTTTTAGGGGGTGGCATTTCTAATATCGCCTTGATCTTCTATGAATCGATTTTGATTCCCTGGTGTCGGACAACAAACCTAAGAAATTTCCTTGAAGCTACTCTGAATGCACACTTCAAGGGGTTCATTTTGAGGTTAAATTATCTTAATTGTTAAAAACTACTCTCATGTAAAAACATAATCTTCCTTTTGTACTTTTGACCAAAATATCATCTACATAAACTCAACTTGATGATGAATGAGTTAGTCAAAGATTCGAGTCATAGCTTGCTGGTATGTAGCACCAATATTTTTAAAGATAAAAGGCATGACCTTATAGTAATAGATTCACATCGGGGTTCTAAAAGTAGTGTTTCTTGCATCTTCAAGGGCCATCTTTATTTGGTTATATCTAGATGAGCCATCCATGAAAGAGAAGACTATAGTGGAAATTTGTATTTTGAACATGCCTTATTTAAATCCTAAAATCAACCCAAATGTGAATTTGGTCATTCTTTTATTAATTGGGATGATGCTGGCTAACCATGTAAGGTATTTTTCTTCCTAGATAAAGCTAGCATCAATCAATTTTTTGACTTCAAAAAGAATTATTGCTCTATGTCTAATCGCATGTGTCTATGAGCTTGCTTGATAGGGTTAGTAGTAGGCTCTATTACTAGTTTATGGACTGCTACGTTAAGAGCCAATCCAGGAATCTCTTCATAATTCCATGCGAAGCAGTCCTTAAACTCAGTCAATAGCCTAACAAAGTCATTGGTTTCAATTTTAATCAACAAAGAACTGATGTATGCTGGGCATGGATCTTCTTCAATTTCTAAGTTGATTTTCTTGAGCTCGTCGATGGTTGACTTGATATCTTCTTTGAACTTTGGTGGTACATTTTTGACTTCAAAATCATTTGGATCATCTAAAGTTTCTAAGCATAGCTACTCATATGAGTTAATGTGATTTGAAAAAAATTCTATTAGATTCCAAATTATTGGTAATGACTAAGCAGTAATCGTCATCATCAATTGGACCCACTGTACCGAATCCTAGTCCTGATCTTGATTAAGAGATTTTGCATTTGTTCTTCCATATTCTTGCAAAGTAGTCTGACCAGTGCTTTGACCAGGTATGTGGGATTAACCCTTTCTTTGATAAATTATGAACACAAGGCAAATACCAATTAAAAGGTAATTCTATTAAATCTTTATATGAATTATTCTAAAGTTCTACATCTAGTTCTTGACTTGAGGATGATGCTCCTAGAAAGAACCTATAAGTCTTCACACCTGTGGATAACTTAGGGACTTCCTTAACTACCAAACCCTCAACATTTTGAGAGGAGTGTGGGGTTAGAGCTAAGGTTCCCAACTGATGCCTAACAATTACACATATAGACTTGATACACTTATGCTTTGCTTTGGAACCTGATCTTTATCGCTATCTGGCTCAAGTGTAACCTCCAAGGGAATCTACTGCTTAGAAGAGTTGGTTGGTGTGCTACCATATGAGTCTCATCCTACGAACTAGATTCTAAGTCTATATGGATAGAAAGTGTACTCCTGATAGCTGGGAAATATCTTCTATTGGGTGGTCAATAAGAAGGTTTTTCACCCTTGAGATTGCCTCTGAACTAGCCTCTTCCTCTGCCTGGTGGAGGTCAACTTGTCATATCCAAATGTTCGAATGGAGTAACGAACTTTGGGTAGAATCTAATGTCAGGCTCTAGTTCATCCTCCAAGTCTATTTTGGCTCCCTTTTATTTTCTTTTTTATTTTCCTTTTCTCTTTCTTTTTCTTTTTCTTTTTCTTTTATTTTTAAACTTTGGCCAAGTTCACAAGAATAGACTTGTTGATTTTGAGGGAGGTAGTAAGCCGCATCCTCATATATGCCGACCTCATGAACTGTGAATGGCTTGAGAACTCCTTTGACACAGTAGATGATCCCACCTCTCATATACTTCATACACTGATATAGATAGGATGGAACTATATTGTTCTCATGTATCCATGGTCTCCCAACTAAAACATTAAAATATGTATGCAAGTCTACAATTTGAAACTTGGCTTTGGTCTTCCAATCACCTATCTCAAGGGCAACACTATGGAGTCTAAGGCCTGTTGACCTCACTTTTGGTGTACAGACTCAATCTTCCCATCTTAGACTTAGGAGTCTTCTTAACACTAAGAATTTCTTAGTCATAAGACACTTCTAACAATTAGGTAAACACTTAACTTAAGCCTAAAGACTTGGTTAACCATAGATTATGTTATGAATTATGGATTAGGATAATTCATCTACCGTACAACCAAATCCAATCCATATTCACCTTCTCAAACCAAACCTCAAATTCAATTCAAGCATCAAATTCAAATCCAAACCCAAATTCCAAAAATAAATGATTGAAACCTATGATCAAATCCAAACTTTAAACCCTTCCTAAGTCAGAGGACCTATCCCATGGGCTCAGCCAAATATTAATCCAAATCATTCCAAAATCAATTGATTTTCTCATAATAAATTTATATCTTCAGTCATCTTCTAAAATATAATTAAATCTACATTCAAATGATCAAAACTAAATCAAACTAAATCAAATTAAATCAAAACCCTTCCTAAGCCATATGACCTATCCCATGGACTTAGCCAAATATTAATCCAAATCAAGTCATACATAATTGATTTTCTCACAAATCAATAATATTTTCAATCATCTTCACAAATTTAAATGAAATATATATTTAAATCATCAAAACTAAATCAAACCAAATCAAAATCCAAACCTAAGCCACATGACCCAACTCCATGGACTTTGCTAAATTATTTCAATTGAAAACCCAAATTCAATTGATTTTCTCATGAATCAATCATACCTTCAATCATATTCACAAATATAAATAAAATCTACAATCATCAAGCCAAACCAAAATCAACCCGAGTCAAACCCAACTTAACCCTTTTGACTTGAAATGTTCAAATGAACCAAAACCCATTTGAACCCAAGCTAATTGTAATTGAATTTATATATCAATACCAAATCCATTTATAAACTCAACTAAATCAAACTCAACCAAAAATCAAGCCAACTAAACCCAATTGGTCCACTTGACCCAAAGTGGCCAATTTGACCTATTTGACCCAAGTTCTAATTCGACCGAAATTGGATTGAACCAAGCCGATCAAAACCTCCCATCATGATTATTGATCTCCTAGGTTAATCAATTGTCACAAATTGGGTCAAACCAAGTCAACCCTTTAACCTATATGAACCCAAACTAGCCAAATTGCAACTTAAGCCAAATCCCTTGAAACTAATGGTTCATAGCAAATCAAAATCAATATTTGAATATGACTTGACCTTCAATTGAGTCAAACCAAATGCAATTGGCCCTCTTGATTGACCCAAATTGACCTAAAAGACCAAATTGGGTCAAATCAAAATATAAACCAAATTAATTGTAATCCAATGGCTCAAGTTCATTAAAAATTGATTGTTAAACTTTACTAAAGCCATGAATGGACCCAATTGAACCCAATTGACATACTTAACCTAAATTGACCTAAAGGTTAAAGTTGGCCTAAATCAAAACCAAATCAAGAAAGCCTACAATCATCTTAATTGGTCAACTAAACTCAATCCAACACCCAACCCAAGCTAATTTAGATAATTTGGTCAAATTGGTAAACTTAACAAATTTGACCCAAATGAATTCAAATGAGCCAAAATCAAATATAAGCCAAACTAAACCAAAGAAATTAAACCAAAACATCCCAAATGATCATATGAACTTGGCCCAACCCTTATTTTGACCTAATTTGACCAATTGGTCAACTTGACCCAACCTAACCCATTTTGACCTAAATGAGTCAAATTGAGCCAAACCTAATCAAATTTACCCCAATTGACTTCAAATTTGGGCAAACCCACTTTTGGCTCATTTTAAATATGTCCAAATCAAATACAATGCTAAATGATCATTATACCCTTGGATCAAGGGAATCACATTAGATAAATCACCCATGTAAGTGGTCATTTCCATTTCTTGGCCATAAGGCACTCTCCTAATGGTCCACCTAGGTACCTAGGACACTACCCAACCTGACCCAAGGGGTGGTTGAGTTGGCCATGACCCATGGAAGCCACCTCCACACTTTCAACAAACCAAGCCGAGCCAACTCACCTCCTCCTTGCAATCCCATGACTCCCTAAGATGGCTAGACAACCATTAGAAGCCAAACTTGATCCCACTGTCCGATCAAGATGAAGGGGGGTATAGACCCCTTTGTTTCCACTCAAACACAAACAAAAATCATTCATCAGAGCCCTAGCTACCCAAGACAAGCCATTACCATTCTTTAAGCTCCCAAGCTCATTCCTTGAAAAAAATGCCATTCCCATCCGTCCTGAAATAAGACACTCTTTTTTTCGACCTAACTTTCCCATTTCTCCATCGAACTCAAATTAACTTTGCATGCATCTTTCCCAGGCCTCGTCGAGCAAGAATGAATCATCCTCCAAGCTTTTGAGCATCAGAGGTGGGACTTTGATCAAAGTCGAGCTCAAAATCATTAGTTTATGGCATTTCAAGCAAATGTTAAGGAATTAATCCAATTACTGCTAAACAGGACTTTGTCTCCACTAGATAAAGTTTCCTCAATCGTTCAAGCTGTCGGACTTGAACTTCCATGAGGTATGCTTCCAAAATAGATCCTTAGAAAAAATTGGGTTGGAGCTTTTTGTAGAAAACTTGCATCTCATGTGATCTTGACCATTGGATCCCCTCTAATCGATGTCATGAAGGTGTGGGATCCTTTTGGAGTTGATCCAAGCTTGGGTAAGCTTGAATCAAGTGAGTAGTGGTGGACACCATTCTTCCTCACTCGCGTGGTGCTAGATGATGCATTGTCCATTCCGCATGATCAGAATGAATGGATGTGATTAGATTCGCTAGATCAATCTGATTTAATCCCATTAAGCGGGACTAATCATAGTCATCTGATCTTAGATCAAACGATGGACAAGAAAGCACGCCGCCACCACTAGGTGCTGAGTCAGATAAGTTTTAAGTAGCCAATCATGTGGTACCACATAGAATGGACACCGCATTAATGTGCGACATGGTGCCAATAGGATTAGGATTTAAGTAGGCTTAATTAATCATTTTTAATGTTTGAAACTTCTAAAAATCATGAAAAATCATAGAGAATAAAAAATGCAAATAAATACTCATTTTAATGATATTTTAGAAGAGAATTAATTAACAATGATGTTAACTAAGTTTGAACAGTAATTAAAGTTTAATTACAAAATTAATTAGCTTAATTACTCCATAATTACTTGAGTAATTAATCCCAAATTTTGTTGGTTAATTTAGTAGGATGACCTTTGCCTCCCATGATTTTCTTGGGATTTATTGCTCACTTAATTAGAAAAATTGACTAATTAAACCTTAACTACTCTTTTAAGTAATTAATGATTTATTAATCTCATGAATAGTAATAAATTGGTTAATTAATTTTATTAATCATTGTTCAATAGTAAGTGAACTGAGGAATAGGGTTGGGACCCCTTTCCCTAAGTTCATTTCACCCTATTTTTAAAATGAAATTAATTAAGATTTAACTAATTAATTAAATTAGTTAATCAAATTGAAATCATAATCACATCTGACCTTAATTAATTAAATCATGGGGTAGATCTTTAGCCATTTAATAACCTAGAGGAGTTTAATGAAAATATGGTTAGTCCACATGTGTGGGAAAACCAAAAGAATAATTAATTAAGTCTCGTAATTAATTAACTATTAATCATGAGAAAATTGCATTAGGCCCCTTTTATTTCTTAGGATCATTACAAGTTTATTTTCCATACATATCATGTTGGCTCATAATTATTTAGTTAATTACTTTAAGGTGACATAGGTAAGGGTAATTAATTCATCTAATTAAGGGTTCAACTTAATTAACCCATAAAATCAACTTAATTACATTTCCTTTAATTAAATCAAATCAATGTGGGAATGGGTTTAAAACAACAAGTGATGATTTCTCTTATCCTCTTTAAATCAAATTAAATATAAAACTTTATTAATAAAAAAGCTTTTGTTCACTTTAAATAATCTTATTTGATTTGATTGTCCTTAAGAACTAGTTTGGTTGAATGAATCACATGCTTATATTTGATTATCCTCTTTCCAATCATGTTAAATTTGGTATGTCATTTGAATTCATGCATCCATCTTTTCAAAATCAAGATAAAATGAATTTCCTATATGTAAGTTTGCATATGGTTGTTTAATTTAATATATGAGTGGCTATTATCATAATTAAATCCAAATGTATTTTTCAAAAGCTTATAAATGAATATGAGGCTATTATCATAATAATATGTGTTATGGTGCTAGTTATAAATACATAAGAAATGCATGTGCTTATAGCTTAAGTGTATGAATGTTGAGTTCTCTTTTCTCAATTCAAGTGCTAATTTATATAAGATTGAATGCTAATTGGTATATAGTTTGAACATCCTAGGAACAAGAGGCTTTAGGTAGCCCTAAGGAGGTCATTTGTTTACCTCACTTCCCTAGTTTAACAATGGCATGTATTCATTTGATTTCATTCTTATGTATTTCAACATTATAATTTGGATAGAGCTTTAATTAATATATATAAATGATTCAATCAAAAAATATACAATCTTTGCATGGTTTTCTTTCCCTCATTTATGTATACATCCATGTGTGTCCAAGAAAAGAAAGTATAGTCTAGACATCTCGGGAATATGAGGCTTTAGTTAGCCCCATGGAGGTCATTTGATTACCTCACTTTCCTGGTTTAACAATGACATGTACTTGCCTATATCTTTGTACATATATATGTGTATGTGATTAGTGAATGAAAATCCCATTTTACATTAAAATTGCAAGCATTCATAATTGACTAAGTGGTTGAATTAATTAGCCATATGATTTGGAGCTTACTTTATATATTTATGTATATTAATTTACATATGTTTGAAGGAAAATGGGTATATAGTCTGGACATCCCGAGAATATGAGGCTTTAGCTAGCTCCAAGGAGGTCATTTGAATGCCTCACTTCCCTGGTTTAACAATGGCACATGCCTAATTAATTTCATTCTTATGTCCTTTTGTATAAGAATTTGGATAAAGTTTTAAATTAATATGTTTAAACAATTCAATCAAATAAAATATAAATTCTAAACATGCACAAACATTCATCATTTAAGTGTGCTAAAATATGTTGCATGTATAGATACACTTAGGGTTAAATCATATGCATGTTACATGTGATGGAAAGGAATGATTTAATATATGTCATGTGGTAGTAATTTAATTAAATTATTCTTAAGATGCCTTTCATTTTGAATAGGATTATTTAATGTGAACCTAAACTTAGGATTAATTAAATCATTTAATAATCCATTCACTAAAGAGAACTAAGTCAAATTTATATACTTTACAAAGTGATTTAAGGTAGGGATGAAAAAGGTCAATATTCTTTTCCTCTTTATATAACACTAAGTTGCTAAGTGTAATCAAATGAAACAAAAGAAAACACAAATTAAAATTCTCAAATCAATTAAACTACTACAAGTGAAATCAACCTTTCATGTTAAATTGAATCCTTCTACACTTAGAAAAATACAACACTAATGGCTAACAAGACTTACCACACAAGCATTAATACACACATTAGAATTGAGTCACCACTTCTAGCTCCAAGTTACGATGGTGTATGATGTGTATGTTTTATTATGATATATTATTTTAGAGATGTGGGTATGTTTCCTAGTCTAGATAATCATTCAATATTAGCCTAACCATGTTTTCTATAGGGGATTGTGCTTAAGGGATGCTTAAAAATAAACTGCTTGGGATTATATGTATATTTAGCTAACCTCTATTTTGCAGGTGTAGTTAGATTTACTTTTCTCACATAAATGTAAGTTTTGCAATAGGAATTAGGATTAGTGCTATGGGAGATTAGGATGAGCAGTGGTCAAAAGGCTTTGTCTGGGGTGCGCTGTGATGCCTTTGAAGCAAGCACCATCCAAATCAAAGAAGGGACCAAATCAGAAATGGAGATATGAAGAAAGAAGACCCCATAGCATTTAATACAATTATAATTATTCTTTCATATTCCGGTTGTATAAGTAACCCATATTTTCTCTCTCTGTTGTATGGCGACAATCGACCGGCCTTTTATTCATTTATGATAGTTTATATAGTTGTTTGATGTTATGTTTACATTGTGCATTAGGATGGTATAATTTTCATAGTTTCTTAAATGATTGATGCTTTAATGTGTGGCTTGGATATGATTAGGCTCTTAGGATATAAATAACTTTTCTACCCAACTAATCACTCATAACTAAATATTAAGCAACTCATAACCTCATCATAAAGCCTAATACATAAATAAGATAATTAAATGATTTATCAACCCCTTAACTGTATGGTTGTATGTTTCACATCATGCATGCATATTCTTTCTCTCTTGAACATGAAGGATCTCCATCCTTGCATGATAAAGGAATGCTTGACCTTTGAGCATCCCTTATGGTGGAGAACACCTTCTTCTAGTTGATTTGACCCATAACCTATTTCATCATGCATTTAGGCATAACAAATCCTAAAGCCTCTATCAAAATAATGTGTCTAAAATGAAATAAAATTTGAAAAGATTTTGCATCTATAGATTAAGTCATATGCTCATACCACTCATGCTCTAGTCTCTTAGGGAGTGTGTTTAGGACTTTGGTCTCTTTTTATTTAAATAACTGCCCTAGATATCTTGTAATTCATAAGATCAAACTACATGGTTTTAAAATGGTAGGAGGAGTTAGCTGGCGGCAACTCCAAGCAGTTATAAGTCCAGAAGTTAGACAATTTATTCTCTCTTTATGTCCACCTATCGCTTAGATTTAGGTCATGCTTTAGCTCGTACTAAAAATTCCTAGATTTAGGATTCGAGGTAGCTCTTTTTTTTGGGCTACGAGCATAAATCCTAACCTCTTAGGCATTCCCACAACCTTGTGTTGGTGGATTATAAGCCTTAGTAATCTAATTAAATTTCAACTCAAAACATATAGATCTCCTCAACTTCAAAATTATAAAGTCCAACCATAGGATAGATTGGAAGGGCTTCTTAGTATCACTGGATTACCTTATCTAAGAGATTAATTTTACTTTGTGTATTTTAGGTTCTCTATGTGCATTTTTATTTTGTTGCATTTTTCTAGTTGTTTCACTCTCTTGTCTGGTTTGTGTTTTAATACTTGGGAGACTCTTTGAGGTGGTGGATGGCTATTCAGCCTCTTTTGTTGGAGAGGTGTTCTTTTTGGCTGAATATTTTATTCAGGGATCTAAATGTCAATAGTTTCTTCATGTGCTGCCATGATATTATCGTGGCCACTTTTTGGGTTATGCCTTTACATGCTTTTGTATTTTCCCCTTACTTAATTGTTCTTGGTTTTGCCTCTAGTTTTGGGTGGTTGTTTCCTTGGGATGCTTTTTCACTGTCTACATACATGGCTATCTTGGATGGCTATTATTTGATGGCTGCTATTGATCTTTTCACTCTTGTGTTTTTGTTGGGCCTTTTAGTGGTTTTTATGTCTGGATGAGGCCTTGGTCTATTTTCCTTGCCACTCTAGTTGGCTATTTTTGGTTGGGTGGTCCTCCTAGGCTGTGGTTTTTTGTCTGATTGGGTGATTACCATTTGTTTCTTGGTTATTTTGGGTGGCTTCCTGTTGGTTGTCACTATTCTTATCTTCCTCTATATTGGGATTGCCTCCCTTTGATGGTTGTTTCATCTGAGTTGGCTCATCTGCTTCTTTGTTAATTGGATGGTTGGTCTTGTGGGCTAGATGGTTTGGTTGGTTTGTGCTGGTTGGTTTGGTTGGTTTTCTTTTTGGTTTTCTTTCTAATCTATTGTTAGATGCTAGGGTTGACCTTTAGTGGCTTTTCTTTGTGGTTTTGGCCTTATGGTGGGTGTTGTTGTTTTTTGTGGCTATCTTTCTATTTTTAATGGAGGTATTCGCCTTTTATTTCTTGCCTCTCTATGTCCGGGTCGATTGGTGGTCACTTAGTGTTGTCCTTGACCTTTAATCTGGTTCAGAATTATTGGTTTCTTGGTGCTAGTTGTAGTTACTATTTTGGTCTTGGGTTGTTGCTTGTGGTTATCTGGTGACTCTAGTGGGTTTGGTTCCTATCCAAGGTAGGTTTGTTTTCAGGGTGATATCTTGGCAGTTGCTCTTTCATTTCTACCATCGTGGTTTTGTTGATGCTACTTCCTTTCGGGCTTGGTGGCCTTTAGTCGGCTGGGTGTTTTATGGGCAAGCTTTTTCTGTTGCTTGTGCTGTAGGTACTAGAGAATTGTTGACTTTCACTCTTTGGAGGATTGCCTTCATCGATGTAAGTGGGCTATGATGGCTGGGATGATTTTCAATTATCTTTTGGCTGGTAGCAACATATGTGACTGTAACCCTTCTTTTGAAGTCTAGATGCTCACATTTGTGGTTGCCTCTAAAGATGCAAGAGACTATGCCTGAGCGTTATTAGAAATTTTCTCTTATGTTTCTCTTTATTATAAAGCTTGATTTTCTACTATGCTAATTACTATTTCTAGTTATTTGCAGGATTCTTTTACATGTTCTCTACAGGTTTTGGATCCTTGATGTGGATTGTGCAACTCTCAAAAGACTTCTGACTCTAGTAGTGGGCTTTGGCTGATCATCCTAATTCTTGTGATATTTCTTATTTATTTTTTAGTCTTTATTACTTTTATTTAGTTTCCTTGCTTTTGTTGTATTAGATAGGGTATTATTCTCTCCAAGCTAAATGTAAATGGAATTATTCCCTCTTAAGGACCTTGTACTCTTTTCTTTGTGGCAAAAAAATTTTTCCCTTTTGGGGTTTCCTTAAAAATCCAAAATCATAAACCCTAAACCCTAAACCATAAACCCCAAATCTTAAATCCTAAACCCTAAATCATAAACCATAAACTAAGCTTAAACCCTAAAAAGATAAGACCTAAACCTAAACTAAATAAAACATAAAAATAAAATAAATAAAAAACCTAAACCAAAAAAAAAATAAAAAATAAAATAAAATAAAAACCTAAACCTAAAAGAAAATAAAATAAAATTTAAAACTAAGCTAAAATAAAAGAAATAAAAACCTAAACTAAACTAAAAAAAAAAACTTAAATATAATAAAACTTAAACCTAAAATAAAAATAAAATAAGCCTTAAATAAAAACTAAATAAAACCTAAACCTAAAAAATAAACCTTAAAATAAAACCTAAAAATAAATAAAAAAAACATAAACCATAAACTAAAAAACCTAAACCTAAAATGAACAAAATAAAATAAACCTAAACCTAAACTAAAATAAACTAAACTAAGATAAATAAAACCTAAAACTTAACTTAAACCCTAAACTAAATAAAATAAAATAAACTAAAATAGAAAACTAAAAAAATAAAACCTAAAAATAAACCTAAAGTAAAAATGTAAAACCTAAACCTAAAAAAATAAAATAAAAACCTAAATAGAAACCTAAAAAAAACCTAAACCTAGAAGAAAAAAAAAAAAAACTAAGCTAACAAATAAACATAAACCTAAATCTAAACCTAAAAAATAAACTAAAATGAATAACCTAAACTAAAATAAATAAACTAAACTAAATAAAAATAAAATAAACTTAAATAAAATAAAAAAAATAAAATAAACTAAAATAAATAAAAAATAAACTAAATAAACCTAAACGTGTCAGTTTACTTAATTTTTTTTTAAAACCCTTAACCTAAAATAAATCCTAAACCCTAAACCCTAAATCCTAACAAACCCTAAACCTTAAACCCTAAACCCTAAAGACCTAAACCCTAAACCTTAAACACTAAATCTTAAACCCTAAAAAACTATAAAACATAAACCCTAAACCCTAAACGAACCCTAAACCTTAAACCCTAAACCCTAAACACTACAACCTTAAACCTTAAACCCAAAACCCAAAACCCAAAACCATAAACCCTAAACACTAAACCCTAAACTTTAAACCCTAAACCCTAAACCTTAAACCATAAACCCTAAACCCTTAAAACCCTAAATGTAAAGCCTATTAAACCTAAACCTAAACCCTAATCCTAAGCCCTAAACCCTTAACCCAATAACCTAAACTCCACACCCTAAACCTTAAAACCAAAAACCCTAAACTAAACCCTAAACTAAGCCTAAACCCTAAAAACCTAAACCTTAAAGTCTAAACCCTAAATCTTTAACCCTAAACTTACTCTATACCCTAAGCTAACCCTAAACCCTCAAAACCCTAAACCCTAAAGCCTAAACACTAAACCCTAAACTATAAACCCTAAAACCTAACCCTAAACACTAAACCCTAAACCCATAAAATAAAAATAAAATAAAAACTAAATGTAAAATAAATAAAAACTTAAAATAAAATAAATAAAAAACTAAATCAAAACCTAAACCTAAAAAATAAACCTAAAAATAAAACCTAAACTCTAAACTAAAAAAAACCTATTCTTAAAATAAAAATAAAATAAAGTAAACCTAAACCTAAACTAAAATAAACTAAACTTAAATAAAGAAAATCTAAACCTAAACCTAAACCTAAACTAAATAAAATAAACTAAACTAAAAATAAACCTATTGAAACTAAATATAAAACCTAAAAATAAACCTAAAATAATAACCTAAAACCTAAACTTAAAAAATAAAATAAAAACCTAAACCTAAAAAATAAAAAAAAAAGAAACTCAACTAAAAAAATATCTAAACCTAAAAAAAACTAAAATAAAAAACCTAAACTAAAATAAATAAACATAACTAAATAAAAAGAAAAATAAACCTAAATAAAAATAAAAAATAAAATAAACTCAAAACACTAAATAAACCTAAACCTATCACTTTATTACTTTAAAAAAAAATTGTAAACCCTAAACCCTAAACCCTAAACCCTAAAACTAACCCTAAACCCTAAACCTATAACCCTAAACCTACATTCCTAAACCCTAAACCCTAAACCATAAATCCTAAACCCTAAACCCTAAACCCAAAAACCCTAATCCCTAAACCCCAAACCCTAAAGCCTAAAGCTTAAAGCCTAAACCCTAAACTAACCCTAAACTCTAAGAATGGGTAGAACCTTGATGGTAAGAACATCACTGTCAACTAGGCTCAGATCCAAGGTGGAGTCAAAGGTGGAGGCGCCATCGCATTTGGGGGGATCTGGAGGTGCTAGTTGATATGGAGGTGGTGGTCAGAGTGGTGTTGCTTATGGAGGTGGGAGGAGCAACATAGGTTACAATTGTGGTGGTGGTAGAGGAAGCAATTAGGGATATGATGGTAAATCCCACTACTCGAGTGGCGGGGGTAGTTCTAATGGGAACTGGAGAAATTGAAGAATGGCTGATCTGAACTGCTGCTTTTGGAATTGTGTCTTTATAGTAAAGATGGTTCTACTTATCTAGGGTTTTTGATTTGTTTTTGTTGGCTTAATGAGCCTCATGTTCAATACGATCAATTTTGATGATAACAAACGAATGCTTGGATGTTCTAATGAATGTTTTAATGTGTTTCAGATATATCAATTGCTAATTACATATTCAATACATCTCATAATATGTTTGAGGAAATTGCAAGAGTAGAAGAATGAAAGATAGATCAAAATGGATAATCTGAAGCTCAAAATATATTATTTTAGGTTATATGCATTTATTCATTGGCATGAATCAATTTGCTCACAACATAACATATTATTTTAATGAGATTAATTTATATAAATATCTATCTAATTAACATTCAATTATATGTTTCATACATAGCATTTGAATTGTCAAAATAATAAATGATAATAAATTATGACTATTAAGTGTAATTATTTTATTTACTTAATATAATTAAATATTTTAATTTAATTTGAAGGTTATATGATGACTAACATATGTATGATTATATATAAATTATATCATAATATTTAAGTATCATATTTCAACAATTAACAAAAATATGTGAAATGTTGTAATTTAGCCAAAGTCATTTTATAATCAAGGGATTTATATATGATTTCATCTCTAATGGATTCTTTGGATTTTTTTCCTTTAATTTGATAGGTTACATGACCCAAGTTTGATTAAAATTGAATTTATTATGACTTTTCAAACATTAGCTATTTTTAATAAAGAATGCATGCTACATGCTTTGAACATATTAAGAGCGATATTTGATTATTTTTGACTTGCCCATGTGAATAGCCAAATTTTGGCTACTTAAATTTAATATTTATTTAATATAAATTATATTTTTATTGAATATTAAAGTATTAGATGATATCATGAGGTTAGAATAATATTTTTTTTTTGAAATAATTCAAAAAGACCTTCTTGCCTATAAATAGCCCTCATTCTCTTCATGAAAGCATTCCTTATTCAAAATTCAAAATCCCTCTAGCAAATCTAAGAGAAAATTTCTTAGATTTTCCTTCCAAGTGTTCTCCAAATATTGCAAGATCAAATCCTTGGTTTGGAAGCTTCAACATCTTCAACTAAGCAAGCTTTCTCAAATTACTTGAGTTTGTTTTCTTGATCTTAATCTTTTTTAGTTGTTCATGCTATTTTCACCATCTATTTATTCTTTCAAATTTATACTTTTTGGTGAATTAGTCTTTGGACATTGTTTTTCACATCAAAGTTTCTCAATCATTTTTTGTGAAAAACTCTTGTGATAGTTTGTAGGATCTATTTCAACTTGTTGAAATTTTTAACTTCCTACAAATTTCTTTTGGTTTCTTGAAATATTTCTTCATTAATATTATTTTAAAGATCATTTATTCTTAGATCAATTTTTTAGAAGTATATTTTAAGCATTTTAAATTAAATTATTATGCTGAAATTATTTTCATATTTGCTAGATCTCTCTTTTTAATAAAAAGCTTACTAGCCTACTTAGATCTATTATATACTCATTTTATTTAAGTATTTTGTGATCATTAACATTAATTTAAAAAATCTTTTTGGTTAAAATAAAACAAATTATTTCATGCTGAAATTTATTTTATTGTGCAAAACAATATTGTGAATTTATTTTGAAATCATTTTTATATTAGTCTATAAATTGTAATAACATAAAAATCTTAGTAACATAACTTTAAGATATTTATTTTATTATTTCTTATCAATATTAACTGAGCATTTTATCTTGCCAAATTTTTATGTTGTAAAGTAATCATTTATAAGTTGTGAGATCACTTTTTGAATTGGATAGCTTGTTATATTTGTGAGAGATTTATTTTATCAAAATTTATTATTTTGTATTTCTTTTTGTGCTGTAAAATTTATATTGGGGTTGTACTCGCCTTTGTAGGAGAGTACATATTGTACTGGTTGTACATGCCTATAGGAGAGTACTATTTATAAGCTATTTTTTTATTTAGTGGATTCCTAGCAAGGGGTGGCTAGGCATGGACGAGCTTTTGGGTTTAACCATAAAAATTGTGTGCCTCTCTTTACTTTACTTTTATTTTTTTTTGCATTAAGAATTCTATCTTGTCATTATAAAATAAAAATTAATTTTCTACTAAAATTTAAAATTTAAGACCCGCCCCCCCCTCTTGGGTGCTATAGTAACTCACAATTGGTATCAGAACCTAGGCTCTTTTATTGGCTTAACATCCAAGAGTTGATCTTTTCACTATGGTACAAGGTTTCCCAAAGTGTTCACTACGAGAGGGACAATCCACTCATAGACCTCCACTTTTAGATAGTGTACCATTTGATTATTGGAAAAATAGAATTAGTACATTTTTAAGAGGTCAAGTGCACGCATGTGGTATATCTTGACACATCAATATCATACACCCACGGTAGAAGTAAATGGCATTAAAGTAGAAAAACCTTTTGAGGAATGGACTGTAGCTGAAAGAGAACTTGATGAATTAAATGCTAGGGCTTGTAATACTTTACATTGTGCTTTACCTGATGATTACATGAAAATTTCTATGTTAAGTACAACAAAAGAAATATGGGATAAACTCATTATAACTTATGAAGGAACTAGTGAAGTTAAAGATGCTCACATAAATAGACTTGTTCATGAATATGAGTTATTTCATATGTCTCCTTCTGAATATATTTCTAATATTTATACTAGATTCATGAAAATAATTAACACATTGCATTCTCTTGGAAAAAACATATAGGAATCAAGACTTAGTCTATAATATTCTTAGATGTCTTCCAAAAGAATGGGAAGCTAAAGTAACAGCTATTAGTGAAGCTAAGGATTTATCTACTTATCCACTTGATCAGCTTTTGGGTTCTTTGATAGCACATGAATAGGTTATTGCTCAAAGGGATAAGATGGATAACTCAGCAAAAAGGGAGAAGGAGAAAGAAAAAGTCATTGCATTACAATTTGATGATGGTGATGAGCATAACAACTCAAGCTAGGATGGTGATAGTGATGAAGTGTTCATGCTATCCATAAGGCTTGGGAACTTGCTAAGGAAGAAGAATCAAAGGTATAAAAAATTTCTTGCAGGTGAAGGGATCATTTGTTACCATTGTAAAAAGCCTGGACACATAAGAGGTGATTGTCCAGAACTTGCTGAATCAAAGAAGAAAGAGATTGATGCAAAGAAGAAAAATATGAAGGAGAAAAGGTACCATAAGAAGAAGAAGATGACTTTATGGGCCAATCAGATTCAAATTAATCAAGTACTTTCTCATCCAATGAAGAGGTCAACATATGTCTTATGGCAAATAGAGAATCTGACTTAGATTCTCAAGAGGTATGTAATGATATATCTTATGATGAGTTAGATGATGTTTTTAATGATTTAGTTATTGAATATAAAAAATTAAAAAGAAAATACAAAACCTTAGAAAAGAACATAAAAATTTAGATATGTATTTTTTGTGATTTAAAAATGAATGTGATAATTTAAAAGTAAAATACTTCTTTATTAAATTGTTCCTTACTATGTAAACTTGAAAGAGAGAATATATTGTTAAAAGAAAGATTAGAATTATATTTGAAATCACAAGTTCAATACTTCATCAAGAAAAACATTTAATAAAATTATTTGAATCACACATCACTCATATACCTTATAATTATCATGGTAAGTCATATGCAAACACTAATGTTTGGTGCAACTATTATTATAGAAAAGGGCATATTTCATTTGATTGCTATGCACGTAAATTATAAAACACTAAGCAATCTTATGTATGGGTACCAAAAGGTATAAGCATTACACAAACCACGCATGCTACATATCTTGCTTCAAATTTAGAATGTGGTGCCAAACATGTTTGGGTTCCAAAAGTTAACATGTGAGTTTCTTTTGTAGGAATGCTTTCAAAAAAAATCAAAGAAGGCATGTGGTACTTGGACAGTGGATGTTCAAGACATATGATGGGAGATAAAGTTAAATTCACAACTTTAGAATCAAGTGATGGAGGATTTGTTACATATGGAGATAATGCAAAGGGAAAGATCATTGGCAATGTTTCTATTTGTAAGAATTCTATCACTTTAGGTAAAGTTTTTCTAGTAGAAGGATTAAAACATAATTTAATTTCTATTAGTCAATTATGTGATAAAGGTTTGAATGTAGTATTCCATGCATCATATTGCATTATAAAAAATAATGAAAATGTTTTGTTAGTAGGACAAAGATATAAAAATATTTATGTCATTGATTTAGATAGCTTTCATGATGTAAATTTGAATATACTTTATTTTAAAAGAACTCATGATGATATATGGTTATGGCATAGGAGACTATGTCATATTAACGTGCACATACTTAATAAAATTGCCAAACTTGATTTAGTAGTTGGATTGCCTAAATTAAATTTTCTTTTTCATTCAAACAATGTTTGTGATGCATGTATTCATGGTAAGTATTCTAGAAGCTCATTTAAAAGTAAAAATATTGTTTCTACTACTAGACCTCTAGAATTATTGCACATGGATTTATTTGGTCCTATTAGCACCACTAGCTTAGGTGGAAAAAATTATGGTTTTGTGATTGTTGATGATTTCTCTAGATATACTTGGGTTTTGTTTGTAGCTAATAAAGATGATGTTTTCGATGAGTTTAAAAAGTTTTCTAAATATATTCAAAGAGAACAAGGCCTTTTGATTAATAGGGTTCAAACTGATCATGGTGGTGAATTTGAAAATAAATTATTTGAGGATTATTGTGGTGAACATGGGATTAGACATAATTTTTCTTCACCAAGAACTCCCCAACAACATGGAGTAGTAGAGAGAAAAAATAGAATATTAATTGAATTAAGTAGATCTATGCTTGATGCATATAAATTGCCAAAATATTTTTGGGCAAAAGCAGTAAATACTGCATGTTATGTGATGAATAAGATGTATTATAGACCAATTTTGAAAAAGACACCCTATGAATTGTTTTTTTGAAAGAAGCCTAAGATTGAACACTTTCATGTATTTGGATGTAAATGCTTTATTTTGAATAATGGAAAAGAGCATTTAGGTAAGTTTGATTACAAATCAGATGATGGTATTTTCTTAGGATACTCTCTTTCTAGTAGAGCTTTTAGAGTTTTCAATAAGAGAAAAATGATTGTAGAAGAATCAATTCATGTTATTTTTGATGAAAATTTAATTGATCCCATTAAAAATGAAGTGATTGATGAAGAGATTGATAATTTTAAGAAAATATCTTTAGAAGATAATGTGGATGATTCATTGCCTAAAGAATGGAAATATAATAAAAATCATCCAAAGGAACTAATTATAGGCGATCCTTCAAAAGGAGTTATGACCATAAGACATAGTAGGGAGGTTGTAGATTATTCAGCTTTTTTATCTGAGGTTGAACCTAAAAAATTAGAAGAAGCATTAAATGATAATTTTTGGATTATTGCTATGGAAGAGGAGTGAATCAATTTGTAAGAAATGATGTTTGTGAATTAGTCCCAAGACCCCTAGATCAAAATGTCATTGGAATAAAATGGGTCTTTAGGAATAAGCTAGATGATTCAAGTTGTATTGTTAGAAATAGAGCTAGTTAGTTGCACAAGGGTACACACAAGTTGAAGGTATAGATTTTGAAGAATCTTTTGCACGAAAGACTAGAAGCTATCGTTACTCCTTGCTTATGCTTATTTTAGGATTTTAAACTTTTTCAAATGGATGTCAAAAGTGCATTTTTGAATGGATTTATTGACCAAAATGTATTTGTAGAAACACCACCTGGATTTGAGAGCCTTGATTTCCCAAATCATGTGTATAAATTAAAGAAAGCCTTATATGGTTTAAAATAGGCTCCTCGTGCTTGGTATGATAGGTTAAGTAACTTTTTGATAGATCATGGATTTAGAAAGGGTAGAGTAGATACCACCTTATTCCTTAAGAGCATAGATGATGATTTGATTATGGTATAAGTGTATGTAGATGATATATTATTTGGAAGTACAAATGAATCTTTGTGCCATGAGTTCTCATCTTTAATGTCTAAAGAGTTTGAAATGAGTATGGTGGGAGAACTTAATTTTTTCTTAGGTATTCAAGTGAAGTTACAAGAAAATGGCACATTCATTTGTCAAACCAAGTACATAAATGAATTGCTTGAGAGGTTTGACATGAAAAGATTTAAATCTAGTAAAACTCCTATGAGCCCATCTACAAAAGTGGATTTAGATGAATTAGGAAAATCTATTGATAAAAAACTTTATAGGAGTACGATAGGTTCACTTTTATACCCTATTGCTAGTAGGCCAGATATTATGTTTATTGTTTATTTGTGTGCTCATTTTCAGGCCAACCTGAAAGAATCTCATTTAATAGCAGTCAAGCATATCTTTCGGTATTTGATAGGCACTACTAGGTTAGGTTTATGGTATCCTAGAAATTCTTTATCATGTGATTTGGTTGCTTATTCTGATGCTAATTTTGCTGGATGTAAAGTAGATAAAAAAGCAAATCAGGCACATGTCATTTTTTAGGATCATCGCTTGTGTCTTGGTCTTCTAGGAAAAAAATTTTTGTAGCATTATCCACTGCTGAGGCTGAGTACATAGTTGTCGGTAGTTGTGTTTCTTAGGCCCTTTGGTTAAAGTAACAATTAGAAGATTTTGGTATTAAGAAAGATCATATTCTAGTTCAATGTGACAATACTAGTGCTATTAGTTTGACTAAAAATCCTATCCAGCACTCACAAACCAAGCATATAGAAATTAGACATCATTTTATTAGGGATCATGTTTCGAAAGGTGATGTTAATATTAATTTCACTAGTACCGATTTACAAATTACAGATATTTTTACAAAACCATTACTAAAAGAACATTTTTGTACTTTAAGACACATGCTTGAAATGTTATATCCTAATATTTAAAATTATATGTAGTTTGTTCTCACTTTTTGATGTTCTCAAAAGGGGGAGAAGAGTAAAATGTTGGTTAGTATTAAGTCTATTTTATGCATACATTTAGGGGGAGCAACATTATTCATCTCTTGTGCATAAATTTTTTTTAGAAGAGAGTTTTTTTTTAAAACTATGATGAAAGTTCAATTTGCACCATCATCAAAATCAATACCCAACATTAGTTTGTCATCATCAAAAAGGGGGAGATTGTTGGCTTAATGAGCCTCATGTTCAATCCGATCAATTTTGATGATAATAAATAAATGCTTGGATGTTCTAATGAATGTTTTTATATGATTAGATATATCAATTGCTAATTACATATCTAATACATCTCATAATATGTTTGAAGAAATTGCAAGAGTAGAAGAATGAAAGATAGTTCAAAATGGATAATGTGAAGCTCAAAATATAATATTTTAGGTTATATGCATTTATTCAATGGCATGAATCAATTTTCTCACAACTTAACATATTCTTTTAATGAGGTTAATTTATATAAATCTTTATCTAATTAACATTCAATTATATGTTTCATACATAGCATTTGAATTGTCAAAATAATAAATGATAATAAATTATGACTATTAAGTGTAATTATTTTATTTACTTAATATAATTAAATATTTTAATTTAATTTGAAGGTTATATGATGACTAACATATGTATGATTATATATAAATTATATCATAAAATTTAAATATCATATTTCAAAATTAACAAAACTATGTGAAATTTTGTATTTTAGCTAAATTCATTTTGTAATCAATGAATTTATATCTGATTTCATCTCCAATGGATTCCTTGGATTTTTTTCCCTTTCATTTGATAGGTTACATGACACACGTTTGATTAAAATTGAATTTATTATGACTTTTCAAACATTAGCTAAATTTAATAATGAATGCATGCTACATACTTTGAATATATTAAGAGCCATAGTTGATTATTTTTGACTTGCCCATGCGAATAAATTTTGGCTTTTAAATTTAATATTTATTTAATATAAATTATATTTTAATTGAATATTAAATTATTAAATGATAGCATGAGGTTAGAATAATATATTTTTTGAAATAATTCAAAATGACTTTCTTGCCTATAAATAACCCTCATTCTCTTCATGAAAGCATTCCTGATTCAAAATTCAAAATCCCTCCATAAAATCTAAGAGAAAATTTCTTAGATTTTCCTTCCAAGTGTTCTTCAAATATTGCAAGATCGAATCCTTGGTTTGGGAGCTTCAACATCTTCAACTAAGCAAGCTTTCTCAAATTACTTGAGTTTATTTTCTTAATCTTAATCCTTTTTAGTTGTTCATGCTATTTTCACCATCTATTGATTCTTTCCAATTTATACTTTTTGGTGGATTAGTCTTCAGACATTGTTTTTCACATCAAAGTTTCTCAATCATTTTTTTGTTAAAAATTCTTGTGATAGTTTGTAGGATCTATTTCAACTTGTTGAAATTTTTAACTTCCTACAAATTTCTTTTGGTTTCCTGAAATATTTCTTCATTCATCTTATTTTAAAAAATCATTTATTCTTAGATCTATTTTAGAAGTATATTTTAAGCATTTTAAACTAAATTATTATGCTGAAATTATTTTCATATTTGCTAGGTCTCTCTTTTGAATTAAAAGATTACTAGCCTACTTAGATCTATCATATACTCATTTTATTTAAGTATTTTATGATCATTAACTTTAATTTAAAGAATCTTTTTGGTTAAAATAAAACAAATTATTCCTTGCTAAAATTTATTTTATTGCACAAAAGAATATTGTGAATTTATTTTTAAATCATTTTTATATTAATCTATAAATTGTAATAACATAAACATCTTTGTAAGATCACTTTAAGATATTTATTTTCTTATTTCTTATCAATATTAAGTGAGAATTTTGTCTTGCCAAAATTTTAAGTTGTAAAGTGATCATTTATAAGTTGTGAGATCACTTTTTGAATTGGATAGCTTGGTATATTTGTGAGAGATTTATTTTATCAAAATTTATTATTTTATATTTTTCCTTTTGTGCAATAAAATTTATATTGGGGTTGTACTTGCCTCTTTTAAGGAGAGTACATATTATTGTAAGGGTTGCACTTTCCTCATTATAGGAGAATACTATTTGTAAGCTATTTTTACATTTAGTGGATTCCTAGCCAGGGGTGGCTAAGCATGGACGTAGGCTAGTTTTGAGGTTTGGCCGAACCACGTAAAAATTATGTGCCTATTGTCTCTCTTTACTTTATTATACTTTTATTTTTGCTGCAATAAGAATTGTATCTTGTTATTATAAAATAAAAAATTAATTTTCTACTAAACCTTAAAATTTAAGATATAACTTTTAAAATTTTAATATCGTAATTCCACTTGGGTGCTATAGTGACTCACAGTTTTATGGGTGCTCATTTTTTATTTATGTCATCGCTTGTGTCTTATAAAACTTGGTGTTCTACTTTGTTGATGAAATTGAAACAAATAAATGTTGAATCTGAATTTGATCTCTAAAAAAAATGTTAAACCTAAAATGTAAACTAAAACTTAAACCCTAAACTTAAAACTAAAATAAACCCTACAAAACAACCAAAACCTAAACCCTAAACCACAAACCCTAAACCTAAACCTAAACCTAAACCCTAAAACCTAAACCTAAAACTCTAAACCTAAACCCTAAACCTAAACCACAAAACCTAAGCCTAAACCTAAAACCTAAACCCAAACCCTAAGCCCTAAACCCCTAAACCACAAACCTAAACCTAAACCTAAACCCTAAACCTAAAACTAAACTAACCAAACCCAAACAAACCCTAAACCATGAATAAAGATGTCATTAGGAGAAGATCTAAAGTTTGACCTTATCTTAACATATTTATGGTAGTTAAAGAAAATGTTTTCAAGAGACTTTCCCTTGACTATTAGAGATTTGAATACCCTAAATCATATTATAATACCTAAAATTATAATATAATGTATCATCATATATTTGAGCATGTACTGATGTGTTTTTGGATGTTATAAGATGCTTTGAAATTTTTTAGTATATTATGGTATTATGCCTTATAGTCTATATTAATATAAATCATAAAAATATTGATTTAATAAATGAAATGATGAAATTTGTTAAATTTGAAGTGGGAATTAGGTTGTAGTACCAAATGTGTGCTACGCCACTTGTAGTCTAAAAATTATGATTTTATGTTCAAAATAAATATTATATGTTGTAGCATAGTATAACATCATATGTCATAACATATTTTTCTACGAATTTTAAATTCTTTTAGTATTTTATAATCATGCAGCCAAGCTTACACTAGCATTATTTATAAAAATGTTGATTTATACTTTAAAAATGGTAGAATTTTTCCAAATTCATAATAGGTAGAGCATGGTATCATAATATATTGTTTCAATTTAAAATATGTAAGTGATACAACTAAAATATATAGTTTTTTTACTATTCAGACTAATTTTATGATTTTTTATCTTAAGCAATCTCTTGTGATGTGATATGCAATATAATATAATGTAATATTTTATAGTGTATGATAATATATGATGCCATAACACAGTGTAGCATCATGCATTATAGCATACTATTGTGTATTACTACTTGTTGTTTAGCCTATTTTAGTTTGTTATAGTATGATGTAGTATAGTTTGTTCTGGTATAATTCATAAAAATATAAATGTATAGGCTGAGATGATGGGATTTGGCCAAATTTAAAGTAAGCTTTAGAGAACATCATTGGGGGTGTGCTATGGTGTGTCATTTAATAAAAAGAATGGAATTTTGCATTCAAAATAAATGTTCATTTTTCAAACAAATTTTATAAAATTTTTCTTAAAGTGATTCATTTTAAGGTGTAATGTAACATAATATATTATATGAATGCATATTAAAATATAATGTACATAATAATATAACTTCACATATATTTATGAATGTGGTGGTGTGTTACTAAATGTTATTGTACATTTTAGTATGTTTAACTTTTGTTATAATATATTGGGTCAAAACACACAAAAATGTTAATTTGAAGTTTTAGATGGAGGAATTTGCGTCACACACCAAGAAGCAACACCAAAAATTATGCTATTTTATACCATTTCTAATAGAAAACTAACAATTTACATTCAAAATGAACATTATTCATATTTTGAGAAAATTTTGTTATTTGTTCCTTTTAAGTGATTCTAATGAGGTGTAATGCTAGACAATATATTATATTATAGCAAAGTATAATATAAAATCAAAAGTTATAATATAATATAGTGTGTTAAATAGCACTATAATATGTTTAGCATGATATTGTATAGTTAGTTTGAGGTTGAAAATAAATCATAAAATGTTGATTACAATGTTAAGATGATGTAATTTGAATGAATAAATTGTTAAGCTTTTGGTTGAAGTATTAAAGGTCTGCATAAGAGAAGAATTAAGATTTGATAAGAATTCCATGTCAAGGACATGGAGGGAGATCTGCTAGGGGATCACACATTCATTGGACATGACATGTGAGGGGTCTATATCAAGGGCATAGAAGAAGAAAATCTGTTGGGGATAAGGTTTGAATTTGATTTGATTATATGATTTGTTGAAAGAAGATCCACTAGGGCTAAGAATGTATAATCCAATAAGGATTAAGATAGATCAACTTTAATTTTTTTTTTAATTGATGTGGAGGCATATCTACTACAGATATGGGCTTGAGTCTGTTGGGGATCAAGTATATGAACCTTCCACTAGGGAAGCAAGTTCAGGCTATCCACTGGGGATTGAGATTTGAGTTTGATTTCATAGATTTTTTTGGGGATGTATGGGATAAGTGTTTGGTTGGATTTCTTTGATTTAGACTCTACTAGGGGAGTTAGTTTAATTTGGCTCCACTAGGGAGGTTGGTTTTGAATTTGATTTATTTGCTTGACTTGTTTATATATGATTTGGGGCTCCACTGGGGAGAAGGATGAGATTTAACTCCACTGGGAAAATAAGATTGGGTTTAATTTAATCTGAGTTAATGTATGGACCTTGTCGGTGCAATGGACCAATGAGAAGGGGCTATATCACCTGACTTACCAGTTTACAAATCCAAAGGGATAGTCTACCGACTATGGAGAAGAGCTAGCCAACCTAAGGGGTTTCCTTTCGGTGTGCAACGATTGTGCTTGGAAGAAGGCGCAGCAGAATTAAATCTTCTAAAGTGAGGAACAACTATTGGGGTGACCTGTTAAAGGCACAATAAATCAAACCTAACTAGGTGACTACTGAGTGAATGTCACTAAAGACTTATGTCAACTCAAAAGTAGTCATGATTAATTTTATCTTAAATTCATGTGATTTATATGATTTGTTTGGTTTAGTTTGATTTTGAATTGAGGTAATATTCGATGGGGATGTGAGCTCAGTCAAATTTGATAAAGTTAATTTATAGACCATGGCGGTGTGCGATGGACCCACTGAGAAAGGGCTATATCGGACTTGTCCTATCTCAGATTTATAAATCCAAAGGGATAGTCTATGGGGGTAGAGCCAACTTAAGGGGTTGCCTTGGTGTAATGGCTATGCTAACAAGAAGGCGTATCGAACTTACATCTGCTAAAGTAAGGCACAACCACTGGGGTGATGTGTTGGTACCACAACAAATTGAACCCGACTTAAGGGTGACTACTTAGTGAATGTAGTTGGGGACTTATATCAACTCAAGAGTATTCAAGTGATTCCAATAGAGAGTTTTTCTAGACACTACCCTAAATATAAGATGTTCGCTTGGGAGAAGGTACCACTAGGGGTATCCTCCCAAACCATATGTGAATATATATTTTGTTTATATGTTTGCATGGACCCTGTTGGTGTGCGAGGGACCACATTAAAAGGGGCTATGTCAGCCTGGACCTATCTCAAATTTATTAGACTAAGGGAGAATCAGCATATCTATAGGATGGATTCTCCAACCACAGGGGTGGTTATTAGGAAAGGGGAACTGTCCAATCTAATAGTAACCCGAGTAATGTCTAAATGGGGTCCCAAAGAATGTGATCCAAATACACTACCCACAGGGGAGGTGCTACTAGGGACGTTATCCTAAGCCCTAAAAAAAGAAAGCTTATAAGTGTGCAGTGACCAACTCAAGGAGAAAGCATAACAAACTTACATTTTTCATGAGTGGTGTATCCGAAGGTGCGAGAACCAACCAACCTAAGGTGTATCCATCAGCATGAGTGGTGTATCCATTAGCATAGTTAGAACCAAACAACCTAAGGTGCCCATCGGTGTGAAATAATTAATCTAGAAAGAAAGCATGTAGGCTATCAAATTTTTTAGCAGAACTGATCATTAGGATAGTATGTCATTGGCGGGACAGATGCTATCTGACCTAGAGTGACTATTAAGTGGGAAACCCTGAGGAAGGACTTGACCCATACATGAAGCACTAAGGAGGGAAGGAGTCTCTAGGGGACTTATCGTAAACCTTAAAATATACCGACCTAGTAAAGGCTAATCCAAAGAGAAAGCGTAGAATACTCACATCCACTTAAATAAAGCCAACATGAGGTAGATTTCCAGCCATGTAGTAAAGCCTACCAAACTAACAAAATGCTCATCATTGTGTAGTTTCATAGTAAGGAAGGAAAGCATAGTAGACTTACATCATCCAAAGTAAGAAGACCACTTGGCTGACACACTAGCAAGGTAGCACATCAGCACGACCTAGAGCAGTCATTGAGTGAGTTTCATTGAGAGTGTTATCTCAACTCAGAGTAGCCCGAGATAAAATATATGTGTTTATTTTATATGTTTGTGTGTAGTTTGTATTTGTGTTGTGTCGATGAAGGATAGGATGTCATTCGGGTTCCTTACACCTACCCTAAAGACATCATGGCAGAATCACAAATAAAAATACTTTCGATAATGAAGAGATTGAATTTGAAATGAAATTTTCATTGATGATAATTACTTTCAAACATAAATTATATTATTTATTTAAGTAGAGCTTGTTTATTGGAAGTAGTGGGCTCTCTCCTTATGATTAATAAGCTCATTAGATCCTCCTTGGTGCCTTCTCTGGAAAAGGGCCTTCCCAAGTGGGTTCAAACTTGCCTCCCATCATATGATGGGCAACAATCAATCTTTTTTTAAAAAAAAGCTCTCCTACTTGAAAAGCTTTAGAATGGACCAACTTATTGTGAGCTTGAATCATTTTAGTTTTGTATAAATCAAGGTTTTGGCATGCCCGCAGGCATCTCTCATCTAATCCTATGAGCCCTTCTAATCATAACTTGGCATTCAACTTTATTGTGATCTTGCTACCCACAGCTTTAGACCCATACACTAAGGAGAAAAGAGTAGTCAGAGTTAGAGTTCTATATGTAGTGCAGTAGGCCCACAAGGCTTCAACTAACTACTCTTGCCACTATCGCTTATTATTGTTAAGTGTATTCTTAAGTATTTGGATGAGAGTTTTATTGAAGGCTTCTACTTAGTCATTTTCTCTCGGGTAGTTGATGGTAGAATATCTCCATTCTATGTTGTCTCTCCGGGCAAAGTTGTTGATCTCAGTGTTCTTGAATGTAAAATCATTATCATATATAATTCATTGAGGCACTCCGAACCTATGTATGATACAGTCCCAAAAAAACTAGAGCACATGCTGAGTTGTGACCTCTCTGAGTGGAATCACCTTCTCCCATTTAGAAATGTAGTTAGTAACAGCTAAGATGAACCGATGACCCTTGGAAGAATGAGGATCAATCAGACCCACTATGTCGGTACCCCAACACTCAAATGGCCATGAGGCCAATGTAGGATGTAGAATGTTGGGTGGTTGGTGTAGGACCACACCATGTATTTGACATTGGTGGCATCGCCTAGCCGTATCCATGCAATCTTTGATCATCAATGGCTAGTAGTATCCTAGTCTCTTGATCTTGGCTTTCATCTTCGAACCAAATTGGTTAGCTCCACATAATCCTGAGTGTACGGGTCACGATCTTATGGGCTTCATGCTTATCTAAATAACATAACCACATATTATGAAAAGTTCATGGGTACAAGACACCATCCACAAGAGCATAGGAAAGTGTTCTTTGCTTCATCTGATGGGATTGAGGTAGTTTGCCTTTATTTATTTAATCCATGAATTATTTCCTCTAATCTAACTCCTCATCCTTCTTGGCAATGGAAACCTCCCCTTCAAGAGAGTATTTTTTATGAGTTCAAAATCAATAAGGGATAAGACTTGTCTATTTTAGACCTTTATTGATATGGACTCATCCTTTGGACATGCCAACTCCTTGGCAAGCTTAGCTAAGCCATACACTATGGCATTCTCTCTTTGAGGAATCTTATAAATGATAACCTCTATGATTGGGGCCAATAACTCCATGTTGTACTTGTGTAGTGATGGAGCATGGGTTTTATAACCTTATAGGACCCAACGATTTGGTTGATAACAAGCTAAGAATCCCCGAAGATGTTGATGTTCTAGATTCTTAGAGTAACGGCTAACTCCAGACCGATAATAAGAAACTCATATTTGGCTTCATTGTTGGTGCAAGGATTGGACAGATGATATGAGAAACTCATCACATCACAGTCCAGAGTTAAGAGAATTATTCCTACCCCTACCTTTCATGAAATAGTAGATTATGGTTCTTCTCCTCTTTGAGAGGAAGATGCACCATCAAATTACATCTCCTAATAGTGAATTCTAGTATCCCTTAAGTTCATGATTTGTTCATCAAGGTGATCATCACTAAGCAAAGAGTCCAGAAGTGGGTGTCCAAGGAAATTGCAAGTGCTTGTCCTTTCACCACACAGAGGGGTACGAAGGAAATTTCAAACTACGAGAGGATCATGGACCATTGTGCCAACCATCTAGATAGCGTCGGCCGTGTCATGAGATATTATAGTGGATTTATCCTAGAGATCAAGTTTGCCTTATAAGAAATCATGTGGTGCTATAGCTTTTGGGATGTAAAGATTAAAGCTAGGAAATACTTCTTAGTGGGTGGATAATTAGCCTCAATAGGGATTAGATGAAGGCTGAAGTAGTATAGTGCATCATCCTTCCCTTTATCATTGGCTTTGGCCAACAAAGCACCAAGGGAGTCATCTAGCGTAGTATGAGTGGCTTGCTCGAGATAAAGGCTGCTAGAACCTTCAGCGTCATCAAGTAATGCTTGATGTATTCAAAGGAATGCTCACACTTGTCATCCCACTTGAACTTGGTGTCTTTTTTGACAAGTACTGAGAATGGCTGACTTCTTTTTGATAGGTTGAATATAAAGCATCTTAGATATGCCAACCGCCCTTAGAATGATCTGAATTGAGTTAAACTTTTAGAGGGTGGAATTTCTAATATTACCTTGATCTTCTTCGATCAAATTTTGATTCTCTGGTGTCAGACAATAAACCCAAGGAATTTCCGATGCTACTTGGAATGTACACTTGTGGTGTTCATTTTATTTTGAGGAAATATTATCTTAGTTCAAACTACTCTCAAGTCAAAGAGATGGTCTTCCTTTTCTCCACTTTTGACCAGATCATCGACATATCACTTGACTTGATGATGAATGAGTTCGATGAAGATTCGAGTCATAGCCTACTAGTATGTAGCACCAGCCTTTTTAAGGTTAAAAGGCATGCCCTTATAATAATCAATTATGATCGAAGTTCTAAAAGCAGTATTTCTTTCATCTTCAGGGGCCATCTTTATTTGGTTATATCTAGATGAGCCATCCATGAAAGAGAAGACTGCATGAGATGAGTAAATGTACACCATCAACTCTAGGATTGGTAGTAAAAATTCATCTTTTGTACATGCCTTATTTAAATCCCTAAAATTGATGCATATGTTAATTTGACCAATCTTTTTCTTAATTGGGATGATGCTAGCTAACCAGGTAGGGTATTTTTCTTCTCGACTGAAGCCAGCATCGTTCAATTTCTTGACTTCAGAAAAGACCTATTGTTCTATGTCTAATCGCATGCATCTAAGAGCTTGCTTGATAGGGTTAGCAGTAGGCATTATTACTAGTTTATGGACGCTGTTAGGAGCCAAGGCATCTCTTCATAACTCCATGTAAAGTCCTAAACTCGTCCAATAGCCTAACTAAGTCATTTTCAATTTCATTCAATAAAGAAGATGTATGTCGTGTGGATCTTCTTCGCCCTAAGTTGATTTCATGTTTCACCGATGGTTGACTTGATCTCTCCTTCAAACTCGCGTGCATCTTTGACTTCAAAATATTCTGGATCATCTAATGTTTCTAAGCATAACTCCTCATATGAGTTAATCTGATTTGAAAATAACCCATCAGATTTCAAATGATTGGTGATGACTATGCAATCATCATCATCATTGATTGGACCCACTATATCAAATCCTAATCTCGATCTTCATTAAGAGCTTTTGCATTTGGTTTTCCATATTCTTTCAGAATAGTTTGATCTGTGCTTTGACCAAGTAAGTGGGATTAACCCTTTTGCTAAATTATGAACACAAGGCAAGTAATAATCAAAAGGTAATTCTATTAAATCTTTATATGAATAATTCTCAAGTTCTACATCAACTTCTTGAATTGAGGATGAAGCTCCTAGAAAGAACCTCTAAGTCTTCACACTAATGGATGACTTAGAGGCTTCTTTAACTACCAAACCCTAAGCTTTATGATAGAAAGTGAAGTTAAAGCTAAGGTTTCAGACTGATGCCTAACTATTTTATATATAGACTTGGATACACTTATGCTTTGCTTTGGAGGCCGGTCTTCATCGCTATCTCACTCAAGTGTCAACTTCAAGGGAATCTACTACTGAGAAGAGCTAGCTGGTATGCTAACCATATAAAACCCATCTTATGAATGAGATTCTAAGTCTATATGGATAGTAGGTGTAGCTAGGACATATCTTTTATTGTGTGGCCAATAAGAAGGTTTTCCACTGCTGGGACATATCTGTCTGATGGAGGTTAGGTAGTCCTACCCATATTTTGAATGGATTAATGAACTATGGGTGGAATCAAATGTCAGGCTCCACTTCCTCTTTCAAGTCTACTTTCGCTCCCTTTTTTATTTTCTTATTTCTTTTCTTTTTCTTATTTTCTTTCTTTTTCTTTCTTTTGTTATTTCTTTCTTTTTAAAACTTTGGCCAAGTTCAAGAGTAGACTGGTTGATTTTGAAGGAGGTAGTAATCTGCATCCTCATATATGGCGACATCATGAACTGTAAATGGCTTGAGATCTCCTTTGACATAGTAGACGATCCCTCCTCTCACGAACTTCATACATTGATGTACAGAGGATGGAACTATGTTATTCTCATGTATCCATGGTGTCTCAAGCAAAGCATAAACCCTAACCCTAACTGTAAACCTAAACCTAAAGTAACTAAATTAATTAAAAAATAAACCTAAACCCTAAAACCTAATAAACCTAAACTCTAAGAATGGGCAAAACCTTGACGAAACATCACTATCAACAGGCTCGCTAGATCGAAGAAGGCTAAGGAAGAGGCGACATCATAGAGGTGGTGGGGATTTGAAGCGGGTGGATATGGAGGTGGTCGGTGGTGGAGGTGGGAGGAGCCGAGGTTACAACCATGGTGGTGGAGGGAGAGATGGATATGATGGTGGATCCCACTACTCGAGAAGCCAGGGTATGGGAACTAGAGAAACTGAAGAATGGTCGATCCGATCTACTGCTTATGGAACTATGTCTTTATAGTAGAGATGATTTTAGTTATCTAGGGTTTTTGATTTGCTCTATGCGTGCTCATTTTTTATCTATGTTGTCACTTGTGTCTAAGAAAACATGGTATGTTACTTAGTTGATGAAATCGAAAAGAAGAAATGTTGAATCTGAATTTATTCTCTATTAAAAATAAAAATTCAAAAATCCTAAACCCTAAACTAAAACCTGAACCCTAAACCTAAAACCTTAACCCTAAACCCAAAACTAGAAACTCTAAACCCTAAAATCTAAAACACTAAACCCAAAACCCAAAACCCAAAACCCAAAACCCAAAACCCTAAACCCTAAACCCTAAACCCTAAAAACAAAAAAACTAAACCTAAACTAAATAAAACCTATAAATAAGCTAAATAAAAAAACCTAAACCTAAATAAAATAAAATAAAATAAAATGAAAACCTAAACTAAAACATAAACCTAAACCTAAAATAAAAAATAAAAACTAAACTAAAATAAACATAATAAAAGCCTAAACTAAACTAAAAAATAAAATAAACATAAAAATAAAATATCTAAATAAAATAAAAACTAAACGTAAAATAAAAATAAAAAAACCAAAAATAAAATAAAATAAAAACTAAAAAAAACCTAAACTTAAAAATAAAACCAAAATCCTAAACTAAATAAAAACCTAAACCTAAAATATACAAAATAAAATAAACCTAAACCTAAGCTAAAATAAACTAAACAAAAATAAATAAAACCTAAACCTAAAATAAACTAAACCTAAACTAAATACAATAAAAAAAAATTAAAATAAACCTAAACCCAAACTAAAAATAAAAGAAAAAATAAACCTTAAAATAAAACCTAAAACCTAAACCTAAAAAATAAAAATAAAAACCTAAACCTTAACCTAAAATAAAAAAAATAAAACCTAAACCTAAAAAATAACATAAAAATAAAACTAAACTAAAAAATAAACCTAAACCTAAACCTGAACTTAAAAAATAAACTAAAATAAATAAACATGAAATAAATAAACTAAACTAAATAAGAAATAATCCTAAATAAAAATAAATTAAACTAAAATAAATAAAAATAAATGAAATAAACTAAATAAACCTAAACCTACGAGTTTACTTAATTTAAAAAAAAACCCTAAACTTAAAATAAACCCTAAACCATAAACCCTAAACCCTAAACCTAAACCCTAAATCATAAAAAAACCATAAAACCTAATCCTAAAACCCTAACCTAAACCCTAAACCCTAAACCCTAAACTACCCCTAAACCCTAAACCCTAAACTATAACCCCACTACAACCTTAAACCCTAAACCATAAACTATAAACCCCAATCCCTAAACTATAAACCCTCAAAACCCTAAATCCTAAAGCCTAAACACTAAACCCTAATCCCTAAATCCTAAACCCTAACCTTAAACCCTAAATCCTAAACTTATTTTTACTTTTTTTTGTCAAGTTATTTTGACCTTTTGCTTTTGGGTTGGCTTGGTGGTTACACTGTGGATACTATCTTTCCACTGGGTTTTGGTTTTTTTTTTGGCCGGTGGTTTTGTCTTCTACATTGTTACTTTCCTAGTGGATGAGATGATTTTAGCTCTAGCTTTATTCTATTTTCTGCATTGGTTGGTTTGATAGCTCTCCTCTTGAACTTGAATTACTTTTGTTGGTTTTCATGGTTGATGAATGGGTGGCCTTCTAGTGGAACTTTGTTGGTTGTTGCCATTCCGGCCTTCTATTGGAGAATTTCCTAGCTACTTTTGGGGCTTGCCTCCTAGTTCCTTATTGTTTTATTGGATCCTTCTTTTGCCTTGATTTTTGTTATTCTTATTAGATTTCTCCTAAGTGCATTTTTTGGCACATTTTATGTTGTTATTATGCTTCCTATTTGGTTAGTCCTTATTCCTGGGGAAGTTTGGTTTTCTGGCTCTGCTACTCTGTTGTTGCCTTCCTATGGTTGTTGTGCTTCTTTTGGACCTCTATTGTGTGGTGCTTTATTGGTTTTCTACTTTTCCTTGACTTGGGGATGCTTCCTTTGTTGGTTACTTATGATGGGATGTTCTCCGGTGGTTGCATTATGGTTATTTTACTTAACTAGTTTGGTTAGAGGACTTTAGTTGTCCTTTTGGTTGGTTGATTTTTTTCCTTGTTGGTCTTTTCTGCTTCTTGGACAATTTGTTTTGGAGCCTTTTGTTTTGCCAAACCTTTGTTGATCCTTTTGGTGGTCAGTGGCTGCCTTTGGCCCCTTTTGTGTGGTTATTTTATCTTATTAGTGATTTGCACTCGCTACAACTTATGTTTCCTTCAGTTGATGGTTTTATTTCTGAGTTATTTTGTCATTTATGGTTGCTCACCCTAGTTTGGCTTGGTGACTACTACTTGTTGGGACTTTGGCTTTAGGGCTCCTATCTTGGTTTTGTTGGTTGTTTCTCTATTAATTGGCATGGGTCTGGTGCTTACTGATGGATGGTTCTAGTTTTCCTAGGTTTAGAGCTTGGATGGGTATTTGGATAATGGTTGTTGTTGGTGTTCTAACTTTATTCTATCCTCTCTAGGTTATTGTGATTAGTCTATTATTTTTTTTGGTGGTCGCTAGTTGCTATTTATTTCTCTTTATTTAATGGTGCAAGATCTAGAACTCTATGGACTCGGCCTTGGATGTTTGTTTGTATCGTATTGGTATGATTTTGATGTTACTCACCTCTTCTCTCTGGTTGGAAGCATTACATATGATTATAACCCTTCTTTATGATGTTTGGATGCTCAAATGGGTTGTTTCCTTGGGGATGATCTAATTGAGCCTAAGCCTTCTCATATCGCTCTCCTTTTCTCTCTTTGCTTTTATTCTTTTTAGCTATGACTTTTTCCTTTGTAGTGTTTTGTAGATTTCTTTTACAAGTTGGAACTTTATAGAGGGAATGGTCATTACTAACCTAAGTGTTGTTGTGGATCTTGCTTATCTTACTTTCTCAAAGGAATCATGAACTGCTATTGACTCATCCTTTTACTATTTTCAAGATTTGTTTTAGTCTTACTCTGCGTCTTTTTCCCTTATGCTTTTTAGTTGTTGTATTTGGTCTTTTATTTTCTTTTCTTTTTCTAATGTACTTAGATGGGGGTTTAGCTCTTTAGGTTTCTGGCATCTCTGAGAGCAGTAGAAATTTAGAGCTTTACCCCTTTTAAGGGCATTGTATCTTTCCCATTAATGGTAATAAAATGATAACTTCCCCCCCAAAAAAACCCTAAACCCTAAACCCTAAAACCCTAAACCTTAAACCCTAAACCCTAAACCCTAAACCCTAAATAATAAACCCTAAACCCTAAACCCTAAACTAATCCTAAAACCTAAAGCCTAAACACTAAACCCTAATCCTTTAACCTTAAACCCTAACCCTATACCCTAAACCCTAAAAGAATAAAACCTAAAACCTTAAACCCTAAACCATAAACCCTAACCCTAAGCTCTAAACCCTAAACTCCAAACCCTAAACCTAAACCTAAAGTAACTATATAAATTAAAAATAAAACTAAAACCTAAAACCTAAAACCTAAATCCAAACCTAAACCCTAAGAATGGGCGAACTTTAATGGATGAACATCACTATCAACCGTGCTGCCTAGATCTAGTGGTGGAGGCAAGGCGAGGGTGGTTATTACAGTGGTGGTGGGGGATCTAAAGGTACTGGTGGATATGGAGGCTGTGGTAAGAGCAGTGGTGGTTATGGAAGTGGGAGGACTGATGGAGGTTACAGCCGTGGTGATGGTAGAGGGAGAGATCAGGGATATAATAGTGGATCCCACTACTAAATAGGTTAGGGTGGTTCTGATGGGAACTAAAGAAATTGAAGAACAGCAAATCCAATTTGATGCTTATGGAACTATGTCTTTATAATAGAGACAGCTCTAGTTATCTAAGATTTTGTATTTTCTCTATGCATGATTATTTTTTATTTATGTCATCGCTTGTGTCTTAGAAAACTTAGTGTGTGTGCTATTTATTTTTGAGATGTGGGACACCCCATTGATCTTATGGGGTACTTATTGAAATGATCGGGTATGACATTAAGGAAATATGCACTATCTTGAAAGATAGAAATTATCACTCTATAATGGACCTAATCACCTAATAAGGACTCTTAAGGCATGATGGGTCTTTGAATGTACCAGAGATCTTTCCCCTACTTTAGATGAAAAAGTAAAGTAGCATTTATATTAAGCCGAGTTCATTAAGTTCCCTATAGAGGCAAGCCTCTATAGTTAATTATTCCAAAGGGATGTGAAT
This sequence comes from Cymbidium sinense, assembly GCA_021442155.1. Lineage (NCBI taxonomy): Eukaryota > Viridiplantae > Streptophyta > Magnoliopsida > Asparagales > Orchidaceae > Cymbidium > Cymbidium sinense. The sequence goes on from CM038214.1 coordinate 132,188,515, forward strand.
CCCTTAAGATTACTCTTGATTAAAGTTGCAATTAAAGTTACCAAAGATTTCAAGGCTAGACTATTAGAGGATTAGTAGTATTGGAAAATCAAGTGGGAAAAATCAAGGAGAAGACTTATTATCAAAGCCAAAGGAAACAAGTAGGGAATGCTCTTGATACTGAAACCTAGAGAATTTCAACCTATCCTATAATTGGGCTTTATAATTTTAAAATTGAAGAGAAGATCAACTTTGTTAAACTTGTCATTTCATTAGAAAGCTAGGACTTGTAATCCAATAATACAAGATTGTGGAGATGCCTAAGATGTGAGGATTTATGCTTATCAAAAGAAAGCACCTTGGATCCTAAATTTAGGAGCTTTAGCATAAAACCAACCTAAATCTAAGCAAAATGGGCATATGGTTTAACTCCATAAGAGAGGATAAATCGCCTGATTGGTGGACTTATGATCATCTAGAGTAGCAGCTAGCTAACAACTCCTAGGCTTTAAATCCATGAAGTCTAATAATATGATTTGCAAGATTAGTTAGGCTGTTGTTCAATTAAAAGAAACTAAAGTCCTTAAACCCCAAGAGACTAGAGCATGAGTGGTATGAGCATATGACTTAGTCTAGTGCAAAATCTTTACAAATTTTATTTATTTTAACACTTCATTTTGACCAAGGCTTTGGGCTTTTGATGCCTACATGTATGATGAAATAAGGTTGTTGGCTAAATCATCAAGAAAGGGTGTTTTCGAACACAAAGGATGCCCTCATAGGTCAAGCATTCTCCTATCGTGCAAGATGGAAATCCCTTATTTTCAAGAGAGAAATAATATGATGTGCATGTTGTTGGACATTCGACATTCAGCTAAGGGGTTGTTAAATCTTTTAATTATCTTGATTTATGTCCTAGGCTTTATGTAAGGTTATGAATTGTTTAAAACTTTTATTATGAGTTGTAGTTGGGTAGAAAGGCTAATTTTTTTCTAAGAGCGTAATAGCATTCAAGGCCACACATTCAAACATCAAACATATAAAGAAACTAAGAAAAGTATGCCATCTTAATTGCACTTTAAACACAATAAAAAATAATTTTTTATTGGTGCAAAGAATAACAAAGTGTGATCGGTCTGTACAAAGAAAAGAAAAATGGGTAAGCTCTACCCTTATACAACCTGTACATAAAAGAATAATTTGCAATGTACAAATGATAAATGCTATGGGGGTTCTTCAAGTGTTCATCTCTTCATGTATCTTCCTCCTCCTTTGATTTGGTTTGCTCCACTTCAAAGGCATCACATGGCCTCCTAAGATAAAGCCTTCTAATGCTCATCTTATCCCCATAGCACTAATCCTAATTTCTAATGCAAAATTATATTAAAAATAAAAAAAAGTAAATCTAACTACACCTACAAGACAAGTGTTAACTAAACACACATACAACCCAAGAAGTTATATTTATAATTTGGACTCAGCACCCTGCACATGGGTAACCAAGCCCATCTGTCCTAACTAGGATTATGCTTAGGGGCTTAAACAACCAAAGAGAGCATTTATATTTTATTTATTTTAAGCGGCCCTTAATCCCTTACATAAAATATGATTAGGCTAATCACAACCTACCATCCAATCTATGAAACATACACTCCAACATCCAGTCTAAAATAATACATCACAAAACAAAACATACATCACACCATGCACCATTCTAACAAAAGGCTATAAGTGGTGACTTAATCTAATGTGTGTGTATTAAGGCTTGTTGGTATGTCCTAACTAGGCTTTAGAGTTAAGATTTTCTAAGTGCAGAAAGATTCAACTTAAAGGGTGATTTGACTTGCTTTAATTGATTTGCAAGTTTTAATTTGTGTTTTGCTTTGTTTCATATGACCTACACTTAGAAACTAAGTGTTGAAAAGAGAAGAAAAGATGTTGGCCTTTTCATCCCTACCTTAAACCACATCCTAAAGCATGTTAATTTGATTTAGTTATATTTAGTGAATGGCTTATTACACCTTTTAGATTAATCCTAAGTTTAGGTTCTGTTTAAATAATTCTATTCAATGTGAAAGGCTTCTTAAGATTAATCTAATTGAAATACTATCACATGACACATGCTAAATCATTTCTTTCAATCACATGTAACATGCATATGATTAAGTCTTAAGTTTACCTACACATACAACATCTTTTAGCACACTTGAATGATGGATGTGAGTATGTACATTTGAAGCTTTATATTTCCATATGATTGAATTATTTTATCATATTAATTTAAGGCTCTATCTAAATTCTTATGCAAAAAATACATAGGGATGAAATTAAATAGGTGTGTCATTGTTAACCAAGGAAGTGAGGTAATCAAATGACCTCCTTTTTAAAGTCTCATATTCTGGATGTCCGGACTATATACCATTACATTCAAACCATATGTAAATTTACATGCATGAACATAAGAAAGAGAGCTCCAAATCGATGATCAATTAATTCAATCACTTGAACTATTGCAAATGCATGTATTTTTAATAAAAGGAAGGATTACCATTCTCTAATTAAATACACAAGTATGTATAAAAGACAAAGCAAGTACATTCCTTTATTAAACTTGGGAAGTGAGGTAATCAAATGACCTCCTTAGTGTCCGGACTATATACCGCTTTTCTTAGATACATATACATGTATTCATAATTTGGAGAATTAAAATCATGCAAAAAATGATATTTAATTTGATTGAATCATTTATGTATATGAATTAAAGCCTCATCAATTCTAGTATTGAAATACATAAGAATGAAATCAAATGGAGTACATGCCATTGTTAAACCAGAGAAGTGAGGTAATCAAATGACCTCCTTGGGGCTAACTAAAGCAATACATAAATCAATACATTTTGGGATGTCGACTATATACCCATTAACATTCTCACTTACATAAATCAATACATGAATAAAAGGAAAGAGCTTCACTTCATACATTTAAGCTATAATCAAATGCATCTCCTATGTATTTATAACTAGCATTCATAGCATATGTAACCATTCATTTATAAACTTTGGAAAATACATTTGGATTTAATAGTGATAATAGCCACACATATTATAAATCAAATCAACACATGCAAGCTTAATATAAAGGAAAACCATTTGACTTAATTAATTTTGAAAAGATAAATGTATGATTTCAAATGACATACAACATTTAACATGATTGGAAAGGAATGAATGAGCATAAACATGTGATTTCATTCAATTAATTCTTAAGGACAATCAAATCAAATACAAGCATTTAAAGAAACCAAGGCTTTTTAATTATCACTTTCAATTTCATATTTGATTTGGTTTGAAGAAATGAGAGAAAGTTTGCTGATCCTAACCCATTCCCATGTTTGTGATTTAATTTCATTTAATGAAAAGTAGTTAAGTTGATTTTATGGGTTAATTAGGTTATACCATGCATTAATTAATTAACCCTTACCTATGTTGCCTTAATTTAATTAACCAAGTAATTGTGAGCCAACATGATATGCACATACATTGGAAATTAAATCAGTAATGAACCAAAGAAATGAATGAGGACTAACACAATTGGCTCACAATTAATGATTAATTAAGCTAAGAAACTTAATTAAGTACTTTCATGGTTTTCCCACACATGTGGGTTAACCATAATTTCCTTAAATATCTTAGGATATCAAGATCTATTGATGAATTGACTAATTAAGATTCCATGTGATCATAGTTTCAAATTGATTAATTAAGAAATTTAATTAATGAATTAAACCATCAATTAATCCCAAATTAATTAATTTCCATTCAAGTCAAATAGACTTAGGGAAAAGATTGGGAAAGATGTCCCAATCTCATTCCCCATGCCCATTCACTATTTCACAATATAGCTTAAATGATTTGTTTAGAATATTAGTTAATTAATTTATAAAAAAGTAATTAAGGTTAAGATAACCAATTTCTATAATTAACCAAGCAATAAATCCCAAGAAAATTATGGAGGCGAGAGATCATCCCATTAATCAACCTCAAAAGTTTGGGATTAATTACTTAGGTAATTATAGAGTAATTAAGCAAATTAAGTATTTTTTAAACCTAAATTAAGCCTTAATTATTCAAAATTAATTGGGATCAATTTTAATTAAATCTCCTCAAATACCTTCAAAATAAATATATACTTGCATTTTTATGATTTGTCTATGATTTGTTATAAATTTCCAAAGTTTCAACTCATTTAAATGATTTTCCAAGATTTTCATAAAGTCCATTAATTTATTTTAACTATTTGAACTTCAGAATACTATATCTCATAATCTAGAAATCCTTTTAACTTGAAATTTTTATGGTAGGCAGATTTTAAGCTAAATTTTTATCTCTAGAATTTCAAATCAATCTGATCTATCTTTTTAGTTTAATTAATGAAATTTAATTTTCCCTAAATTGTAAATTAAGCTCACAATATTCAGTAAAATTTGGGGCTTTTGGATTCATTGGATTCCTCTCAAAAAAAATAAATCCAATGAGCCTTTATTTTTTAATTTTTAGTTAAGTGCTTTATTTTCTATGAAATTTTCAAGTTTCAAGTGTTTTTAATTAATTTTAAAAGTACAAAATCTTAATTTCTTAACGAAGCACCTACGCATGATTGGACCATGCTAGGGATGCAAATTGGATTCATCATCGATCATGGATTGGATGGTCGAATACACACAATCCACATGATCCAAGCCGCATGATCCATGATCGAACCCTCTGTTTTTGAATAGGAGATCGGATGGCTAGCGGGCAATCTAGTAGAAGAGGAGGACAAAACACTATTTTGGGAGGGATTTTATGATTCTTATGAAAATATTAAATGGAAAACTTCATTTTAGGCTCAATTTTTCAGCAATCTTCACCTAAAATCACTCCAAATGCATGGGGATGCCGTAATATAAAATTAAATGCAAGGGTAATCTAGAAGAAATTCTTAAAATTGAGTAAAAAACCATCACAAATAAAAAGAACCTAAGTACTATGGTTTTGAAAATTATCTCACCAAAGGATGATTTTTTGGTGGGGATGATCTGAGTGAGATCTTTAGTGCAAGAAGAAGCTTTAGAATGGGTTGAGCTCTTGCTTCACTTTAGAATAATGTATCCACCAATGGCCACCTTCTAATAGAATCCACTTGATTTTGATGGTCTTTGATCAAAAACCAAGTGGTAATGGTTGGTGGTTTGTTTGAGAGCTCTAAGAGAGTGAAATTAGTGTTTAGAAAATAGTTTTACCTCTATGTTTTTGTCTCCTTGCAATGGCCAAAAATCACCTCATTCATGGTGATTTTTTGCTGCAAGTGAGTTTCCTTTGCTTGGGATCATTGGGATTTTCCTTAGGTGGCTTAATTTGGTTGCCATGGGGGAGGTGCTATGAAGGAAAATTGTTCACAAGCAAACAGAGGAGGAGGTCCTTCATGCCAAGTGTTCCAATGGGGGAGGTGAGGTGATTTCACCTCCCCATAAGTCATGGTTGACCCAACCATCTCTTAGGTCAGGTTGGATAGTGTCCTTGGAGCCTAAGTGGACCAATGGATGAGTGTCAAGTGGCCAAGGAAGAGAAATGACCTTTTACATGGGTGCTTTGTCTTATGTGATACCCTTAGTCCAAGAGTAGAGTGGTCATTTGATATTGAATTTGATTTGGGAAGAATTGAAATGAGTCAAAAGTGAGTTGAACCAAATTTTATGTCATTTGGAGTTCATTTGGTTAGGTTTGGCCTAATTTGACCTAGGGTCAAAATGGGTTAGGTTGACCAATTTGTCAAATTGGGTTAAACCAAGGATTAGGTCAAGTTCATATGACTATTTGGAGAGGATTGTATGCTTTGGTTTGATTTAATTTGGAATTAGGTTTAGTCTAATTTGACCTTTTATGTCAATTTGGGTTAACTAGGGTCAACAAGGCCAACTGTGCTAGGTTTGGCTTAATTGAAGGTGAAGTCATTTTTAAATATTAATTTTGGGTTGATTTGAATCATTCATTTCAATGGATTTGGCTCAGGTTGCAATTTGGCTAGTTTGAGTTCATATAGCTAAAGGGTTGACTTGGTCAATTAGGTTGATTTTTGACCCAATTTAAATGATCATCCTAGCATGATCAACAATCATGACATAAGTTTGGATTGGCTTAATTCACTTTGATTTGGATTGAATTGGATTTTGATTCATGTAAGTTAAATTGGCCATTTTGGGTCAAGTGAATCAATTAGATTTAGTTGGCTTGACTTTAGGTTGAGTTTGATTTAGTTGAGTTTATAGATTTGAGATTGATATATAAATTCAATTGTAATTGGTTTTTTATTCAAATGAGTTTTGATTCATTTGAATATTTCAAGTGAAATAGGCTAGGTTGGGTTTGACTTGGGTTGATTTTGGTTTGACTTGTTCATTTATATTTGGATAGATGATTGAAGGAATGATTGATTCAAGAGAAAATCTATTGATTTTGGCTTGATTTAGATGGGTTTTGGCCAAGTTCAAAGAAATGTCTTAAAGGGTTTAAATTGGGTTTTGATTTGATTTTGGATTTGGTTTTGGCTATTTAAATTAATATTTCATTTACATCTGAGAAGATAATTGAAGGTACAATTAATTTATAAGAAAATCAATTGAGCGGATTGAATTGGATAGAAATTTGGCTAAGTTCATGAAGGTTGATTAAAGGGCTTGAGAAGGATTTCAAGTTTGGATTTGATCTTGGGTCTCAATCATTTGGAATTGAGTTTGATTTGAATTGATTTGAAAAGTTTATAGTGATTTTCTTCCAAGTCCATGGCCTAATCTATAATTAACCCTTCTAAGTCTTAGGCAAAGGTTAAGTGTTCACCTACTCTGTGTCTTATAAAAAGAAATCTCAGTGTCTAGATGGTTCCTAGGTCGAAGAAGAGGAGGTTGAGAACTCACACCAATAGTGAGGTCGACAAAAGGACCCCCAATAGGTGTGGTGTAACTAACAAGGCACACCACATGTCATCGACCAAAATGATCAACAATGTCCAAATGACTGCAAACACTAACAAAAATGATCTATACCTATACCTGGAAGGTAGATAGAATCATGATCTTAGTGCAAAGCAACTCTTTTTATACCAAGGGCATAAGAGAGACAGATGGAATCTACGGGGGATTGAGTATGTGAATCTTCCACTTGGGAAGCAGGTTCAAACTATCCACTGGGGATATGGATTTGATTTGATTGTGAATTTGGGTGTGTATCCATCGGGGATAAGAATATATAATCTGCTAGAAATTGGGAATGTGAGCCTTCCATTGGGGAAGCAGGTTCAAGCTATCTATTGGGGATAAGAGTTTGATGGTATTCCTTATGGTTCCATTAGGGAGATTAATTTGATTTGCGCCTCGCTAAGAATAAGTTTGGTTTGTTCAAAATGTTTTAATTTGACTCTATTAGGAAGGTTGGTTTTGAATTTAATTTATTATGGACCATGTAAATGTGTGATGGACCCACTTAGAAGGGTCTATGTCAGCCTTGACCTATCTCAAATTTACAAATCCAAAGGCATAGTCTACCAGCCACAAGGTAGTACTATCCGACCTAAAGGGTTGCCTATTGGTGTGCAATGGTTGTACTTAGGAAGAAACCATAGTAGACTTACATCTTCTAAAGTAGGGATCAACCACTGGGGTGATCTGTTGGATCAATAAATCAAACGACCTAGGCATTCTGAGTGAATCGCTATGGGACTTATGTCAACTCAAAAGTAGTTAAGATTTATTTCATTAATTTGTTTTAATTTAATTTGGTTTATTTTCATTTGTTTTAATTTGATTTGGTTTTGTTTTCATTTATTTTAATTTCATTTGATGGATGTCGCAATGGACCACGAGAAGGGGCTATATCGGCCTTGGCCTATCTCAGATTTACCAATCCATATGGGTAGTTTATTGGCCGAAGGGTAGGACTATCCAACCTAAAGGGTGCCTTTCAATGTGCAACAGCTTTTCTAGATAAAGCATAGCAGAATTACATCTTTAAGGCAAGAAACAATTGCTGGGGTGACCCATCGGATGTGCAACGATTGTGCTGGAAAGAATGTATAGTAGATTTAAATCTTCCAAAGCCAGGATGACTGTCGGGGTAACATGTTGGTGGCATAACAGATTGAATTTGACCTAAGAGGGACTATTGCAAGAGTACCATGGAGAACTTATCTCAACTCATGAGTAGTCGCTATTCTATGGGAGTTTTGTTGATCTAAAGATAGGATGCCGCTTGAAAGGTGCGGGGTTAATTCCTAAACCACAAGCAAATATATATATATATATATATATATATATATATATATTGTTTGTTTGTTTGTTTATTATTGTGGACCCTGTTGGTGTGCAAGGGACCACATTAAAAGGGACTATGTTGGCCTAGACCTATCTTAGATTTATTGGACCAGGGGAGAATCTATGCATCCGTGAAACAGAATCTCCAACCACAGGGGTGGTTACTAGGAAAGGGGAATTGTCCAATCCCATAGTAAACTAGATAGTGTCGAAATGAGGTCGCAAAGGATGTGATCCAAATAGAGTGCCCACAAGGGAGGTGCCACTAGGGGCATTATCTTGGACCCTATAAATAAGAAAGCTTGTAGGTGTATGGTGGCCAACTCAAGGAGAAAGCATAGCAGACTTACATCTACCATGAGTGGTGTATCCACCGGGTGGGTCACTATCAGCATAGCAAACACCAACCAATCTAATGTTATCGTCAGTGTGTGACAATCAGTCTAAGAAGAATGCATGTAGACTTATATCTCCCTAAAGTGGAAATGATTGTTGCGATAGTCTATCATCGGCTCGATAGGTGCTATCGACCTGGGAGTGCATCGTGTATAATTGTACTTAAGAAGAAAGCATAGAAAACATCATGCGACCCATTATTGGTACAATAAGTTGAACCCAACCTAAGGGTGACTACTAAGTAGAGTCACTAAGAAGGACCGACCCGGACTTGAAGTAAAGAAGAAAGGTGTCGGGGCCTTTCCCTAATCCACTACTTGACCAAGTTAGTTCATGATAGCTAGTAGAAGAAAGCATAGTAGACTATATCCTCTTGAATGAATCCAACATGAAGGTAGCTTGCCGACTGTGTCGTAAGGACTACCATGCTAACAAGGCACTCATCGATGTGTAATGGCCAAGTCAGGGAGGAAAGTGTAGTAGACTTACTCTCTAAATAATGGACCACTAGGGTGACACACTAGCAAGGTTGCAACTCATCCCAACCTAGAGCATCTAATGAGTGAGTGCCACAGGGGACATTATCCCACATCAAAGTATCCCGAGATAAAAGATGTGTATGTGTGCTTGTCAGATATACTCAACCAAGTCAGTTCATGATGGCTAGTTTAAGAAGAAGGCGTAGTAGACTTACATCTTCTTAAATGGAGCCAACATGAGGGTAGCTTACCAATAGCGTAGTAAGGCCTACCATGCTAACAAGGCGCTCATTAGTGTGTAGCAGTTAAGTCAAGAAGGAAAGCATAGCAGACTTACATCCTCCTGAACAAGGGACCATGGGTGATTCACTAGGGGTAACAACACCCAACCTAGAGAAGCTAATAAATAAGGGCCACAGGGGGCGTTATCCCACATCAAAGTAGCCTGAGACAAAAGATGTGCATTTGTTCATGTGATTATTGGTAGTTTAAGTTTATGTTGTATTGATGAAGGATAGGATGCCACATGGGTTCCTTACACCTACCCTAAACAAATCGAAGAGTAGATGAAATGGTGCTAGAGGAGCAATGTGTCTCCATAAAGAAAGGATGTTGCTCCGGTTCACTTACACCTAACTTAGTTATACTAGTCGAAATAAGATGCCTCTTGGGTTCTCTTACACCTACCATCATAGCAGGAGAATGGGTGTAGTTTTGTTGATGAAGGATGAAGGATGGATCGCTTGGGATATCTTACACCTATCCTAAACTCGTCATGGAAGATTCACAAATAAGCAAATAATTCTTCTAATGAAGAAGGGATTTGATGAATGGAAAGATAGGATTTTTATTGATGATAATTATTTTCAAATATTATTTTAAGGATAATATTTCTTTAAATAGAGGCCGTTGATTGGAAGCATCGGTTGCTCCCCTATCATAGTGGTTTAAACTACTTTCCATCCTTCGAAGCACCAAGGTAGGCCTTTCAGCTTTCAAAATTAGAATCTTGATTTAAAAGTTTTCAGATAGACTAACTTTGAAAGAGTTTAAATCATCTATATTCAATGTTAATTGAAATCTTTCTCTTGTTAAGTAGAATGTTGGAGGCTGCATCTCTAATGTCACTTTAATCTCTTTTAAATTAATCCTTTTTATCCCATGATGCTTTACTACAAGCCTTAGAAACTCCCCTAAAGTCATTCTGATTGTATACTTTAGCGGATTCAACTTCAAGTTGTAGTGTCATAACCAATCGAAGACAACTACAGAGATCGTAAAGATGGCCTTCCTTTTTCGTTAACCATGGTGACAAGAGAAAGACATTTTTATAATTTTTCTATGATTTGCTATAATTTTCCAAAGTTTCAGCTGATTTAAATGATTTTCCATAATTTTTATAAATTCCATTAATTTATTTTAACTATTTGAACTTCAGAATGTAATATCTCCAAATCCAGAAATATTTTTAACTTGAAATTTGTATGGTAAGAAGATTTTAAGCTCACTTTTAATATCTGAAAAATTTCAAATCAATCTGATGTGTCTTTCTAGTTTAATTAATGAAATTTGTTTTTTTCCTAAAACTTAAATTAAGTTCAAAATATTTAGTGAAATTTGGGGCTTTTGGATTCATTGGATTCATCTCAAAAAAGGAAATTCAACGAGCCATTATTTACAATTTTAAGTCAAGAATTTTATTTTTTATGAATTTTTGATCTCTCAAGTATTTTTAATTAATTTTTAAAAAGCAAAAAAATCTCTAATATCTTACTTAACCGAAGTATGCCATTGATTGGACAATGCGACCACGGCATTGCGTGACTCAGCGTGCCACATCATATATATGAGCAGAATACGGATAAGGATATGTAAATCGACCGACCAGATGCACATTAGATGATCGATCAATGCTGATCCAAGTGATCTGAACCACATGATCCACTGATTAGAGCCATGTGATTTGTACAATCTAAGCCATTTACCTCCTTGAATGAGAGTTTAGATGGCTAGCGGGCAATCCGGTGGAAGAGGCGGAAGGAACACTATTCTAAGCAAGATTTTTGTGATTCTTGTGAACTAATTGAATGAAAAACTTCATTTTAAGGTCAATTTTGTACTGATCTTCACTAGAAATCACTCAAAATGTGTGGGGATGATGTAAAATAAAAAAAATGCAAGGGTAATCTAAAAGAAATTAATAAAATCAAAAACTATCAAAACAAAAGAACCAAAGGCTCTATGGTTCTTGAAAATTATCTCACCGAGAATGATTTTCGATGCGGTGATGATCCAAGAAAGCTCCTCAAGAAGCTTTGAAATGGGTTCAGCTCTTGCTTCACTTTTAATGTATCCACCAATGGCGCTTCCTCAATGGAATCCACTTAATTTTGATGGCTTTTGCTCAAAAATCAAGTGTGAATAGTTGCTGGTTGATTTGCAAGCTCTAAGAGAGTGAAATGAGTGTGTGTGGATGAGTGTTTGCCTCTCTTTTTTCTATCTCCTTGCAATGGCCAAAAATCACCTCATTCATGGTGATTTTGGTGTCCTTGGCTTGGGGTGGTTAGGATTCTTCTTAGGTGGCTTAATTTGGTTGGGCATGGGAGGTGGTTGTTGAAGGAATTGGGTGTCCTAGCAATGGGGAAGTGGAGGTCCTTCATGCCAAGTGTTCTAATGGGGAGGGAGGTGATTTCACCTCCCATTAGTCTGACCCAACTACCTCTTGGGTTAGGTTGGACGGTCCTTGGAGCTATGGAACAATTGATGAGGTTAAGTGGCCAATGAAGAGAAAAGACCATTTACATAGGTTTTTTTGTCTTATGTGATACCCTTAGCCCAAGGGAAGAGTGGTCATTTGGCATTAAATTTGATTTTGGTAGATTTGAAATGAGTCAAAGTGAGTTGGACCAAATTTCATGTCATTTGGAATTCATTTGGTAAGGTTTGGCACAATTTTGACATTTGGGTCAAATTAGCTCAAACTAGGTTAGGCTAACCAATTGATCAAATTAGGTCAAACTAAGGGTTATGCCAAGTTTATATGACTATTTGGAGAGGATTGTATGCTTTGGTTTGATTTAATTTGGATTTAATTTGGTTTAGTCTAATTTGACCCCTTTTGTCAATTTGGGTCAACTTGGGTCAAGAGGGCCAATTGGGCTAGGTTTGGCTCAATTGAAGGTCAACTCATGTTTAAATGTTGATTTTGGGTTGATTTGAATCATTAGTTTTGATGGATTTGGCTTAGGATGTAATTTGACTAGTTTGGGTTCATATAAGCTTAAGGGTTGACTTGGTCAAGAGGCTAGTTTGACTTGGTTTGACCTAATTTATATCATTTGATCATCCTAGGGTGATCAACAATCATGACAAGAAGTTTGGAATGGCTTCATTCACTTTGATTTGGATTGAATTGGATTTTGGTTCATGTTGGTCAAATTGGCCACTTTGGGTCCATTGAATCAATTGGATTTAGTTGACTTGATTTAGTTGAGTTTATATAGATTTGAAATTGATATATAAATTCAATTACGATTGGTTTGGATTCAAATGAATTTTGGTTCATTTGAATATTTCAAGTCAAAGGCTAGGTTGGGTTTGACTTGGGTTGATTTTGGTTTGACGAATGATTGTAGGTTTAGATGGTACATGACATGAATGATTAATTCTAGAAAATCCATTGATTTTGGCTTGATTTAGATGGGGCCAAGTTCAAGGAAATGGCTTAAAGTGTTTAAATTGGGTTTTGATTTAATTTTGATTTGGTATTATTTGAATTTATATTTCATATTTCATAAGATAATTGAAGGTACAATTGATTTATAAGAAAATCAAATTAGTTTGGATTGAAATGGATGGAATATTTGATTAAAGGTTTAGGAAGGATTTCAAGTTTGGATTTGCTTAGTTTCAATCATTTGGAATTGAGTTTGGACTTGAATTTGGATTTGAAATTGAGTTTGAGGTTTGGTTGGAAATTTGGATTTGAATTGAATTTAAGAAATTATATATGGATTTGGTTTAGGCTATAGGGTAGGTGATTTTCCTAAGTTTTTAAGGCATGGCCTAATCCTATGATTAACCCTTCTAAGTCAGAGGCTTAGGTCAAGTGTTCACATAATCTTTAGAAGTGTCTTACGACTAAGAAAACCTTAGTGTCTAAAAGGTTCTGGTCTAAGAGAGGAGAACTCACTCCAAAAGTGAGGTCAATAGTGTGTTACTTGGTTAATGAAATCGAAAAGAAGAAATGTTGAATTTGAATTTATTCTTAGTTAAAAAAAAAATCAAAAACCCAAAACCATAAACTAAAACTTGAACACTAAACCTAAAAACTAAACTCTAAACCCTAATCCCTAAAATCCTAAACCCTAAACCCTAAACCCTAAACCATAAAACTTAAAACCTAAACATTAAAACCTAAACCCTAAGCCTAAAACCTTGAACCCTAAACCCTAAACTTAAAATAAAATAAACCTAAAATAAACTAAAAACTAAACACCTCCTCCTAAGCCTCGTGTTCACATTTTTTCCCTCTCATTTTTGGCTTTCTGGCCAATGTTTGATTGTTGTTTGGCATGATTCTCACTGGATTCCATCTGTAATCGATGGCCGCTAGCTGCTTTTGTGTTTTACATGGAGTGACGTCGTGGCTTGGCATCTTCCCCGATGATTCCATGTGGGAAATCGATGGATCCAATGGATCCTACAAGGGCATCAACTACCTTGGCATTGGCTACTTTAAAATCATTGAAAGACATCCTCAGTGGTAAGGATAGCTTTTCAGGTGAGTCCTTGGAACTTATTTTGACTTCTTTTCGAGGCATGCTTGTGGTTATGCGCTCTGATCTGATTGTGGAAAAGCTTGTTAAGCTGTTTCAATTTACTTTGGTTGGAAAGTTTACTCTTCATAGGCTGGAAAACATTCACTATTTCTTGAATAGTTTGAAACTTTTGGGTGCTTTTACGATGGGTTTAATTGATCCCCACCACATTTTGATTTAGTTAATGAAAGATTTGGATTACTCACATGTTTATACTCATTCTTATGTTGTTTTCAATTGCCAAATGAGGTTTCTGAAATGGAGTCCACTATTTGATATTAGTCAAGAATCCCCAATCATCCCGGTTTGGATTTATATTCCCAATATGTGAATTCATTTCATTAATCATCAATTCTCTTTTACTATGGGTGCTTTATTTGGTCAGACGTTGCAAATTGATCAGACAATGGTTACAAAATCTCAACCTTCTGCTGCTAGAATCCTTGTTGAATTAGACATTACCAGGAAACACCCTAAAGAAATCTGGTTGGGATCTGAAAATTATGGTTATATGTAGAAAGTTGAACTTGTAAATTTTGTTGTCTTTTGTTCTCATTGTAAATTCCACGGTCACAATAATTATGAATGTTTCATTATGCATTCTCGCCTAAAAAAGAAAAGTCTTGTTAAGGAAACTATTGTTCCTAACCCTAGGCCAACCACTATAAAATATCAAAAAGTTAATTAAAAAAAGGATTCATTGAATGTTCCTAATAAGGCTATTTTACCACTTATTTCTTCAGTGCAATTGAAGGTTTCTAATGTGGAAAATAATAATTTTTCAAAACCATTGGATGATGATTCTTTTTTCTTCTGAGTCGATCCCCACATCCTTAGCAATTTTGATTGATGAAATTAAAGCTTTAATTGAAAACATTAATGAGGATATCAATGGTATGCATCATTCAATAATTCAATGGAGAATATGGCATTGGTTTCTCTTGATATTGAGAAACGACTTTACTTTAGTTCAAGATGATTTAAATTCTCAATAAGATTTGGTTTTGTCTAATAATCTGCGTATAGAAGAAGAAGGGCTTGATGTTCACACTTGCCTTCTTAATAAATCTATTTCGGGTCCCTCGCATGCTATACCCGATGCTCATTTGCCTTTAATAAATTCTAATGGCATGGAAGAAGGAGAACTCACTTCTATTCAGGAGACTTCCACTAAATATGTGATAAATGTTGTTAAATACTTCTCAGATGATGACTATGAGAAAAAGAAATGGTTTCCAAAAGTTATCATGCTAAAAAGAAAAGACATGTTAAAAACTTCCCTCCCAAATTGTCCAAAAACACCAAATCTATTGCGACCTCTCTCTCCTCTCTTAATTAACCTTTTCTTGACCCATTTTTTTTACTTATGTTTAATTTTCTTTTTTGGAATGTTAGAGGGATTAGTACCCTCTCTATTCATAAATGTATTGGAAACCTTTGTCATATTCATAATATTTCTTTACTTATTGTTTTGGAGCCTCTTATTCATGCAAACAAAATTAACCATGTTGCTAGAATGATCAGGTTCAATAAATTTTTCTCTAATGTTAGAAATAAAATTTGGTGTTTTTGGAATAATTTTGTGGAGGCTTCTATTCTTGATGATTTTCAACAAGGTGTCAATGCTAAAAAATCTTATGGTGACAATTGTGTTTTGGGCTCTTTTGCTATGCATCTTGTAATAGATCTAGTAGAAATTTTCCTTGGGAAAATTTGAGGAATTTTGCTACCTCGATCAATAAACCTTGGTTTGTTAGTGGGCATTTCAACACTATTTTATTCTATGAATAAAGTGGTGGTTGCTCTCTAATATTCATTCCATGGAATAATTTTCCAATATGATCCTTGATTGAAATTTGATTGATATTGGCTTTAAGTGTTCAAATTTTACTTGGCAAAACTCTAGACTTTGGCAAAGGTTGGACCAGATTCTTTTTAATACTCATTGGATTACTCAATGGCCTATTATTTCTATCGATCAATTAAGCAAAAACATTATCGGATCATGCTCCTCTTTTGGTTTCTATTAAAGATAACTCTAATAGATTAAAAAATTTCTTTCATTTTAGAATTTAGAACATGTGGATTCAGCATACTAATTTCTTAATGTTGTGGCTAACAATTGGAAAGCTCCTTACATCGACAATTTGATTATGGGTATGAATAGATTTTGGTTTAAGCTTAAAAGACTTAAACAAAATCTGGGTTTGTGGAATTAGCATTATTTTATAAACCTTTTTGCTAATATCAAAGAAATAGAAAAATTGGTTTGTGATCTTGAAGTCTCTATTATGTCTGATCCTACTAAGATTAAGGACATGACTGAGGTGAAAGATAAACTTGTTAATTTTCAAAATATGGAAGAGACTTATTGGTGCTAAAAAGCTACTAGCAAACATAGTGAAGATGATGATAGAAATACTAGATATTTCCATGCTTTAGTTAATCAAAAAGAGAGCTTTAAATAATATTCAAAAAATTAAATATGATAATGGAGAAGTGATTACAGAGAATAATGATATTAAGGATTCGACCATTAATTGCTTTAGAAATATGCTAAATAAGAGCTGCTTTTATGAAGCTATTTCTAAATTGCACTTGATTCCTTCTATTATAAACAATAATGACAATGATTTTTGTACTATTATACCGAATGAAGAAGAAATTTTTAAAGTTCTTAATCTCATGAACATAGATTCTGTTGCTAGTCTGGAGGGTTTCAGATACCCAATTTTTTCAAAATTGATGGTTTATTATTAAAATTGATTTGGTTGAGTTTGTCGTTGATTTTTTTAATGGTAATCCTTTTCTTAGGTATTATTCTAGCTCTTCTATTGTTCTCATACAAAAGAAAGATAATCCAGACTATTGGAGTGATTTTAGACCTATTAGTTTTTGCACCTTTTTTAATAAGCTGATTTCCAAGATTCTAACCAACAAACTTAGCCCTTTACTTCATATGATGATCTCTCTAAACCAAATTGGTTTTATTAGAGTTAGATCTATTTATGATAATATTATGCTTGCTCAAGAATTAATTCATGATTTAGATGTTAAGACTAGAGGTGGCAATATTTTATTCAAATTAGATATTACCAAAGCTTTTGACAATATCTATTGGGATTTCCTTATCCATATTCTGAATTTACTTGGGTTTTTTGATATATATATTTATTTTATTAAAAATTGTATTAATAATGCCTAGTTTTCTATTTTTCTTAATGGGGAAGCCTTGGGCTTCTTTCCTTCTTCCCATGGCCTAAGATAAGGGGATCCTCTATCTCCTACCTTATTTATTATTGTTGTTGAGTACTTATCTAAGTCCATCAATGATCTATTCTTAAGCAATCCTAGTATGTATTACAAAACTCTTGGTAGTCTTCCTGTTTCATTTAAGCTTGATGATTTCAT
The DNA here is from genome assembly GCA_021442155.1 of Cymbidium sinense. Lineage (NCBI taxonomy): Eukaryota > Viridiplantae > Streptophyta > Magnoliopsida > Asparagales > Orchidaceae > Cymbidium > Cymbidium sinense. The sequence continues at coordinate 132,205,944 of CM038214.1, forward strand.
TATTTTTTGCAATGCTTCTATTTATAATATCAAGAATCTCAAGATGTTTTGAACTAAATTTGGTAAAGAAAGTGGTATATCCATCAATGATAACAAACGCTATTTTATTACTTCTACAAGCATCTCCAATAATAAAACTAATCAAATCCTACATATCACTAACTTTAAACATCAACACCTTCCTCTTAAGTACTTGGGTGATCCTCTTTTAAAATGTCTGAAATGATCCCATCTTTTTGATGAGTTAATTCAAAAAATTTTAAATAACATTTTTGTTTAGGAATTTCATTTACTTTTCTTTGGTGGTAGGCTCACTATTCTTAAAATCACTTTAATTCAATGCCACTTTATTTGATTCAAATTATTATCCCCACTAATGCTACTCTTATCAGAATTGATCACTTGTTTAATAAATTTTTTGGGATCCAATAATTCTACTAAAAAAATGCATTGGACTTCCCGGCATAAATGTTGTGGTCCTTTGGGTGAAGGAGGCCTGTTGCAAACCATTCATGAAGCTATTAATGCCTTCTCTCATAAGCTCTAGTGGAATTTTAGAAAGAATGATGGCCTTTGGGCTAATTTTATGATGAAAAACTATTTCCAAGGTAAATGCCCTCTTATCCATGCTTATAAATTTCATGACTCTCCAGTTTGGAAAAGGCTTTGCTCCATTAAATGGGTTGCTGAACCCTTAATATGTTGGGGTATTCATTCTGGTTCTTCTTTCTTTTGGCAAGACAATTGGATTGGCAATGGCTCTATTGACTCTCTTTTATCTACCCACTCTACTGCAGCTATCAAAGTTAACTCTTTTCATAATAACTCTTAGATAACTTTAGAAATATCCTTCTCTTTAGATAATTCTCTTTAAGCTTTCTTAGTAATTTTGTTCTTAAAGAGGTTTGGAATTTTATTGAGATAAACAAAACTCCTAATGTTTTCATTAAACTTTGGAACAATATCATTCCCATTTCTTATTATTTTAGCTTGGAGGATTTTGAATAACTTTATTCTGTGGACTTTTGCTCTCGAATAAAGGGTTTTATTTGCCTTCAAAGTGCTATTGTTGCTTTCATATTGAAAATGTTAATCATGTTTTTGTCAATGGTACTATTACTTCTAAACTATGGTTATGGTAAGATGATTTATTTAATACCAACTATTTTCATGGCTCTCTTTCCATATATCAACTTCTTGAAGTCTGTTTCAAAAAAACTATGAAAGGTCATATCAAAGTTCTAGTTGCTATTTCCCCCCGGTTCATCTAGATGGATAGAAATGATGCTAAATATTGTGGTATTCCTATGAGCCATAAAAGGATCCTAGCTATAACCAAAGAAAAAATTCAAGCTCTATTTAATATCAATCTTATTAGTAACATTCATTTTTGGCTATAAATTTGTGGCTAAAAAATTGGGTATCATTCACGATCGACTCTTATCAAAGAGCTAGGATTATCCATTGAATCAAACCCAAAAAAATTTGATTAAAGTAAATACTAATGGTTCTATTGCTTCCAATAAATATGGTTGGTGGTATTCTTAGGAATTCTAAAGGTACTATCATTTGTGCTTTTCCTATCCTCTTAAAGCCTATTCATTTCAATGTTGAGCTTATGGCTATCAATAAAGCTATTGAAATTTATTTGAATAAGGGTTTCCTCAACATCTGTTGAAGTTGATGCACTCTTGCTTTTGACATGTAAATCTAATATAACAGAAATGCTGATTTATTTTATCTTCTCAATCATCAAAATCTTCTTTCTCAAGTTTGTTATAAAATTTCCATATCCTTCATGAAGGTAATGCTTGTCTGATTTCTTGACTACTTTAGGTTCAAACTTAACTAATTTCACTTTATTTGAATAATCAAAATTTGTCTAAACTTTTAAGGGTTTATCACCGGATTACCTTATCTTAGATTATAATCTTTTTGGCTTGGTTTTTTCTATTGGTTTTTGATGAGCCATTGCTTTTGGTTCCCCTTTGTTAAACCCTCTTTGGGTTGTGTCCATTTGCTTATTTTAACTCTTGGGTCTGTGATGGGATTTGTTTTTGAGCTCTTGCTTTTGGGTTGGTGGTTGCTACGGTGGTTCCTATTTTTCCTAGGTTGTTTTGGTTTTTTTTGGTGGATGTTTGCCTAGTGGATGATTATTGTTACTTGGTTGTTTTGGTTACCTTCATTTGGTGGTGGCTTTGCATACTATTGTTTGTATGGGATTTGCCATATCTAGCTAGTTGCTTCCTTAACTAAGTTGGATTTTCTACCTGTGGTGGATGGTGGTGGTCATTGTTGTTATTTGGTGGTTGGCGGTTTATGTTGGCTAGTTTATCTGCTTTGATTGATAAATCGAGGCTATTGGTGGTCTAATTTTGGATTGTATTTGGAAAGTTGGAGGTTATTTGTTGACTATTTTATTTTTATTTTATTGGGTTTTGGTGATTAGTTTTCTGGTTTGGGTTTGTTTCTTTTGGTTGTGGTTTTGACCTCTTCATGTAATGGTCCTCGCTCTTGGCATGCTTTTTATTTTTGTTATTTTGGGTTAGTTGGTTGATGACTATTTAGTGGCTATTATTTTCTTTGGGATATGGTGACTTGGTTTGGTGTATTGGTGCCTAACTTGACTATGGTTATGCGCACTCATTGATATTTTTGCTCCTTTTTGCTATTGGCTTTGGTGGTGTTACTATTGTACTGTTGCTCCTGATGGATGGGTTTTAGTTGGTCTTACCGGTATTTGCTCCACTTTATTTTTGGCTGGAAATTCACCTTACCTAGATCAAAATTTCTGCTAATTTGGTTGGGTTTGGTGGATGTTGTTGTTTGCTTCTACCCTTTTCCTAGTTGTCTTACGCGGTTTTGGCATGATGGATGTTGTTGGTCTTTTCACTAATTTGGATTTTCTATGACTGTCATCATTTGGGAGAGGCTATGTTGGCTTCGGTTTTGGATGTTTTGGTTGTTGGGTTGGTTGGATGGGTGGCTATTTTGGACTTTCTTTCCCTTTATTGGTGGAGATGATGGTTGGCCTCTATGGTACTCCTCTCTTATCACTTCCCTTTTCTTGTTTGGTGACTTCTACCTTTCCTGTTTACTTGTGGAGGACATGAGCTATTATGTTTTTTCTTTTTGGTTTTGGTTTTTTTTTGGTTTATGTTGTTAAGGTCATGATGTTTGCTCCCTTTGATGTTACTATTCATTTTTGGTGGTGGCTTTGGTGGTGTTCCTACTATATTGTCCCCGATGGTTGGTTGATTTTTTCCTTATTGGCTTATTTATTTGGTAGCTTTATGGTTAGCTATTATGCTTGCTTGGAGGAGTTTGCCCTTGCGGATGATGGACTTGGGATGATGGGCTATAATAGGTATCGCAATGATGGCCTTGATGTTTCCCTCTATATTATTTTTAGCACTATATATAATTGTAACCCTTCTTGAGGTTTGGATGCTTACATAGTGTTGCTCCTTGAGATGATTGTAATTGCCTGAGCCTTTTTTTACTTTATTCCTTTTCTTTGCTCATACTCTTTATGCTTGCTTAATTATACTCATCCTTTCATTAGTATGTTGCGATTTCTTTTATAGGTTGGAAGAATCATGCGTGGATCTTCTGCATCAAAAGGACCTAGTGGATATGTCTACTGCGCACATGGATCAGTTGTTGTTGCTAATTTTGTTTTGCTTTTGCTTTTATTATTTTTTTCTTATATTATTGTAATAGTTAGGGGGTTTTTCTCTTTAGGACTTATTGTAGCTCTTTGAGCATTAGTTTAGAGATTTACCCTTTGTAAGGACTTTGTACTTTTTCTTTGTGGCAATAAAATTCCCCTAATTTCCTTAAAAAAACCCTAAACCTAAACTAACCCTAAACCCCAAAAAGCTAAAACCTAATCCTAAACTAAATAAAACATCAAAATAAAATAAATAAAACCTAAACAAAATAAAATAAAAATATAATAAATTAAAACTAAAACCTAAACCTGAACCTTAAAAAATAAAAAAAAATTAAAACTAAACTATAATAAAATAAATAAAAACTTAAACTAAACTAAAAAAATAAAAAACTTAAATAAAATAAAAACTAAACCTAAAATAAAAATAAAATAAACCGAAAATAAAAAAAAAATAAAAACTAAATAATAACCTAATCCTAAAAATAAAACCTAAAACAAAAAAAAACCTAAACCTAAATTAAAAATAAAATAAACCTAAATCTAAACTAAGATAAACTAAACTAAATTAAATAAAACCTAAACCTAAATAACTAACCTAAACCTAAACCTAAATAAGATAAAGTAAACTCAAAATAAACATAAACCTAAAATAAAATAAAAACCTAAAAAATAAACCTAAAATAAAACCTAAAACCTAAACCTAAAAAAATAAAAAATAAAACCTAAACCTAAACCTAAAAATTTAAAATAACATAAACCTAAAAAAAATAAAATAAAATAAAACTAAACTAAAAAAATATACATAAGCATAAACATAGGCTAAAACAAAAAAATAAAATAATAAAAATAAAATAAACATAAATAAAATTAAAAAAATAAATTATATTTAAATAAATAATAAATAAACTAAATAAATCTAAACCTACCAATTTACTTAATTTAAAAAATATTAAAAAATAAAAAATAAATAAATAATAAAAACCTTAACCCTAAACCCTAAACCATAAAACTAACCCTACATCGAAAACCCTATATCTACAACTCTAAACCCTAAACTTTAAAACCCTAAACCCAAAACCCTAGCCCTAAACACTAAAATCCTAAACCCTAAACCCTAAACCATAAACCCTAAATCTTAAACCCCAAACACTAAAACCTAAACCCTAAAAACTTAAACCCTAAAACCTAAACCCTAAACCATAAACCCAAAACCCTAAACCTAAATAAACTAAAATAATAAATAAATTAAACTAAACCTAAACCTAAACTAAACTAAACTAAATACACTAAACTAAATAAAATAAACTAAACCTAAAATAAATAAACTAAACTAAATAAACTAAACTAAATAAACTAAACCTAATAAACTAAACTAAAAATAAACTAAACCTAAACCTAAACTAAATAAACTAAACTATACTAAATAAACTAAACTAAACTAAACTAAACTAAACTAAATAAACTAAACTAAAAAATAAACTAAACCTAAACTAAATAAACCAAAACCTAAACTAAAATAAACCTAAACCTAAATAAACTAAACTAAATAAACTAAACTAAACTAAACTATACTAAAACTAAACTAAACCTAAATAAACTAAACTAAACTAAACCTAAATAAATAAATAAACTAACCTAAACTAAACTAAACCAAAATAAACTAAAATAAACTAAACTAAGCTAAAAATAAACCTAAACCTAAACTAAACCTAAACTAAACTAAACTAAACCTAAACCTAAACTAAATAAAATAAATAAACTAAACCTAAATAAATTAAACTAAACTAAACTAAACTAAACCTAAACTAAACCTAAACAAAACTTAACCTAAACTAAACTAAACTAAAATAAACTAAACTAAATAAATAAATAAACTGAACTAAACTAAACTAAACTAAACCAAAACCTAAACCTAAACTTAAACCTAAACCTAAATAAACTAAACCTAAACTAAACCTAAACTAAACTAAATAAACTAAACTAAACCTAAACCTAAACCTAAACCAAAAACTCCTCTCTCTCTCTACGTGTGCTCTCAGCGACACATTTTCCCTTTCATTTTCCTTGCAACTTGGTTGATTTCTGATCATTCTCGATCAATTTTTTAGATAATTTGTCTCTGATTGGCCTCTAATGTGAGTTTCCCTTTGCTCTTTCAATGGCGGAGGAGCACTTTCTGCACAGCTGAGCTTATCCATCTTAGAGGCGTCGGCTAGGGCATCAGATCTACATGGAATTATGGATCCGAAATTAAATGCTACTCTGCCTACAGTTAAGTCCTTTAAGGATGCATTATCTGGTAAGAACCTTTCCCCTAATTCTTGAATTTGATCTCGACCCTCATTTCATGGGCCTGCTTATGTGCTTGAATCTAGATGTGGAAAAGTTGGTAAGCCTTTGAATTCTCTTTAGTAAATTTTCCTTACATCGCCAACTCGATAACATCCGATCATTTTTCATAGCCTTAAACTTTGTGTTTTCACTATCGATTGATTGATCCTAGGCATATTTTAATTCATCTCTAATGACTTAGATTATTCAAGAGTCTTTGCCGTCGCCTCTTACTTTGTGTTTAATTATCAAATGCAACTTGAAATGGTCTCTCTTTTGATATAAAAGAGGAATCCCCAATATTCCTATATGGCTAGCTCTTCCTAATATGAGAATACATTATGTTACACATCAAGTTCTCTTTGTGGTTGGGATCTCTTTGGTCCTCTTCAAATTGATCGTGCCACTGTGACATCACGACCTTCTGTTGCTCACATTTTGGTTGAGATTGATATTACTAAAAAGCATCATAAAGAAGGTTGGATCGGCTTTGATAAGTTTGGTTATAATCAAAAAGTGGAATTTGAGAACTTTCCTATTTTTTGCACACACTGTAAGATTCATGGCCATGATCATTCTGAATGTTTTGTGTTGCATCCTCATCTTAAAAAAAATAAATTGTTGGATCCTAATCCTACTATATCAAATGAAAAAACTAATAAATTTTCTTATGTGCCTAAAGTCACTCAAAATGGGAATCATCCCCCTCCCCCTACTCCTTTACTATCCACTGATTTGCCTATTGGAGAGCAATCTAAGAATGCAAAAAATAATGCTTATGAGATTCGTGAGGAGGCTAATGATAACTTAATTAACATTGTTTCTAATTGTAATAATTTGGCTCCTCAAGACAATACCTAGACCGCCTAACCTACCCTTTTGCAAGTGAACCCAGGAGACTCATATGAACACTAGTGGTGATTTGAATGAAAACTTCGTTGGATCAAAATGAAAACAAATTGAGTTAATCCTTTGATGAAAGAACAAAATGAAAATTGCTGATCCTTTGATGATGGAACAAAAATCTAAAAAAGTAATTCTAAACCGAGCATGAAATTGCTATTAATGGCTTCACAATCTCTCCTTCTCTTACCCTTCAGAGTGATACACATGCTAACCCACTTTCTTAGCTTAATTCTAACATTGAAGAAGGGGAAATTACCATTAAAAATGCTTTGACTGATACATGTCCTATTCTGAATATCACAAATCAGTCTCTCTTGAATGGTGATTTTTTGGACAACGATAGATCTTTTCAAACTATTTTTTAAAAAAAATCTCTTAAAGCTAGAATGTTTACTAATAGCTCCACTAGAACTATTAGATCTTCTAACTTCCCATAAATAATTATTTTAGTTTTCTTTTCTTCTTACTTTTTTATTTCCTTAGTTATCTCTTTTTTTCTTTCTTTCTATTTTATTATGATCAATTTTCTAATTTGGAATGTTCAGGGTATTGAGACTCTCATTGTCTGCAACCGTATTAGAAGTTTTTGTCGTATTCATAACATAGCCTTACTTGTTATTGAACCATTCACACACTCTTCTAAGATCAACCATGTTGCTAGAATGCTTGGCTTTCAAAATTACTTTATAATATTAGCAAAAAAATTTGGTGTTTTTGGAATAATTTAGTCAACATCTCTATCCTTGATGATCTTCAACAATTGGTTAATGTCCACATCTCATTAGGTGAATTTTCTGCTTTAGGTTCCTTTATTTATGCTTCTGGTAATAGAGATGGTAGGAACATCCTTCGGGATAACTTAAGAATATTTGCCTCCTCCAACAAACCTGGTCGGGATGATTTTAATACTATTCTCTCTTCCTCAGAAAGAAGGGAAAGTTGCTCTCCTAACATTCATTCCATTGAAGATTTTTCTTATGTGATTCTTGATTGCAACTGATTGATATTGATTTTCGTCCCTATACATGGCATAACTCTAGACTCGGCAAGCGCTTGATAGACTTTTTTAATTCTTTGATCAATCAATGGCCCTCCTATTGAACATTTGAGAACTTTGTCGGTCATGCTCGTAAGATCCCTCCAATAGATTATCCTCCAACATCTTTCGATTCCAAAACATGTGGATCCAACACATTGATTTCATAAATGTTGTATCCATTAACTGGATGGCTCCTCTTCATCTGGATAAATGATTGCTTAAAAAAAGGATTAAACAAAACCTAATTGGTGGAACAAGCATCATTTTAAAAATATTTTTGCTAATATCAAAAATATGGAACAATTAGTTTATTCTCTTGAAGATGTTGTTTTGACTGATTCTACTAAACTTGAGGAGTTGAATGAAGTTAAAGATAACTTAGTTAAATATCAGAATATGGAGGAAACATACTGGCGATAAAAGGCTGCTAGCAAATATATTGTTGATGGTGACAAAAATACCAAGTATTTCCATGCTCTTTTCAAAAAAAAAGAAAGCCTTAAACTCTATTTAAAAAATTAAAAATGATAACGGCAGCTGGATCACTAATAATAATGATATTAAATATTCTATCATACATCATTTTAAAAACTTATTAAACAACAACCCTAAGCTCTCTCTCTCCAACTCTCACTTGATTCCTCAATGATTACTAATGATGACAACCATTTGCTTAATTTGTGTCCTCAAAGTCGAGATTAGTAGTATTCTTAATAGCATGAACACCGATTCTATCTGCCCCGGCTACATGACTCAATTTTTCAACATTGTTGGCCTATTATTAAGACCCGATGTGTCATTTAGTTTTCAATGGCAATCCTTTACCTTGATATTTTTCTAGCACTTACATTATTCTCATTCCCAAAATTAATAATCCTGAAACCTTAATGGTAAAGTACTTTGTGCTTTTGCTTACCCCCTTAATACATGCTCTATTCCTTTTCCTGAGCTAATGGCAATTTACAAAGCTATTGAGATTTACCTTCAAAAAGGTTGGCTCATTATTTGGATTGAGATGGATGCCTTATTGCTGATTGATCTTTTGACTTCCACCAAAATGAGTATATGTTAATTGTACTACCTTCTCAAATCAGACTAGAGCCTTTCAACTTTCTCAACTCTATTTTAAAATTACTCATCTATAGCATGAAGGCAATGCATGTGTTGATTACCTTGCTAATCTGGGTGCTAGATTAGATGGCATAAAATTCTTTGATCAACTTACACTTTCTAAACATTTGCGTGGTTTGGTTAATTTGGACAATATTGGATTCCCTTATCTCAGAAATTAATCCATCCTATTGGTTTGGCCTATTATATTACCTGTTTAACTGCATGATCAACTTCTGTTTAGTGTTGTTGTTTCTCTGGATTTTGCTGATGCATCTTCCTGATACCCCTTTTTGGTTAATTGCTGATCTCTATGGCATCTATTGTTGGATTAATTACCCTAACCTTTTTTGGGGTCTTACTGCTTCTGCTGTTTCCACTATTAATGGTAAGGTGTTTCCAATCTGTTGGTGGGAGATGTATTACCTTATGCTTTACTTTCTACTTTACTTTCTGATCAACAGGGATAGACTTCTTGCCATAAATATTTTGTTAAGGGGTCCTACTGTATCTATTTTCCATTATATGATTAAGGTTGTGTTCTATCTCTTTTCCTTTTTCTGGGAATCTATTCTGGGGCTCATGACTTTGCTATATCAATGTTTAATTGCTATATTTTTGTATAGAATCATGATAGGCCCTAATTTATCTATTTTTTATCCCTTTATTATGGATGTGGCCCATCTTATGCTCCCTAACCTCACCTCCACAACCTGTAAGGAGAGAAACTGCAATACCCTTGCTACTATAACTTCTTCTTTGCAGGATTGGAATTACTTCTTGATTTCCTTCTAGCCTATTTTTACTGATGCTGTGGGCTTAGCTGTTGGTCTGCTTTTCTGTGTCTTGAAGTATTTCAAAGATGGCTTTCCTTTGAACTACTTTTGACTCTATGTTATACCACTATTTTTTAGTAGATTATCTTATGGTGGGTGCACTAAATGCTTTGCTGTTTTAATTGTTGGTTGTTGGAATTTTAGGTCTTATGTCCAGCAGGCTACTTTTGGGGTTGTTTTTCTGATTGCTTTTGCTAACCTCACCTTACCAACCTCTGAGGTTGTTGGCTGTTTATTGGCTTTTATTTTTCTAATTACTTTTGCTATTTGCAACCAGGCTGCAGCTGATCACCACATGTTTGTGGTCTATCTAAATTGCTGTTATTTTTCCATCTTGATTCAGTTAGACTTATCCAGATACCTGTGATTATGTTATTACCTACTTGGAAATAACTTATGCACTATCTATTCTGAATGGGTGGTTTTATGGCCAGCTTGCTATTATTTGCTATCTTGGTTATTGGCTGAACTAGATTATCAGGTTTTTTGTCCAGCAAGCTGCTACTAGGGTTGTCTCTCATGTCCAGCAGGCTACTTTTGGGGCTATTTTCTGATTACTTTTGCTAACCTCACCTTCCCAACCTATAAGGAGAGAAACTGCAATACCCTTATTATTATTATTGTCTCTTTGCAGGATTGGACTTACTTAATTATTTCTTTCCATTCTACTTTTATCGAGGATGCTGGTTCAGCTGCAAGTCTGCCCTTCTTTATTTTGAAGGATTTCAATGATGGATCTCTTTTAAACCTAAACCTAATAGTTTATATAATTTGAAAAAATTAAAAAAAAAACCTTAACCATAAACCCAAAACCATAAAATTAACCCTAAACACTAAACCCTAAACCCTAAACCTTAAACCTAAACCCTAAACCCTAAACCCAAAAATCTTAAATCTTAAACCCTAAACCCTAAACCTTAAAGCCTAAACTCTAAATCTGACAAGCTTAAACCTTACACCCTAAACCCCAAACGCTAAACCCTAATCTTTAAACCTTAGAAGCCTAAAAACCTAAACCTAAATTAAATAAAAATTTAAAAACAAAAATAATTGAAAAACACCTAAAGCTAAGTAAAATAAAATAATAAAATGAAATAAAAACCTAAACTAAAACCTAAATTTAAACCTAAACATAAACCTAAATCTAAAAATAAAATAATATAAAAAATAAAAACTAAACTCAAATAAAATAAATAAAAACATAAACTAAATTAAAAAAATAAAATAAACTTAAAAATAAAAAGCCTAAATAAAATAAAACTAAACATAAAATTAAAATAAACTAAATTAAAATGAAATAAAATAAAAAGTAAATAAAATCCTAAACCTAAAAAATAAATAGAAAAAAATCTAAAATAAAAAAATAAAAAAACCTAAACCATAAACAAAAAAAGCTCAACCTAAAATAAACAAAATAAAATATACTTAAACCAAAACTAAAATAAATAAAACCCAGACCTAAACCTAAAATGTAAACTAAATTAACCTAAACCTACCAATTTTCTTAATTTAAACAAAAAACCTTGAACACTAAATCATAAACCCTAAACCTTAAAAGTAACCCTAAACCTGAAACCCTAAACCCTAAACCAACCATAAACCCTAAATCCTAAAAAATAAAAAAATAAAATAAAAAATAAAACTCTAACCCAAAACCCTAAACCCTAAAACTTACCCTAAACCCTAAATCTACAACCCTAAACCCTAAAACCCTAAACCATACACCCTAAATGCTAAACCCTAACCCCTAAATCCTACAACCCTAAACCCTAAACCCTAAACCCTAAACCCTATACCCTAACCCCAAACCCTAAACCTTAAACCCTAATCCCTAAAACTTAAAACCTAAAAAACTTAAACCTAAACTACATAAAACTTAAAAATAAAATAAAATAAAACTTAAACATAAATAAAGATTTCTAATATGATTAGGGTAAAACTAAAACCGAAATTATTCTAAAAACACCATATCTTATTACTAACATTAGGGTAAAATTTATTAAAGCCGATCATTCTAGCAACATGGCCAATTTTATTAGAATGAATAAGAGGTTCCAAAATAATGAGTAAAGAAATATTATGAATGCGACAAAGATTTCTAATGCGATTCCAAATAGAGAGGGTACTAATCCCTATAACATTCTAAACAAGAAAATTAGACATAATGGAAAAAGGGTAAGCAAAGGTTTATTGATAGATGAGTGAGAGTAGTAGTTCTAGTGTTTTTTGGATAGTTTGGGAATGTAATTTTAACACTTTTTTTTCTTTTTAACATGATAAGTTTGAAAATGATTTCCTTTTTCCCTAGAATCATGTTTAAAGAGAAGTTCACCCTCTACCAAATCCAAATTAAGTTGAAAAGTAGGATTAACATGAATATCAAGATTAGAAATGAGAGATGGTGATGACTTAGAACCATTTAAAGCACAAACAATTAAATTCGGATCAGAAAGATTTTCATCTTGATCGACATCATTTAAATCCTCATTGGAATTATCATTTTCATTGATCGAAGCAAGCATAAAAGCAGGGAGGAATTAAAGGAAATTGATTCATCATCCATTAACTTAGAAAAATTGATATTCTTTGTATTAGAAATATTCAATTTTAAAGAAGAGGTAAGAGGTATTTCATCCTTCCCATTTTGAAAATCAGTCGAAGCCCTAGCAACCATAGGATCCAAAACAAGTTCAACATGGATAATCCTAATATTCCAGGAATCAACCTCAATAGAAGCTTTCATACCATTCTTAAGATCTAAGGCTGATTTTTGAACATATGTGGGGATCAGCTTATTATTAGGAACCAGATTTTCCTCGGGAGGATTTCAATTTTTTAAATGAGGATGGAGAATAAAGCAATCCAACTTATTATGACCATGAATTTTATAATGATAACAAAAAAACTTAAAGATTCTCCAATTCAACCTTTTGTGAATACTCATACTTTTCAGAGCCAATCCAAACTTCTTTAGGGTATTTTTTTAAATATGTCTAATTCCACTAGGATTCAAGCCAGAGAAGGGCGAGATCACTCAATGGTCACTTGGTCGAGTTATAAAGGCCAACTAAAAAGAGCTCCAATAAGAAAAAATACATGATGTGTACCAAAATGAATGTGAATATTAGGAAGAGATAACCACACAGGGATAATAGGAGATTCCTCCTTAATATCAAAAAGTGGTGACCACTTTAATAAGCACATTTGACAATTAAAAATGAAGTAAGAATGATGCACAAAAACTTGAGAATAATACAAATCATTAGAAAGTTGAATCAGAATATGTCAAGGGTGAATATGACCAATCGAGAAAACACCCGTAAGCTTAAGATAATGAAAAATAGGTGCTAATCTTATCCAAATTCGTGCGATATAAAGAAATTTTTCCAATGAGAGAGAATTCAAATGGTATTGCCAACATTAAAACATCCATATCAGAGCAATTACAACTAGAAACCACAAAAGAAGTTGAGATGAGATTAAACGATGCATTAAATGAAGAAGCCTAACCATAGAACACATCCTTAAATCATTTTATCGAGGTTGTAGCATTAAAGCTTCCAACCTATGAAATGTCAGATTCCCTAGCCGAAGCATCCAAAATTTAAGGTGGAGCCATAGGAAATGAACTCACCATAGCAGCCAGGATTAAGAACGGAGCATTACGTAATCGATCAGGTGCTGATCAACCTTTGGAATCAGACGAATTGAAGCCAAAATAATAGAGATCACTAGTCGAGGGTGCGCTAGCAAGAGGAAATATAAATCACAAGAGAGAAGAGAGCCCTCAGGGTGGGGGGGGGGGGGGAGGTTTGGGTTTAGGTTTAGGTTTATTTATTTAGCTTAGGTTTAGGTTTAGGTTTTATTTAGTTTATTTTTTTAGTTTATTTTATTTTTTAGTTTATTTTATTTAGTTTATTTTAATTAGTTTAACTAAGTTTAGTTTATTTTTTATTTATTTACATTTTTTATTTATTCTTAGGTTTACTTTTAGTTTATTTATTTTAGTTTATTTTAGCAAGTTTAGGTTTTATTTTTTTAGTTTAGTTTTATTTATTTATTTAAGTTTAGGTTTATTTTAGTTTAATTAGTTAATTTTAGATTTTTATTTTTTATTTTATTTATTTAATTTTAAGTTTAGTTTATTTTTTTATTTTATATTTTTAGTTTAGTTTATTTGAGTTTATTTTTTTAGGTTTTATTTTATTTCTAGGTTTAGGTTTATTTATTTTAGTTTTTTTATTTTAATTATTAAGTTTAAGTTTAGGTTTATTTATTTTATTTTTTTTAGTTTAATTTAGTTTAAGTTTATTTAATTTATTCATTTAGTTTATTTATTTTATTTAGGTTTTAATTTTAGGTTTTGGAGGTTTAGTTTATTTATTTAGTTTATTTATTTTAGTTTAGGTTTTATTTATTTAGTTTATATATTTAGTTTTATTTAGTTTAGTTTAGAGTTTATTTATGTTTAATTTATTTTTATTAAATATATTTTAATTTATTTAGTTTATTATTTATTTTTTTATTTTAATTTATTTATTTATTTATTGATTTTATTTTTATTTAGTATTTTTTTTAGGTTTAGGTTTGTTTTTTAGTTTGGTTAGGGAGGTCAATTTAGAGAGGTTTAGTTTGGCCTAAATTTAGTTTTAGTTTATCAGTTTAATTATGGAAGATTAGCTTTAGGGCCCAGGGTTTAGGCCTGTTTTAGTTTATTTATTAGGGGTGCCAAGGTCAGGGTTTAGGAGATCAGTTTTAGTCAGGGTTATAAGTTTAGGTTAGTATGTGGGGTTTAGGACCAGATGGTAGGGCCCAGGCCAGGGGAAGGTTTGGAGAGAGCCTGGGGTTTAGAGTTTTAATTTTTAATTTAATTCTAATTTCTTTAATACAAACCAAGAGGTTTAGGTTTATATTTTATTTATTTAGTTTTATTATTTATTTAATTTATTTATTTTAATTGATTTATTTATCTTTTAGTTTATCTTTAGTTTAGTTTAGATTTGGGTTTTTTTTTAGTTTTATTTTAGTATTAGGGTTTCTTTTTTATTTTTAGGTTTAGGTTTATTTTATTTAGGTTTAGTTTTATTTTAGTGGTTGGTTTTATTAGATTTATTTTAGTAGGTCAATATTTTATTTTATTTATTTAGTAGTTTAGGTTTATTTATTTAGGTTTATTTTAGTGAAGGTTTAGGTTTATTTTATTTTTTTATGGTTAGTTTAGTTTAGGTTTATTTTAGTTTATTTTAGTTTAGATTTTATTTTTTATTTCCTTTTAGGTTTATTTTATTTTATTTTAGGTTTTTTATTTTAAGTTTTTTAGTTAGTTTAGATTTTATTTATTTTATTTTAGTTTAGTTTTATTTTATTTTATTTTTTAGGTTTAAGTTTTAATGTATGTTAATTTTATTTTATTATCTTTTTATTTTATTTATTTATTTATTTTATTTTTTTTATCCAGTTTAATTTAAATTTTTTTTAGGGTTTAGGTTTTTTTTTTTATTTTATTTTGTTAGTTTTAGATTTTTTAGGTTTGGGTATTTTAGAGGTTTAGGGTTATTTATGTTTAGGGTTTAGTAGTCATAGTAGGTTATTTATTCAGTTATTTTAATTTATAGGTTTATTTTATATTTATTTTTTAGTTTTTAGTTGATGAATTTTAGTTTATTTTATTTATTTTATTTTATTTTTTTATTTATTTAGTTTTTATTTATTTAGTTTAGGTTTTTTTTAGGTTTATGTTTATTTTAGTTTATTTTATTTTATTATTATTTTAGGAGTTTTTTTTAGTAGGATTTATTTTAGTTTTAGGGTTTATGTTTTAGTATTTTAGGTTTATAGGTTTAGGTTTAGTGTTTATTTTATTTTAGGATATTTTAGGTTTATTTTATTTATTTTAAGTTTTTAATTTTTAGGTTTTAGTTTCTTTATTTTAGATTATAGTCTTTATTTAATTTATTTTATTTATTTTATTTTTTTTCATTAGTTATTATTATTATAATTATTATTTATTTTTTTTTTTTAGGTTTATTTTATTTAGATTTTATCTGTTGTTTAGTTTTGGTTGTAGGGTTTGTTTTAGTAGTTTATGATGTGTCAGTAACAGTGGTTAGTGGTAGGGTCAAGGTCAGGTCAGCCTGGCCCAGATTTTGTCAGAAGGCCTTTGTTTTAGATTTTGGATTTTGGTTTAGAGCACAGGGCCCAGTTTAAGTCAGGGCCTGAAGGTGGTAATGAGGTTTAGAGCCCAGTATACAGAAGGCATGGCTCACGCCTGCAGGCCCAGTTTTGCACAGGTCAAAAGATTTAGAGGGCCTGGGGTCAGTTCAGATTTAGGGTTTAGGGATTTTAGGATTTAGAGTTTGGGTTTTAGTGAGTTTAAGATTATAGTGAAGGTCACATTTAGGGTTGGGATTTAGGACAAGATTTAGGGTTTAGGTGGTGGAGAGTAAACATGGTTTAGGTTGTAGGGGTTTAGGTGAGTTAGTTTAGATTTACAGGGTTTAGGGTTTAGGTTTTAAGTTTAGAGTTTTAGGTTTAGGGTTTAAGATTTGGGGTTAAGGTCTGATCAAGAGAAAATGATGGACTCTTTCTCCCTCACTATGACATTAGATCACGCTTAAAGATTGAAAAGGATGGTCGTGATTAGATCCTCACTATGATTTAATTTAAGCTATGAGATTATCATAATTTGATCTGATCAAATGGTGGAGGAGAAAGCATGTCATAGGCGTTTTGAGTAATACTTAGTACAATCATGACATGACATGGAGAGAATTTGGCTTAATTAATCATTTTTTTTTAAAAACTTCTAAAAATCATAAAAAATCATAGAAAAATAAAAAGGCAAATAAATACTCATTTTAAAGTTATTTTAGAGAAGAATTAATTAAATACTGATCTTAATAAATTTTGAATAGTAATTAAGGTTTAATTACAAAATTTATTAGCTTAATTACTCCTTAATTACCTGAGCAATTAATCTAAAATTTTGTGGGTTAATTTAATGGGATGACCTCTACCTCCCATGATTTTCTTGGGATTTATTGCTCACTTAATTAGGAAAATAGACTAATTAAACCTTAACTACTCTTTTTAAGTTAATTAATGATTAATTAATCTCATGAATAATAATAAATTAATTAATTAAGTTTATTAGTCATTGTTCAGTAGTAAGTGAACTATGGAATAGGGTTGGGACCCCTTTATCTAAGTTCATTTCACCCATTTTTAAAATGAAACTAATTAAGATTTAATTAACTAATTAAATCACTTAATCAAACTGAAATCATAATCACATCATACCTTAATTAATTAAATCATGAGATAGATCTTTAGGTGTTTAATAACCTACAGGAGTTTAATGAAATTATGGTTAGTCCACATGTGTGGGAAAACCATAATAATAATTAATTAAGTTTCTTAATCTTATTAACTATTCATCATGAGCCAATTGCATTAGAACCCTTTTATTTCCTAGGATCATTGCAAGTTTATTTTCCATGCATATCATGGCTCATAATTATTTAGTTAATTACTTTAAGGTGACATAGGCAAAGGTAATTAATTCATCTAATTAAGGGTTCAGCTTAATTAACCCACATAATCAACTTAATTTCATTTTTTTAAATTAAATCAAATCACTAATGTGGGAATGGGTTTAAAATATCAAGTGATGGTTTCTCTTCTCCTCTTTAAATCAAATCAAATCCAAAACTTAATTAATAAAGAAGTTTTTGTTTGCTTTAAATAATCTTGTTTGATTCGATAAGAACTAGTTTGGTTGAATGAATCATATGCTTATATTTCATTGTCTTTTTTCCAATCATGTTAAATTCGTAAGTCATTTGAATTCATGCATCCATCTTTTCAAAATCAAGTAAAATAAAATGGATTTCCTTTATGTAAGATTGCATGTGTTGATTTAATTTAATATATGTGTGGCTATTATCATAATGTATTTTTCAAAATCTTATAAATGAATAATAATATGTGTTATGATGCTAGTTATAAATACATAAGAAATGCATGTGCTTATAGCTTAAGTGTATGAATGTTGTGTTCCCTTTCCTCTATTCATGTGCTAATTTATATAAGATTGAATGGTAATGGGTATATAGTCTGGATATCCTGGGAACATGAGGCTTTTGCTAGCCCAAAGGAGGTCATTTGATTACATCACTTCCCTGATTTAACAATGACACGTACCCATTTGATTTCATTCTTATGTATTTCAACATTATAATTTGGATAGAGCTTTAATTCATATATAAATGATTCAATCAAACAAAATATACAATATTTCCATGATTTTCTTTCCCTCATTTATGTATACATCCATGTGTGTCCAAGAAAAGTAAGTATATAGTTTGGAAATCCTGGGAATACAAAACTTTAGTTAGCCCCAAAAAGGTCATTTGATTACCTCACTTCCTTGGTTTAACAATGACACATACTTGCATATATCTTTGTACATGTATATGTATATGTAATTAAGGAATCAAAATCCCATTTTACATTAAAATTGCATGCATTCATAATTGACTAAGTGGTTGAATTAATTAGCCATATGATTTGGAGCTTACTTCCTATATTCATGTATACAAATTTACATATGTTTCAATGAAAATGGGTATATAGTCTTGACATTCCGAGAATACGAGACTTTAGCTACCTCCAAGGAGGTCATTTGATTACCTCACTTCCCTAGTTTAACTATGCCACATGCCTATTTAATTTTTATTCTTATGTTCTTTTTGTATAAGAATTTGGATAAAGTTTTAAATTAATATGTTCAAATAATTCAATCAAATAAAATATAAATTCTAAACATACACATATATTCATTTAAGTATGCTAAAATATATTGCATGCATAAATGCACTTAGGATTAAATCATATGCATGTTACATGTGATGAAAAGGAATGATTTAATATATGTGATGTGGTACTAATTCAATTAATCTATTCTTAAGATGCCTTTCATTTTGAATAGGATTATTTAAAGTGAACCTAAACATAAGATTATTTTATATGATGTATGTTTTATTTTATGATATATTATTTTATATTGGATGTTACGGTGTATGCTTCATAGACTGTATGATAGGCCAATATTAGCCTAATCATATTTTCTACAAGGGTTATGCTTAAGAGATGCTTAAAAATAAATGTGAATGCTCTTTTTGCTAATTTCTTAAATCCTTAAGCATAATCCAAGTTAGGAGAGGAGAACTTAGATACCCATTTGTAGGGAGCTAAGTCCAAATTATAAATACAACTTCTTAGGACTATATGTATATTTAGCCAACCTCTATTTCGCAAGTATAGTTAGATTTAGTTTTCTCACATAAATGTAATTTTTTACAATAGAATTTGGATTAGTGCTCATTAGGATGAGTGACAAGGCTTTGTCTGCCCTATGATGCCTTTGAAGCAAGCACCATCCAAATAAAAGAAAGAACCAAATCAAAAATGGAGATATGAAGAAAGAAAACCCCCATAGTATTTAATACAATTATAATTATTCTTTCATATTCTAGGTTGTATAAGGGTAGAGCTGAGCTATCCATCTTTTCTCTCTTGTATGCTTGGTACCGAGCATTCGATTTTATTCTTTTACAATAGTTTATATAATTTTTTGATGTTATGTTTGCATTGTGCATTAGGACAACATGCTTTTCATAGTTTCTTAAATGATTGATGCTTTAATGTGTGGCTTGGATACGATTAGGCTCTTAGGATAAAAATAACTTTTCTACCCAACTAATCACTCATAACTAAACTTTAAACAACTCTTAACCTCATCATAAAACTTAAGACATAAATAAGATAACTAAAACATTTAGCAACTTCTTAGCTATATGGTTGTATGTTTCACATCATGCATGCATATTGTTTTTCTCTTGACATGAAGGATCTCCATCCTTGCACGATAAAGGAATCTTTGAACTATAAGGGCATCCCTTGTGGTGGAGAATACCTTCTTCTAGCTAATTTGACCTATAACCTATTTCATCATGCATTTAGGCATAAGAAATCCTAAAGCATCTATCAAAATGATGTGTCTAAAATGAAATAAAATTTGAAAAGATTTTGCATCTATATATTAAGTCATATGCTCATACCACTCATGCTCTAGTCACTTAAGGAGTGTGTTTAGGATTTTATTATTTTTCTAATTAAATGACAACCATACCTATCTTGCAATTCATAAGGCCATTCTACAAGGTTTTAAAATTGTAGGAGTTAGCTAGAAGCCACTCCAAGCTATTATAAGTCCAGAAGTCGGACAACTTATTCTCTCTTAAGGAGGTAAACCCTTATGTCCACCTGTCGCTTAGATTTAAACCATGCTTTAGCTCGTACTAAAGCTCCCTAATTTAGGATGTAGATAGCTATTTCCTTCAGCTACGAGCATAAATGCTCACCTCTTAGGAATTCTCACAACCTTGTGTTGGTGGATTATAAGCTCTAGTAATCTAATAAAATTTCAACTCAAAACATATAAATTTCCTCAACTTCAAAATTATAAAGCCCAACCATAGGATAGATTGGAATGCTTACTAGGCTTCCTAGTATCATGAGCATTTCTTTCTTATTTCATTTAAATTCCAAAAATAAGTCTTCTCCTTGAACTTTCCCAATTGATTTTTCAAATACAACTAATCCTTTGATAGTCTAACCTTAAAATATTTAGAGATGATAATTATCTACTTTAATCAAGAGTATTCTTAGATAATTTCATTTCTTAAGATGTAATTAAATATGGAGTCTTGCCTCCATAGGGAACTTAAGAACTTGGTTTAATATAAACATTATGTTATTCATCCATGTAAAGTAAGGGAAAAATTGCTAGTACATTTAAAGACCCATCATGCCTTAGGAGTCCTTATTAGATGATTTGGTCCATTCTAAAAGTGATGCCTGTGTCTTTTGAGATAGTACATTAGACCTCAATGTAGTACTCGATCACTTTAAAAAATACTACCCCCCTGCCTTAGGGAAAAAGTAAGGGAAAAATTGCTAGTACATTCGAAGACCCATCATGCCTTAGGAGTCCCTATTAGATGATTTGGTCCATTCTAAAGTGATTCCTCTATCTTTTGATATAGTACATCATACCTCAATGTACCTTAAAAAGTACTCCCCCCCTACAATCTATGTGGTGTCCCCCCCACCGCATACATCCAAAAATAAACACCACAAGGCCCTCTCACCTATTTTATTGAATCCTCTCAACATCATCCTTTCTTTTTCAAGTTTAGAGATGTTGATCCTCAAGTAAGCAAGGATTCTTAGATCATAATGTTGACTGATACACTTGGGTCAACCAAAACTCTGGATAGCCTGTATCTGCCAACATCCACTGAAATGTAAAGAGGCGGTTGTGCTCGGTCATCACTAGGAGTAAGTGTTCATCGTTGAATGCAACTCTTAAGATATCCTTTGAGTGGCAAGCCTCCTCTTTAGTAGCGGCCAGCTGAGTTAAGTATATCTCTAGATCAAGTAAGGCATTGATTAGAAATCACCTTATCTATTTGGATAAGCCAATGGCATCATATATGCTTAACTTAGCGAGAAACTTTGTAAGGTGAGTAGGACATTGTAATCAACTCTGGCTTGGTCCTCCACAAGCATATCCATGGGTGGAGAATTCTATGGAGGGGCTATATGCTCAATGGAACCAATGACTTGCTTACCCTTATCCTAAGGTGCTACCCTAGAAAGTAGAACTTTTACACTGCATAAGTTTACTTCAGTGACTTCTTGGAAAGATGAGCTTGTGGAAAGTTCTACCTTCTCATCGAACATGCCTACACCTTCTTATATGGGATTCTCAGAGTCAGTTGACTCCAAGTCAATCTCAAGAGGTGAATCTGATTGATTCAGAGAATGATAGTTCAGCTCTGAATTAGAAATGAAAGGATCAAAACTACAATAGCTATGACCATAAAGGTAAACTATGGCTCCCAACTTGTAGCTGTGCTCAAGCTAGTCCTTAAAAGTGATACAATCCTCTAAGACATTGCCTAACATGCGATGGTAGGGGCAATAGCTAAGATCATAGCTCTTGCCCACTTCCTCATGGTCACTGAAAGTCAAGTTTCTTTAAAAGATTCTTAAATATTTTCCTAACTGCCTCCATCTTGAATGAATATGGCTTATTCAATCTATCAGCAAGAGTAGGTAGAAAGTAGCTACCTCATGATGGATATGAATACCGCTGCTGGGTAGGCTACTGAGGTGGTGGAAGAGGAGGTAGCAAAGAAGGCTGCTGAGCTCGTAGTCTCTCATATTGAACTCTGGTAGGCTACTTCCCTCTGTCCACTGATACAACTATCCCTGGCTTCTTCTTAAACACTTTATGCGGCTTGGGCCTAGATGATTGGTGGGGAAAGGGCAATTATTTGGCTTCCTCTTGTGGGCTTGCTGCTTGTTGATTAATTTCTTGAATGTTTTGATGGTAAACACCTTAAGCATGAAGAAGATTGGGCCAAGGATGTTCTTGGGAAGAATCTCAATGGCATGTTATTCAGACAATTATGGTTCGCCTTTCATGCTTAGGTGGCACCACAGAGAAGGTACTAATTCATTGAGTTTCTATTTCTTTAAACCAAAACCCTAAAAAAGCTAAAACCTAAACCTAAACTAAATAAAATATAAAAATAAAATAAATAAATAAACCTAAACCAAAATATAATAAAAAAAATAAAATAAAATAAAAACCTAAACCAAAACCTAAAAATTAAATAAAATAAACTAAGAAAAATAAAATTAAAATAAAATAAACTAAGAAAAACAAATTAAAATAAAATAAAATAAAAAACAAAATAAACATTAGAATTAAAAAACTAAATAAAATAAAAACTAAATGTAAAATCAAAATAAAATAAACCTAAAATAAAATAAAAACTAAATAAAAACATAAATCTTAAAATAAAACTTAAAAATAAAAATAAAAAACATAAACCTTAAATTAAAAAAAAAATAATACCTCAAACAAAAATAAAATAAAAAAAGAAAATAACCCTAAACCTAGACTAAAAAAACTAAAAATAAATAAATAAAACCTAAACGTGATCCTAAAATAAATTAAACCTAAACCTAAACATAAACTAAATAAAATAAAATAAATTAAAAAAAACCTAAACCTACACTAAAAAATAAAATTAAAATAAAAACCTAAAACTTAAACCTAAAATAAAATAAAACCTAAACCTAAAGCTAAAAAAATAAAAAATAAAACCTAAAAAATAAAATAAAAAAAAAACTAAACTAAAAAGTAAACATAAACCCAAACCTAAACCTAAAAAATAAACTAAAATAATAAATCTAAAATAAATAAACTGAATTAAATAAAAAAAATAAACCTAAATAAAAATAAAAAATAAAATAAACTAAAATAAATAAAAAACAAACTAAATAAACCTAAACCTACCGCCACTTAATTCTTTAGAAAACCCTAAACCCTAACCAACCCTAAACCAAACGCTAAACCATAAACTGCTAACCCCAAACCCAAACCCCTAAACCCAAATTGTAAGCTAACTCTAAACTAAACCCTAAACCCTAAAAAACTATAAACCTAAGCTAAACTAAAACTCTAACCTAAAATAAATTAAATAAAAAAAACCTAAACTAATAAATAAAATAAAATAAAAGTTAAAACTTAAATTAAAACCTAAACCTAAACCTAAAAATTAAATTAAAGAACTAAGAAAAATAAACCAAAATAAAATAAATAAATAAATTAAATAAACCTAATAATAAAAAACCTAAATAAAATAAAAACTAAACATAAAATAAAAATAAAATAAACCTAAAATAAAGTAAAATAAAAACTAATAAAAACCTAAACCTTAAAATAAAAATTAAAAATAAATAAAAAAACCCTAAACCCTAAACAAAAAAAACCAAAACTTAAAATAAAAATAAAATAAAGAAAAGAAAATAAATAAGAAAACCTAAACCTAAATATAAGAAAAAATAAATTAAAATTAAAACATAAAATTAAAACCTAAACCTAAACCTAACAATATAGTAAAATAAACTAATAAAAATAAATTAGACTAAAATAAATAATAACCTAAACTAAACTTAAAAATAAAATAAATAGAAAAATAAAAAACTAAATAAAATAAAAACTAAATGTAAAATAAAACTAAAATAAACCAAAAGTGAAATAAAATAAAAATGAAATAAAAACCTAAACCTAAAAGGTAAACCTAAAAATATAACCAAAAAAATGAATAAAAACTAAAACCTAAACCTAAAATAAAAAAAATAAACAAAATAAAATAAACCTAAACTTAAAATAAATTAACTAAACAAAATAAATAAAATATAAACCTAAACCTAAACCTAAAAAAAATAAAATAAACTAATAAAGATAAAATAAATTAAAATAAATAAAAACCTAAACTATACTAAAAAATAAAATAAACCAAAGATTTAATTTCTTTTTGGGTTTTATTTTTAGCTTTGGGTTTTTATTTAGCTTTTATATTATTTTATTTTAGGTTTATTTTATTTTTATTTAACATTAAGATTTAATTTTATTTATGTTTTTATTCTTAGATTAATTTGATTTTTTAGTTTAGTTTATGTTATTATTTATTTTATTTTAATTTAGTTTTTATTTTTTATATTATTTTATTTTGGTAGGTTTTAGATTTTGGGTTTAGGGTTTGGGTTTTTAGGGTTTAGGGTTTAGTGTTTAGTGTTTTAGGGTTTAGGGTTTAAGGTTTTAGGGTTTACAATTTAGGGTTTAGGGTTGTAGATTTAGGGTTTGAGGTTTAGGGTTTAGGGTTATGGTTTTTTTTTTAAATTACATAAACTAGTAGGTTTAGGTTTATTTAGTTTATTATTTATTTAATTTAGCTTATTTTATTTTTTATTTTTAATTATGTTTATTTTTATTTTTATTTTTATTTTTATTTATTTTTTATTTTATTTTATTTTAGGTATTTTTTTATTCTAGGTTTAGTTTTTTATTTTTTATGACTTATTTAGCTTTTTATTTTTTTTATTTTAGTTTAGTTTTTATTTTTATTTTATTTTTTTAAGTTTAGTATTAGGTTTAAGTTTAGGTTTAGATTTAGGTTTTAGTTTATGTTTTGATTTTATTTTTTTATTTTATTTTATTTTGGTTTAGGCTTTTTATTTAATTTATTTTTAGGTTTTAGTTAGTTTGGGTTTAGGTTTTTAGATTTTTAGGGTTTAGGATTTAGGATTTAGGGTTAATTTATGGTTTAGGGTTTAGGTTTTATGTTTAGGGTTTTTCAATTTTCTTAACAGAGAATAAATTTTGATTCAACATTTCTTCTTTATGATTTCATCAACCAAGTAATAGACCAAGTTTTCTAAGACACAAGTGACCACATAGGTAAAAAATAAGCTCACATAAAGCAAATCAAAAACCCAAGATAACTACAACCTTCTCTACAGTAAAGGCACAGTTCCGTAAGCAGCAGATCGGATCAGTGGTTCTTTAGTTTCTCTAATTCCCATCAGAACCACCCCAGCCTCTCAAGTAGCAGGATCCATAATGATATCCCTGATCTCTCCTTCCGCCACTACCATGGTTGTAACCTTCGTTGCTCCTCCCACCTTCATAACCACCACTGCTCCGACCACTACCTCCATATCCACCAGCACTTCCAGATCCCCATCACCACTATGATAATCGTCACCTCTGCCTTCGCCTCGACCGCCAGATCTAGACTAAGCCTGGTTGATGGTGATGTTCCTGTTGTCAAGATTCTGCCCTTTTTTAGGGTTTAGCTTTAGGTTTAGGTTTATTAGGTTGTAGGGTTTAAGTTTATTTTTGAATTTATTTAGTTACTTTAGGTTTAGATTTAGGTTTTAGGGTTTAGCATTTAAGGTTTAGGTTAAAGTTTAGGGTTTAGGGTTTAAGGTTATAGGGTTTATACTTTTAGGGTATAAGGTTTATGGTTATGGTTTAGGGTTTAGGGTTTAGGGTTTTTTAGGGGTTTAAATTAAGCAAATCAGTAGGTTTAGGTTTATTTAGTATATTTTGTTTGGTTTGTTTATTTAAAATTTTACTATACTTTTTTTTCATTTAAGTTTATTTTTTATTTTTATTTAGTTTAGTTTATTTATTTTAGGTTTTTATTTTAGTTTATTTTTGATTTTGGTTTAGGTTTAGGTTTATTTTTATTTGAGTTTTATTTTTATTTTATTTATTAGGTTTAGGTTTTATTTTTTTTTTTTTAGGTTTATGTTTAAGTTTTTATTTTATTTTATTTTTATGTTTAGGTTTATTTTATTTTGTTTATTTTATTTTTATTTTAGGTTTAGGTTTTTTTGTTTAGGGTTTAAGTTTTAATTTTTCTTTATTTTTAGGTTTATTTTTTTGGTTTAGGATTTTATTTAGTTTTTATTATATGTTATTTTAGGTTTATTTTATTTTTATTGTAAGTTTAGTTTTTATTTTATTTAGGTTTTCTATTCTTAAGTTCACTTTATTTTTTAGTTTAGTTTAGGTTTTTATTTATTTCATTTTAGTTTATTTTATTTTTTTATTTTATTATTTGTATTAGATTTTATATTTATTTTAGTTTAGTATTGGTTTTTATTTTATTTTTTATTTTATTTTATATCAATGTTTAGGTTTAGTTTTTTATTTATTTTATTTTTATATTTTATTTAGTTTAAGTTTTGTTTTAGGTTTTAGGATTTAGGGTTTAGGTTTAGGGTTTAGAGTTGGTTTAGGCTTTAGGATTTAGGATTTTGTGATTTTATGGTTTGGGTTAGATTAGGGTTTATGGATAGATTAGGGTTTATTGTTGAAGGTTTAGGCTTTAGAGTTTAGGGTTTTTAGGGTTTAGGATTTAGGATTTAGGGTTAGGGTTAGTGTTAGGGTTTAAGGTTGTAGGTTTAGGGTTGTATGTTTATGTTTTAGGGTTTAGGGTTTAGGATTTAGTGTTTAGCATATAGGTCTTAAGGTTTAAAGTTTTGTTTAATTAAGTAAACTAGGTTTATGTTTATTCAGTTTATTTTATATTTTATTTAGGTTTATTTTTATTTAGTTAACTTTATTTATTTGATGTTTATATTTTTTAGTTTTGGTTTTTATTTTTTGTTTATTTTTTAGGTTGGGTTTAGGTTTATGTTTATTTTTAGTTTAGTTTTATTTTTATTTTATTTTACATTTTGTTTTTTTATTTTTATTTTAGGTTTAAGTTTAGGTTTTATTTTATTTTTAAGTTTAAGATTTAAGTTTTTTAGTTAAGTTTAGGTTTATTTTTAGTTTATTTAATTTTAATTTTTTTAGGTTTAGGTTTAGGTTTAGGTTTAGGTTTTATTTATTTTAGTTTATGTTTAGGTTTTTTTTTTTGGTTTAGTTTTTTTTTTTGTTTTTTTTTTGGTTTAAGTTTTTTTTAGGTTTTTTTTTAAGTTTATTATTTAGATTAGGTTTCTATTTAGTTTTTATTTTATTTTATTTTAGGTTTATTTCATTTTTATTTTACATTTAGGTATTATTTTATTTTCATTTTATTTTATTTTTAGTTTAGTTTAGGTTTTTATTTTTTTTTATTTTAGTTAATTTTATTTTTACATTTAGGTTTGGGTTTTAGTTTAGGTTTTTATTTTATTTTATTTTTTATTTTATTTAGGTTTAAGCTTTTTTATTTATTTTATTTTTAAGTTTTATTTAGTTTATGTTTTTCTTTTTAGGTTTTTAGAGTTTAGGGTTTAGGTTTAGGGTTTAAGGTTAAGGGTTTGGGTTTTATTTATTTTAGTTTAGTTTATTTGAGTTTAAGTGTATGTTTATTTTATTTTATTTATTTATTTTAGTTTTATTTTAGTTTAGGGTTGAGGTTTAATTTTTTATTTATTTTTAAGTTTTATTTTAAGTTTATTTTTTAGGTTTAGGTTTTTATTTTATTATATTTGTAGGTTTACATTTTGGTTTAAGTTTAGGCTTTAGTTTAGGTTTTTATTTTATTTAGGTTTAGGTTTTTTTATTTATTTTATTTTCAAGTTTTATTTAGTTTAGTTTTTTGTTTGTAGGTTTTTAGAGTTTAGAGTTTAGGGTTTTGGGTTTAAGGTTAAGGGTTTGGGTTTTATTTATTTTTCTTTAGTTTATTTGAGTTTAGGTGTATGCTTATTTTATTTTATTTATTTTAGGTTTAGTTTTTTTTTAGTTTAGGATTCAGGTTTAATTTTTTATTTATTTTTAAGTTTAATTTTTAAGTTTAGGTTTTTATTTTATTTAGGTTTAGGTTTTTTATTTATTTTACTTTTTGGTTTTATTTAGTTTAGGTTTAGGTTTTTAGGCTTTTAGGTTTTAGAAATTATGGTTTAGAGTTTATGGGTTAGGGTTTAGGGTTTAGGGTTTGGGGTTTAGGGTTTAGGGTTTTTTTTTTTTTGGGGAAGCCCCATGTAGGGGTATTTTATTGCCACAAAAGAGGGTTACAAGGTCATTAAAAGAGGATAACCAGAACTACTGCTCAAAGAGCTACAATTAGCCTAAGGAGTAAATCCCCTATCTAAGTACATCCAAGAGTAAAAGAAAGCATAAAAACAATCAAAAGATATAAGATGATTAATATAATAAGCTAAAGTAAGATTAAGGCCAATGCTCTAGAGGATATGAGAATGCATGATAATCTGGAGCAAACCTGCAAAAGAAGGAGAGAGAATCATCTACAAAGTTATAATAAGAGGGAGATTAGAATAGTTAAGGTAATACAAACAAAAAGTTAGAGGAAAATAACATAATATGAGTATGTTAGAAAGGAATTGTGATAAAGAAGGCTCAAGCTCAATCACATCCTGTTGGGGCAGATGCAAGTATGAGCATCCAAACTTCAACAGAAGGGTTACATCACATGAGCTACTATCGAACCAAAATAGAGTGAGATCATCACAGCCATCATAGCCAACAAACCTGTGAGAAGGAAGCACCCAGTTGTTGATATTCTTGTGAGCTTTATTACCTGCAAACCTAAGCAAAATCATATCTAAAATATATAGGTAATTGCTAAAAGTTGAAGGATAAGGAGTCTCATTCAAGAAAAATATCATCAATATAGTCATCTTGATGTGAGAATACATAAACATAAGTGAGTGAGCCATCTTAGCCAGAGTCTCATGAATAGCCATATTCAGGAAAGAAATTAGTTCAGCATATAATCCCTCCATAAGAAAATTACAGAGGAGACAACTTGCTGAAAACCTGTTAAATAAGTCAATGAGCTTATACTTAACACCATCCCAATCACATGATATGTAAATGAATCTTCGGTCAGAAAACAACCCGTGAAACAATCCCTTATTAATGTCCTCAAGAAAGCAATAGTAAAGGAAGATAGCATAGCTCAACTGGGAATGACGCAACCAACCAAAATAAGCACCCAAAAAAAATTGTTAAAGCAGCTCCAATAAGATTCCCCATTCAAATAATCGGATCAATCAATCTAGAGAACAAGACAGCAAAAGGTAATAACATCTAGGGTAGGAAGGGACTAAACTGGCCATAATACCATTCATTCAGAATAAACTGCTCATAAGACTGCACCAACCAGTCAGAAAAGTAGGTGATGCAGATCGAAAAAATAGGAGATAAAATGCACGGGCAATCAGAAAGCCAACCCCAACAGCCAAACAGCTAATACAGCATTGGAACCTGCCATAAAAAAATAAACAAGTGAATTGGGATGAGTTTCAACATTAAAATCCAGAAAATAGCAACAGTTAAGATGGCAACATCCAAGATAGAAAGATATAGCAAATTGGCCATAAAAATCCTCAATCAGAGTAAACATGGAAATAATTAGATAAACAAATAAATAAAGCATAAAAATAGTTATCCTGAAGGTAGCAAATCAGACAAAAATCACCAAAAACCCTCACCATTAGGACAGCAATGTCAGGAATAGCTTTCAGGGCATGAGAACCTGAAATTCTGCAACCAACAAAGAAAGAACCAACTGAGGTGACAAGGTAAAACAAAAAGGTAAATCTCCAAGACAAGAGATAACCAAAATAACAAAAACCAGTTAGCTTGCCATGATGCCACTCATCCAGTATAATCAAAATAATAGATACAAGTTTGATAGGAAAAGTATGTAGTAAATAGTAGCAGAAAAGGTAGATCAATGAATTCCAATGATAGGCATAAAATAAACCAGTAAGGTGGTTCAAAGTAAAATCTACCAAGCAATCAGCAACTTCAATAGAGACTTGCTGTACAAAATAATCCAAAACCCAGGGGCGGTAAGGTGGGTATTGATCCAGATCAGCCAACCAACAAGGAAGTTAAAACCAACAAGCTGTCCAAGATTCCACCCATAAACATATATCGATAAAGGAAAGGATAGATAATGAATAGCTCCCCACCATAAGCCTATCCAGTAAGTGACATTCAGAAATCGCGTGTCGGGATGCTTATTAACCATAACCCAATTACGCCAAGGGTAATGACAATAATAGGTGGGTTTGTCAATAACCCAATTATGCATATAAGATAAATCATTGATTAATTCCAAGCATAACAAAGAAATGTGCTTCAAGTTGTACATGTTCCAATCATAGTATAGGATGAGAGAACAACAGCAAGGAAAAGCAACAACATCCCAGGTGTTAGCAATCAGCAATCCAGAAAATAGCAGCATGGATAATTTTACAGAGTAAGCAGTGCCCACAATCTCAGCAGATGCACAATGATAAACCCTTGAAAAACATCAAACCTGCTGATCATGGGAAGCAAGACTAGAAATAGCAAGACTAGTATTGAAAAAAATAACACAATTCCATTTCTGCAAAGACATATTAGTGTAGAGGTGGGATATCCCAAACAAAGAACAAAGAATAAAGCAAATAAAACCAAAGGTGCTCAATAGTAGTCCTAAGAGCAAAAACCAAGAGTTTCTTTGTCACATTAAGCCGATATTGCCAAGGATATTGAGTCATAATCGAGGCATATAGGATAGACTATTGGTTACATATAAGCAGAAGAGTAGAATGGTCTTTAGGATTTTCATGATCTCCTCAAAGCTAGAAGGGTGAAAACAATTGTAGTAAAGTCCAGCATCAACCCAAATGTTAACAACAAGAACAGAAAATGAAACAGAAAGAGGTGGGTAAACATAGAAAGAACCAAAAGGAGCAGCCAACAAGGAAATCCATTCCTGCAGGGGATATAAGAAGACATCATTACCAAGCAGGAATTTTAGGACAATAAATGTCCAAAACCAGAACTTGCTAAGACAAGTAGGCAAGATGGCAAAAACTAGCAGGAGGAAAATTGGGAGAAGCGCAGTGAAAAAAGCAGATAACCCAAAGTGATTAAAAACCAAATCAACAAATCAACAAACAACCATGAAACCTCCAAAAAACCCAAAAGTAATTAAGCCCAATCCATTCCGACAAGGATTTGGACCAAAATAACCATTAAAAGAGACCGTGGTATTACAATTTCTTCCCTTGCGGAAAGCATCTTTGAGGTTAAGCATTATATAAGCAAGGATGACTATGAGAAAGTCCAAGCCCAATAGCCAACCAAAATCCTTTCAGCATAAGTGTTAAAACCTTATGAATTAGGCCTTTAAGGAGGAAAGAGTCCCAAGGAATGTAAGCATCAGCCAAAGAAATACTATAATCATCAAAATAAAATTGCAACCAGCATGATGCACACTAATCCGTTGCCTAGAAGCAACATAGGTAGTAGCAATGCTCCAAGCCATATTGTCAGAGAGAAAAAACTGGTTAAAGAAGTATGTACTAAAATCTAAGCCCATCAAAATAGATAACTTCCTCCAGCGATGGTTAATTCTCTCAGGTTTAGAAATAAATGTATCAATGAAATTAAAGTCCCAAGTGGGATTGGTTATAAAACCGAATAGGTACAAGGCTCAACTAGGTTCCAATTCAAGATATTGATGTGCATATAGTTCAACATCTGCCCCATAATATTGTAAATTCTAAAAATAGAATTCTTCCAACTAAAGGAGAAGGGATAAAGGCAACAAGTTATGGCAAAGAGCACATGACAGCAATGGTATCTATGAGGAGTATCCATAAAGAACACAAGGAAATAGACAACCAAAAAAAAGGGAGATGAAGAGGAGAATTAGATTCGAAGGTAAGGAAGCCCAGAATTGTCCAAGTTAACCAGACCACGCAAGTATTTGGGTAATGTAAATTGATCAAAGAAGATGATATTGTCTAATCTCGCACCTAGATTTGCAAGGTAATCAGCACAGGCGTTACCTTCACGCCAAACATGAGTGATGGTAAAATTCAAATGAGAGAGAAGAGCCCTAGTTTGTTTGAGGAGGTAGTACAGACAAGCGTTGCTCATATTGGTAGAAGTCAAAAGGTAAATCGAGAAGAGTCCACCTCTATCCAAATATTGAGCGACCATTTTGAAGACAAATTTCTAGAGCTTTATGGCCATAAGCTCAGTAAAGGATGTTGGAAATAAGGGGATAAGCAAATGCACATAGGACTATACCCTTAGAATCCACGAAAATGCCTCCACAACTAGAGCCATTATGAGAGGAGCCATCGATTAATTTTAATAATATGATCAAGAGGTTTTCTCCAAAAAACCATTCTATCATTTCGATAGTAAGGCTGGTCTGGAAGGTTGAGGCCCAATTTATTGGCTATAGATTTATAGCCTTTAAAATATGTGTGATGAATTAAATTGGCTTTAACCAAGTCACAAATTTTTTTTTTATTTCTAGCAATAATCCTCATGTGATTCATACGAATCCCACGATGTTTAGATACATTTCGGTCCATCCATATGAACCAAATAAGAGTAATGGTGATTATGATTTTAATATGACCTTTAGTTGCATTGTCGAAGTAAACTTCAAGAAGTTGATATAAAGGAAAAGAATAATTAAAATTGACAATGTTGAATAGATCGTCATACCAAATCCAAATTTTAGAGGCAATAGCCCCATTAACAAAAACATGGTTGACATTCTCAATATGAGAACAACATTGATATTTAGAGGGTAAATAATACCCTTTACCCCACAACAAAGAGTCAACAGGAATAAAGTTTTTTAGGATACGCCAAGTTAGAATAGAGTAAGAAGAGGGGATATTATTATTCCAAATTTTGGAGAACACAATAGAAGAATCACGAGTGTCTTTAGGTGAAGCCACACATTTTAAGGTTGAAATCCCATTATGAATTAAGATAATCATGATCATAGGTTTAGGGTTTAGGGTTATATGTTTTATGGTTTAGGGTTTAGGGTTTAAGGTTTAGGGTTCAGGGTTTTAGGGTTTAGGTTTTAGGGTTTAGGGTTTTATGGTTTAGGGTTTAGGGTTTATTAGGTTTGGTTTTAGGTTAGGGTTTTTCATGGTTTTGGGTTTAATGTTTTTAGGGTTTAAGTTTGGTTTAGGTGGGGTTATAGTTAATGTTTATATGTTTTAGTTTTAGGTTTTAGGGTTTAGGGTTTGGTTTACTAGAGTTTAAGGTTTAGGGTTTAGCATTTAGGGTTTGGAGGGTTAAGTTTAGGTTAGAGGTTTAGGTTTATGATTAGGTTTACAATTTAGTGTTTAGTGTTTATGGTTTTATTTTAGGGTTTAGGGTTTAGGGTTTAAGGTTTAAGGTTTAGGGTTAAGGCTGATAGGGTTTATAGGGTTTAGGGTTTAGGTTTAGATGATTAGTGTTTAGGGTTTAAGGTTTAGAGTTTTTTTTAAATAAAGAAATTGATAAGTTTAGGTTTTTTTAATTTATTTATTTTATTTTTTATTTTTTAAATTTATTTTATAGTTTTATTTAGTTTAGTTTATTTATTTTATGTTTATTTATTTTAGTTTAGGTTTTTATTTTAGTTTATTTTTTAGGTTTAGGTTTAGGTTTATGTTTATTTCATTTATTTTAGTAAGATTTTTACTTCATTTTTAAAGTTTAGGTTTAATTTTTTATTTTTAGGTTTAGGTATAGGTTTTTATTCTACTTTTTTAGGTTTTTAGTTTAGGTTAATTTTTAGGTTTAGGCTTATTTTTAGTTTATTTTATTTTATTTAGTTTAGGTTTATTTTTAGGTTTACTTTATTTTAGGTTTAGGTTTTATTTATTTTAGTTTAGTTTATTTTAGTTTAGGCTTAGGTTTTTATTTATTTATTTTAGGTTTAGTTGTTTTTTCTGTTTAAGGTTTAGGTTTTATTTTTATTTTATTTTTAGGTCTATTGCTTAACTTTAGGTTTTTATTTAGTATTTTATTTTAGGTTGATTTTAATTTTATTTTACGTTTATGTTTTACTTTTAAGTTTATTTTATATTTTAGTTTAGTTTAGGATTTTATTTATTTTGTTTTAGTTTAGTTTTTATTTTTTATTTTATTTTATTTTAGGTTTAGATTTAGATTTAGATTTATCTTTTAGTTTACATTTTTATTTTATTTTTATTTATTTTATTTTATTTAGGTTTAGGTTCTTTTACATATTTTATTTTTAGGTTTTATTTAGTTTAAGTTTAGGTTTTTAGGTTTTTAGGTTTTAGGGTTTAGGGTTTAGGGTTTAGGGTTTTGGGTTTTGAGTTTAGGGTTTAAGGTTTAGGTTTGTATGTTTTACGATTTAGGGTTTAGGGTTTAGGGTTTAGGGTTTCATGTTTTATGGTTTTAGCATTTAAGGTTTAGGGTTTAGTGTTCAAACTTTAGGATTTAGGGTTTAAGTTTTAGGGTTTAGGGTTTAGGGTTATGGTTTTTTATTTAGGCTTTAGGGTTTAGGGATTTTAGGGTTTAGGGTTTAGAGTTAACAGGTTTAGGTTAGATTAACATTTAAGGTTGAGATTTAGGATTTAGGGGGTTTGTGGGGTTTAAGGTTTAGAGTTATATGGTTAGGGAGTTTAGGGTTGTAAGTTTAGGGTTGAATGTTTAGAGTTTAGGGTTTAGGGTTTAGGATTTAGTGTTTAGGGTTTATGGTTTTTATTCAATTTAATTAATTTATTTTATATTTTTATTTAGGTTTATTTTTTATTTTTTTAGTGTAGTTTATTTATTTTATGTTTATTTATTTTAGATTTGATTTTTTATTTTAGTTTATCGTTTAGGTTTGGGTTTTAGTTTAGTTTTTTTTTATTTTATTTTTTAGGTTTAAGTTTTATTGTTTATTTTTTAGGTTTAGGTTTAGGTTTTTATTTCACTTTTAGTTTAAGTTTTAGGTTTTTTTATTTTAGGTTTATTTTTAGGTTTTATTTTTTTATTTAGGTTTAGGTTTATTTGTAGTTTATTTTATTTTATTTAGTTTAGGTTTAAGTTTAGGTATAGTTTATTTTTGGTTGAGGTTTAGGTTTTATTAATTTTAGTTTAGTTTACTTTAGTTTATGGTTTGATTTATTTTATTTTTGTTTTAGGTTTTTTTTTGCGGTTTAGGTTTTATTTTTTATTTAATTAAAGGCTTTTTATGGTTTATTGTTTAGGTTTAGGTTTTTATTTAGTTTTTATTTTATATTTTTTAACGTTTATTTTATTTTTATTTTACATTTAGGTATTATTTTATTTCAGTTTTTTGTTTTAGGTTTATTTTATTTTAGTTTAGTTTAAGTTTTTATTTATTTAATTTTTTTTTAATTTTATATTTTTTATTCAATTTTATTTTTTCTTAGGGCTTGCTTTTAGGTTTAGATTTTAGGTTTTTTATTTTATTTTAGTTAGGTTTTAGGTTTTTTATTTATTTATTTTAGGTTTTATTTAGTTTAAGTTTTGGTTTTAGGTTTTTAGAGTTTAGGGTTTAGGGTTTAAGGTTTACTGGTTTAGGGTTTAGGGTTTAGGGTTTTAGGGTTTAGGTTTTGGGTTTAGGGTTTAGGTTTTATTTATTTTAGTTTAGTTTATTTAAGTTTAGGTTTATGTTTATTTTATTGTGTTTATTTTAGGTTTAGGATTTTTTTTTAGTTTAGGGCTTTAGGTTTAATTATTTATTTATTTTTTAGGTTCAGGTTTTTTTTAGTTTTTTTTAGGTTTATTTTATTTTTAGTTTCCATTTTTTATTTTATTTAGGTTTTTTATTTTTAGGTTTATTTTATTTCTTTAGTTTAGTTTAGGTTTTTATTTAGTTTATTTTAATTTAGTTTTTATTTTTTATTTTATTTTAGTTTTAGGATTAGGTTTAGCTTTAGTTTTATGTTTTAGTTTAGGTTTTTTATTTATGTTTTAATTTTTTTTATTTATTTTATTTTTCAGTTTTATTTTATTTAAGTTTAGGTTTTTAGTTTTTAAGGGTTTAAGGTTAATGGTTTAAGGTTTATAGTTTAGGGTTTAGGGTTTGGGGTTTAGGGTTTAGGGTATAGGGTTATAGGCCTCAGGGTTTAGGGTTTAGGGTTTAACATTAAGGGTTTTACAATTTAGGTTTAGGGTTTAGGGTATAGGGTATAGGGTTTAGGGTTTGATGGTTTAGGGTTTCAGGTTTAAAATTATAGGTTTACCATTTAGTATTAATTTTAGGGTTGTAGTTTTATGATTTGGTTTTAGGGTTTAGGGTTTAGGGTTTAGGGTTAGGGTTTAGGTTTTAAGTTTTAGGTTTAGTGTTAGGCTTTAGGTTTGGTTTTAGTAGGTTTTAGGTTATCAGGTTTAGCTTAACATTTAGGGTTTATGGTTTAGGCTTTAGGATTTAGGGTTTTTCGTGTTTAGGGTTTAGGGTTTAGGGTTTATTTATGGTTCAAGGTTTTAAGGTTTATAATTTAGGGATTAGGTTTAGGTTAATGTTAAGTTATGGCTTAGTTTATTTATTTTAGTGTTTATTGTTTAGGGTTTAGGTTTTGGGTTTTAGGTTATTTTTTAGGTTTATTTGTTTAGCTTTTTAGGGTTTAATTAGGTTAGTTTTAATGTTTAGGGTTTAGGTTTTAGGGTTTAGGATTTAGTGTTTAGGGTTTAGGGTTTAGTTAAGGGGTTTTTTTTTTAATAAAGGAAACAAGTAGGTTTAGGTTTATTTAGTTTATTTAATTTATTTTATATTTTTATTTAGGTTTATTTTATTTTTTTATTTTGTTTAGCTTATTTTTTAGTTTAGGTTTTTTATTTTAGTTTATTTTTTAGGATTAGGTTTAGGTTTACGTTTATTTTTCTAGTTTAGTTTTATTTTTATTTTATTTTTTAGGTTTAGGTTTTATTTTTATTTTTTAAGGTTTAGGTTTATGTTTTTATTTTACTTTTTTTAAGGTTTAGGTTTTAGGTTTTATTTTAGGTTTATCTTTAGGTTTAGGTTTATTTTTAGTTTATTTTATTTTATTTAGTTTAGGTTTAGTTTATTTCAGGTTTAGGTTTAGGTTTTATTTATATTGGCATAGTTTATTTTATTTTAGGTTTATGTTTTTATTTATTTATTTTAGGTTTAGGTTTTGTTTTTTATTATTTTAAGTTTATTATTTTAGTTTATTATTTAGTTTTATTTTAGGTTGATTTTATTTTTCTTTTATGTTTAGGTTTTACTTTTAGGTTTATTTTATTTTTTTAGTTTAGTTTAGGTTTTTATTTAATTTTATTTTGATTTAGTTTTTATTATTTTTATTTTTGTTTTTGGTTTAGGTTTAATTTTAGGTTTTAGTTTAGGTTTTTATTTTATTTATTATTTTATTTTATTTAGGTTTAAGTTTTTTTATTTATTTTATTTTTAGGTTATATTTAGTTTAGGTGTATGTTTTTAGGTTTTTAGGGTTTAGGGTTTAGGGTTTTCAGTTTAGGGTTTAGGGTTTAAGGTTTAGGGTTTAAGGTTTAGGGTTAGGGGTTTTGGGTTTATCGTTTAGGATTTAGGGTTGTAGGTTTTAGGGTTTATGGTTTTGGGTTTAGGGTTTAGGGTTTTATGGTTTAGGGTTTAAGGTCTTTGGCTTTAAGCTTTAGGCTTTATGATTTAGGGTTTTAGGTTTTGGGTTTAGGATTAAGGGTTTAAGTTTTATTTATTTTAGTTTAGGTTTATGTTTATTTTCTTTTGTTTATTTTAGGTTTAGGTTTTTTTTAAGTTTAGGGTTTAGGTTTAGTTCTTTAATTACTTTTAGGTTTTATTTTTGGGTTATTTTTTAGGTATAGGTTATTATTTAGTTTTTATTTTATGTTTATTTATTTTTATTTTACGTTTAGTTGTTATTTTATTTTTGGGTTAGTTTAGTTAAGGTTTTATTTTTTTATTTTAATTTAGTTTTTACTTATTATTTTATTTTATTTTTAGGTTTAGGTTTAGGATTAGGTTTAGTTTTTAGTTTAGGATTGTATTTTATATAGGTTTAGGTTTTTTTAATTTATTTATTTTTAGGTTTTATTTAATTTATTTTAATTTTAGGTTTTATTTAGTTTAAGTTTAGGTTTTTAGATTTTTAGGGTTTAAAGTTTACAATTTAGGGTTTATGGTTTAAAGTTTAGGGTTTTGGGTTTGAGGTTTTGGGTTTAGGGTATAGGGCTTTAGGTTTTATGGTTTAGGGTTTAGGGTTCAGTGTTTTAGGGTTTAGTGTTTACGGTTTAGGGTTTAGGGTTTAGGGTTTAGGGTTTAGGGTTTTGGGGTTTAGGGCTGTAGATTTTGGGTTTAGGTTAATTAGGTTTAGGGTTTTTTCTTTTTTTTTGGGAAACCCAAAGAGTTACAAGGTTCTTAAAGGATAAACTCGAACTACTCAAAGGGCTACAATCAACCTAGGGAGTAAACCCCCTATATAAGTACATCCAGAAGCAAAAGAAAAGAGTAAAGCAAGCAAAAGATACAAAGTGAGTAACAAAAGTAATCAAATGAAGGATGAGGGCCAATGTTCTGAACTGAGAATGCATGACACTATGGAGCAACCTGCAAGAGAAAAAAAAAAGCACAGCAAGATTGTAGAGGAAGAAGTTAGAGCGGTTAAAGTAGTAGAAAATGATAAGTGAGAGC
The DNA here is from genome assembly GCA_021442155.1 of Cymbidium sinense. Classification (NCBI taxonomy): domain Eukaryota; kingdom Viridiplantae; phylum Streptophyta; class Magnoliopsida; order Asparagales; family Orchidaceae; genus Cymbidium; species Cymbidium sinense. Next base: position 132,244,680 of record CM038214.1, read on the forward strand.
AGCAAAATCTGAAAATGGTAATAATAAAGAAGTGGGATAGTGGAGGCTCGGGCTCAGTCACACCAAGTTGGGGCAGATGCAAATATGAGCATCCAAACTTCAGCAGAAGGGTTACATCACAAGAGCTACTACCAAACCAAAATGGAGGGAAAGCATCACAACCATAATAGCCAACAAACCTATATAGCAGCCATTTGATGAAGATCTTTTGAGCCAAAATACCTGCAAGAATAGGCAAAGTCGTATACACAGAAGTGGAAAGAACATCAAAGAGAAAAGTGGGTAAGGGGATCCCATGCCAAATATATGTCATCATATTAGGCTCCATGGCATGATAATCCTAACTCAAATGAAAGAGAGCCATCAATGTCAGGTCATCCATAATGGAGATCTAAAGGATAATAAACAACAAATTTTGAAATCTGCTGCAAACCAGCCAGGCAAAGACAAGAGCAAAAAATTAACCCCATTCCAATCCTGTAGGACATTAATAAATATACATTCTTGGTAAAACATGTGCCTCGGGTTATTTCCCATCAAAAGATAAGCAAAGAATGTAAGTAATGCAGCTCTTAACAACCTCCTTGTTTCAGAAAATTGAGAACAATAATTATAAAGGGAAATAGCATACCCCAAGCCCAAATTACCACAAGAATTGGAAGTACAATAGCAGATAAGAAGAAACAGGTAAAGGGCTCCCCACCAGACAAATCCAGAAGAGATAATCGAGATAACACCACGAAATAGTTTCTTATGATCAAACTCATTAATCCAGTTCAGCCAATAATCCTGAGAGTAATAGCCAGCAAGGTGGCCATAAATCCACCCAATGAGATTAAACAATGCAAAGATTAAAATCAAGAGGCAAAAGTATAGTCACAATGATCTGCACAAATGTAGCATAAGCTAGAGGGAAAAAATAGCAGCATATGAAGTCAGCTGCAGTCCAAATGCTAACAGCAAAAACCCAAAAGCCAATAATCAAATTGTGCAACAAATAGCCAACAACCACAAAAACAACTTACTGGATAAGGGAAATAGCATACCCCAAGCCCAAATGACCACAAGAAATGGGAGGACAACAACAGATAAGAAGAAGGTAAAGGGATATGATAACAACAAAAACCCAAAAGCCCATAACCAGAATGGGCAAAAAATAGTCGAGAACCATAAAGACATCCTGCTTGATAAAGGACCCAAAAATCCAAAGGCCATCAGTGTAAGCAATAATGCAATTATTACCCCCACCAAATTTAAGCAAAATAACATCATAATCAGTCTGCAAAATAGGATAGACAACCACAGTAGCAGGAGGCTGAACATAAGATTCAATGATCCATAACAGCCAACCACCAAGATAGAATAGAACGGCAAGTTGGCCAACAACCAACCCCATCAAAATGGAAGATGCTTTCCAAATAGAGAGGGAACAGGCCTGGCTAAGGCAAGATGAGTAGAAAATGCAGCGGCAAGTGAAATCAGCTACAGGCTCAACAGAAAATCCCTTCTAGAAATGGGAAAATAGGCTTGCAGCTAAACCCACAACCACGGGGTAGGCAAACAGAGAAGCCATGAAGAAAACCTAATTCTACAAGGAGATAAGAATAAACAGGAAAACACATTCCTGGCAGAAAGGGGAAAATAAAATAGCCAAAGCAATCAACAAAACAACAGCACCCTGCTGAACAAGAAAGACCACCCCAGAAGCAGCTAGCTGAATAAAGGAATCAAAGATCCAGAGAAGCCAACAAACAAGATAATAAAGAACAGCAAGTTGGCCAAAGAACCACCTAATACAAATAGATAAAGCCTTAGAAAAAACCTAGAAAGAACCAACAAAAAAACCCTGACAGAAATCAAACAGAAAAACCATTAAGAAAGTCCAAACCTACAAAGAGATAAGGATAAATAGGAGATAACAGACACTCTCCTGGCAGGTTGGAAGAAAGAGATTACCCAAAGCAATCAGCAAAGCAACTCTAAAGGCACCCTGCTAAACAAGAAGGACAACCCCAGAAATAGCTTGCTGAACAGTGGAGACCAGGATCCATATCAGCCAACAATCAAGATGAAAATTAATAGCAAATTGGCCAAAAAAATCCCCCAATGCAAATATACAAAACAAAAGTAAAGTCCAAGAAGGATAGGGAAAGGATCAGGCCAAAGCTAGCTGAAATGAGGTGATCAGTAGTAGCTCAAAAGCTAATAAAAGAGACAAGCAACAAAGCAAAAGCCAACAACCATTCAATAACCTCAAAAAGGTCCAGCTGATCAAGATAATTCAAAACCTTAGAAGCATAAGCTAAAATCCAATAATGCAGTTGGGTAATCACAGTGATGTGCACAATTTTAACAGAGCTAAAGGGGAGAAGATAGCAGATTAGGTGATCGTTGCCCAAGCAAGCAAAGTTAGTCAAGATAAAATAGCAACAAAGCAAAACCACAAGGTTAGCCTGTAAATAGATATTAATTACAACAAAGGAAGTGTTGATTCTACCCATACAAGATGGGAAGAGGGGATTAGCAATTACCATCAGCAAACCAACCCAAAGAGCAGCCTACATGACAAAAGGCCCAAAAATCTAACAACCAAACATTAAAATATCATAATAAATATTGCATCCTACATAATAAACACTAGGAAGTAACATTGATACAACATAGGTTACTAAGTGGTTCCAAGCAGTTTCATCTTTGATAACCAGCAGCTAATCCCACAACATCACTAAAATTGGAAATCTGGAGGTAATTCCAATCCATAATAAGGAGAAGAATATCAGATAAGTTAGGATCAGCTGTAAACTTGAACAGAGGGATATCTGTTAAGCATTAATGCAAGGATCCCGGATTATAATTCCAGAAAAAGGAAAGAATTATGTCCCTGTTGATCAAAAAATACAACATCAAAAAATAGAGCATTAAGTTGTATATCTCCCTCCAGTAATGAGTAAACCCCTTATCATTAACAATGGAGGCAGCATTGATAGTAAGACCCCAATCAAGATTGGGGATAGTAAACCAACAGCAGATGTTACATAGCTCAATTGACCAAGGGAGTATTAGGATGATGAATCAAAGAAATTTGAGAGGTACAACAACACTTTATCGTAAGTAACAAAAGCAGAAGCCCCAAAATTAAAGGAAATGCAATTACACCAACAAAGACATGTCATAAAATCAAAATAGCAAGTAGTATCCGGGTGAAACATCGAAAAAACCAAGAGAACAACAACATAATATAAAATGGGCATTCAGTTAAATAGATATTGAACTAGATCAATCCCATAGGTTAGATTAATTTTTGAGATAAGGTAGCCCAGTATTGTGCAAATTAACCAAGCCATGCAAATGTTTAGGTAGGGTGAGTTGATCAAAGAAGATTATACCATCCAATCTAGCTCCCATATTGGCAAGGTAATCAGCACATGCATTACCCTCATGCCATACCTGAGTGATGTTAAAATTAAATTGGGTAAGAAGAGCTCTAGTTTGTTTGAGAAGGTAGTACAATTCAGTATTGCTCATTTTGGTGGAAGTCAAAAGATCAATCAGCAAAAGGGCATCAACCTCAATCCAAATATTGAGCCAACCATTTTGAAGGCAAAACTCAAGAGCTTTGTACACTGCCATAAGCTTAGCAAAAGGAACAGATCAAGAATTAAGGGGGTAAGCAAAAGCACATAGGACTTTACCCTTAAGATTTCTGAAAATGCCACCACAACCTGAACCTTTATGAGAGACAGAGCCATCAGTGTTTATTTTAATAGTATGATCAAGAGGTTTTACCCAATAAACAATCTTGTCATTTCTACAGTAGGGTTGATCCGGTAAGTTAAGACCCAGTTTATTGGCCATAAATTTACAACCTTTGAATTATTTGTAGTGAATGAGATTGGCATTAAACAAGTCACAAATTTGGTTTTTAATTCTAGCAATTATCCTCATGTGGCTAATGGGGATCTCATGATATTTTGCATCATTTCTGTCCAACCATATGAACCAAATAAGAGTGATAGCAGTTATGACTTTAATGTGACCTTTAATCATGTTGTCAAAATAAACTTCAAGAAGTTGATATAAAGTTAGGGAGCCATTAAAAATGACAATGTTAAAGAGATCATCATACCAAATCCAAAGTTTAGAAGCAATGGCCCCGTTAACAAAGACATGATTCACATTCTCAATGTGAAAGCAGCATTGACATTTTGAAGGTAATTGAAAACCTTTACCCCATAATAAGGAGTCAACAGGGATGAAGTTTTTCAAAATATGCCAATTAAGAATAGAATAAGAAGTAGAGATAGTGTTATTCCAAAGTTTGAGAAACACATTGGAAGAATCATGAGTTTAAATAAAATAATAATAAAAAAAATCATGAGTTTATTTAATGTGAAGCTAAACATTTTTAAAGTTGAAATCACCATTATGTGAGAGCTTAACAAGGATCTAATCTTGATTGGTAGGAATGATAGGAATAGTAGTAAGTTTGTTCAAGAGAAAAGAAGGAAAATAATCAGTAAGCTTACTATTGTTTCACATATTATTCTGCCAGAAAGATTTCAGTTTAATAGCAACAGTGGAATGGGTAGAGAGTAAGTCATCAATGGACCCACATTCACTCCAGTTATCTTGCCAAAAGAAGGAGGAGCCAGAGTTAATCTCCTAAAAAATTAAGGATTCTACATCCCATTTGACGGAATAAAGTCTTTTCCAAACAGAAGAGTCTCCCACTTTATAAGGACAAATGAGGGGGTGTTTACCCTGACAATATTTAGTAGTCATGAAATTAGCCCAAAGACTATTGTTACTCCTAAAATTCCACCAGAGTTTATAGGAAAAGGCAGTGATAGCTTCTTTGATTGGCTTACATCCAAGAACACCTTCAGCGAGAGTGCCACAACTTTTAAACCAAGAGGTCCAGTGCATTCTTTTAGAGGAGTTATTAGATCCCCAAAAAAATTTGTTAAGGAGACGCTCAATTCTGTTAATGGTAGAAATGGTCGATACAATGGTTTGGATGAGATATAAAGGCATGGAATTAAGAGTGCTCTTAATCAAGGTGAGCCTACCATCAAAAGAAAGTAAATGAAATTCCCAAACAAAAATTTTATTAGAGATTTCCTGGATAAGATCATAAAAAAGATGAGATCTTTTTTGACCTTTAAAAAGCAGAGGCCTGAGATAATTAATAGGAAGTTGATGTTGCTGAAAATTAGTAATTCTGGAGATTTGGTTGAGCCTATTGGTGGAGATTTTAGCAGAAGGAATGAAACAACATTTTCCTTCATTGAGAAAGAGACCACTTTCTTTGCCAAATTCATTTAAAAGGTTCTTCATAGTTTTAATGTGCTGAATAGAGGCATTGCAAAAGATTATAAAATCATCAACAAAATTGAGATGAGAAATAAGGAGACCACCATGAGTTTTAAAAAACATGGTAGGATTTTTATTGAAAAGATCATTTAGGCTCCTCGAAAGATATTCAACAGCAATAATAAAAAGAGAGGGTGAAAGGGGGTCTCCTTGTCTCAAGCCATGCCTTGAAGTAAAGAAACCTAGGGACTCACCATTCATAATAACAGAGAACCAAACATTGGTAATACAATTTTTGATGAAGGGGATGAAATTATCAGAAAACTCAAACAAATGTAAGATTTGAAAGAGGAAATCTCATGAGAGGTTATCAAAAGCTTTAGAGATGTCCCCTTTGAGGAGGATGTTGCCACCTCCAGTAGGAACATCAATGTCATGAACCAGCTCTTGGACAAGAAGGATATTGTCGGATATAGCTCTATTTTTATTGAAGTTAGTTTGGTTAGGAGAATTAATTTTAGGGAGCAGCGGTCTTATCCTATTATTAATTAATTTAGCAATGAGTTTTTGAGAGAAGTTGCAAAGGTTGATAGGTCTAAAATCTCCCCAAGAATTATTAGTTTTGGGAATGAGGACAATTGAAGTGCTAGAAAAGTATCTAGGTAAAGAGCTGCCATCAAAGAAGTCAACAACAGCATCAACAAGATAAGACTTAATAAAAGGCCAATAATGTTGAAAGAAATGGGTCATGTAGCCATCAGGGCGAGCAACAGAGTCAGTGTTCATGCTATTGAGAGTACTACTAATCTCAGCTTCCATAGGATGCAAAGTGAGTAAATGATTTTCATCATTAGTAATCATAGAGGGGATCAGGTGTGTGTTGGAGAGGGCTTCTAAGGGAGGGTTGATGTTTAATAAATTTTGAAAATGTTATATGATAGAATCTTTAATTTCATTATTATCAGTGATCCAGCTACTGTTAATATTTTTGATTTTTTGAATAGAGTTTAAGGCTTTCCTCTTTTTGAAAAGAGCATGGAAATACCTTGTATTTCTATCACCATCAGCAAAATGTTTGCTGGCGGCCTTTTAACACTAGTAGGTTTCTTCCATATTCTAATAATTTATTAAGTTATCTTTAACAGTGTTCAACTCATCAAGCATACTAAGATCAGTTAAGATAGCATCTTCAAGGGAGCAAACTAATTATTCTGTTATTTTGAGATTGGCAAAAGATTTTTAAAATGATGCTTGTTCCACCAATTTAGGTTTTGTTTAAGTCTTTTGAGCTTAAGCCAAAGCCGAATCATGCCTTTAACGAAATTATCTAGGTGAATAGGGGCCATCCAATTAATGGAAACAACATTAATGAAATCATAATGTTGGGTCCACATATTTTGGAATCTAAAAGGAGTAAGGGAGGAAAGATTACTAGAATAAGTTTTGATAGAGATCAAAAGTGGAGCATGGTCAGACAAAGTTCTACTCAAATGCTCGACAGAAGTGAGGGGCCATTGATTGATCCAAACGGAATTAAAGAGGGTCCTATCAAGCCGCTGCCAAAGTCTAGAGTTATGCCATGTATAGTCGAGCTAGAAAAACCAATATCAATCAGGTTACAATCGAGGATCATATAAGAGAAATCTTCCATGGAATGGATGTTAGGAGAGCAGCCTCCCCTCCTTTCCAAGGAAGCAATAATAGTGTTGAAATCACCCCCAATCAACCAGAGTTTGTTAATCGAGGAGGCGAAGGTTCTTAAGTGATCCCAAAGAATGCTCCTACCAGCTCTATTACAAGAAGCATAGATAAAGGAACCAAAAGTGGAAAATTCACCCAATGAGATTTGAACATTAACCAATTGTTCGAGATCATCAAGGATAGAAATATTGATTAAATTATTCCAAAAAAACCAAATTTTATTACTAATATTATAAAATAAATTTTGAAAGCTAAGAGTTCTAGCAACATGGGTGATCTTAGAAGAGTGAATGAATGGCTCAATAATAACAAGTAATATTATGTTATGAGTGAGACAAAAGCTCCTAACACAATTGAGGACAGTGAGAGTCCCAATACCCTAAATATTCCAAATAAGAAAATTGATCATAATAAGAAGGAAGGAAAAGAAAAGAGATAATAGAAAAATTGAAGGAGAAGAAAAAGAGAGCATGAAGCAATTATTTGTGGGAATTTAGATAAGATCGAGTGGTTCTAGTGGAGCTATCAGTGAACATTCTAGCTTTAAGGGATTTTTTTTAATAACAGTTTGAAAAGACCTATCTATATCCAATGTATCTCCATCAGAAAGGGAGTGGTTGGTGATATTCAGAATAGGAGCAGTATCTATCAAAGCATTCATAATGGTGATTTCTCCTTCTTCGATATCAGAGTTAGGTTGAGAAAATGGATTATCATGGATATCATTCTGTAGGATAATAGAAGGAGAGATAGTGACACCATTAATAGCACAAATTTCATTCTCATTTCCATGATGATTATTCAAATTTTGGTCCATCACCAAAGTATCAACATTTTTCACAATAATTCCATAATTAGTTTTGAGATTTTGATCCAACTTGAGATTTCCATTCAAATCACCATGATGGTTCATATGAGTCAAGGGATTGTCTTGTGATGCCAAATTATTACAAGTAGGAGTAATGTTAAATAAGTTATCATTAGTTTCCTCACAAACCTCAATATCATTATTTTTACCAAGCTCATTGTTCTCCAATAGGCAAATCAATAGATAGTAAAGTAGGGGTAGGGTGAGTTCCATTTTGAGTAGCCTTAGGCACATAGTGAACTTATTGGTTTTCATTTCTAGAGTGGGATTAGGATTTGACAATTTATTCTTTTTAAGATTATGGTGTAACACAAAGCATTCAGAGTGATCATGACCATGGATCTTACAGTGTGCAAAAATAGGGAAAATTTTAAATTCCACTTTCTAATTATACCCAAATTTTTTTGAATCGATCCAAACTTCTTTAGGGTACTTTTTGGTAATATCAATCTCAACCAAGATACAAGCAACTGATGGTCGAGATCTCGTGGTGGTGGGTTGATCAATTTGAAGGGGCCTACCAAAGAGAGCCCCAACTGCAAATAGGACTTGATGGGTAACATAATGTATCCTCATGTTTGGAAAGGCTAGCCATAAAGGAACAATAGGGGATTCCTCTTTGACATCAAAAAGAGGTGACCATTTCAAGAGCCTCATTTGACAATTGTACACAAAGTAGGAGCGACGAGCAAAGACTCTTGAGTAGCCTAAATCATTCGATAGCTGAATAAAGATATGCCTAGGATCGATCAACCCGATAGTGAAAACTCCCAAAAGCTTTAGGCTATGAAAGAAGGATTGGATATTGTCAAGAGTCGGGTGACGTAAGGAAAATTTTCCAACTTATGAAAATCAAAGGGCTTTGCCAATTTTTCCACATTAAGATCTAGCACATTACAGCAGGCATTCCACTGAAGGAAGTTGAGATTAAGTTAACCGAAGCATTAGAGCAAGTGTTCTTACCAGATAATGTGTCCTTGAAGGACTTAATGCGATTAACGATGAAGTGGATCCAAATTACTTGTAGAGGAAGGCTTAGAACGCCTCAAGTTTGATGAGCTTCGATTATGAAAGCGGTGCCTCTCATGCATTGTAAGATCAAGGAAAAAAATCACATAAAGCCAAACTGAGCAATAAACCGGAAAATAAATATGATTCAGGAAGGAGTGAAAACCATAAGAAAAATGAAAGGGAACATGAAATTGCCAAAGAGAGCCGCAACCGAGAGGAGAGGAGGTGAGTTTTTTGGTTAGGGTTTAGGGTTTATGGTTTAGGGTTTAGGGTTTAGGATTTAGGGTTTTAGGGTTTAGGATTTTATATTTTAGGGTTTAGCATTTAGGGTTAGGCTTTAGGTTTAGGGTTTTTAGTTTTTGAGGGTTTAGGTTAGCAGGTTTAGGTTAGGGTTTAGAGTTTTTTGGTTTTGGCTTTAGGGTTTAATGTTTTTAGGGTTTAGGGTTTAGGGTTTAGTGTTAGTTTAGGGTTTAATGTTTAGGGTTTTAGGGTTTAGGGTTTAGGCTTTAGGGTTTAGGGTTAAGGTTAGGGTTTAGGGTTTAATGTTTAGGTTTTATGGCTTAGTGCTTAGGGTTTATGGTTTAGGGTTAATTTTGGTTTTAGGGTTTAGGGTTAAGGGTTTTTTAGGGTTGTAGGTTTAGGGTATACTATTTAGGGTTAGTTTTAGGGTTTAGGGTATATGATATAGTGTTTAGGGTTTAGGGTTTACGATTTTTAAAAAAAACAATTAAAGAAACTAATAGGTTTAGGTTATTTAGTTTATTTAGTTTATTTTATATGTTTATTTAGGTTTATTTTTTAGTTTAATTAATTTATTTAATGTTTATTTACTTTAGTTTAAATTTTTTTTTAGTTTATTTTTTAGGATTAGGTTTATGTTTACGTTTATTTTTTAGTTTAGTTTTATTTTTATTTTATTTTTAGGTTTAAGTTTTATTTTATATTTTAAAGTTCAGGTTCTATTTTTTATTTTTAGGTTTAGGTTTAGGTTTTTATTTTATTTTTTTTAGGTTTAGGTTTTACGTTTTTATTTTAGGTTTATTTTTAGGTTTAGGTTTTTTTTCATTTATTTTATTTTATTTAGTTTAGCTTTGGGCTTTGGTTTAGTTTATTTTAGATTTAAGTTCAGGTTTTATTTATTTTAGTTTAGTTTATTTAAATTTAGCTTTAGGTTTATTTTATTTTTATTTTAGGTTTAGGTTTTTTTTAGTTTAGGTTTTAGCTTTTATTTTTTATTTATTTTAAGGTTTTTTTTGGGTTTATTACTTAGGTTTAGGTTTCTATTTTGTTTTTATTTTATTTTATTTTAGGTTAATTTTATTTTTATTTTACATTTAGTTTATTTTTTTAGATTTATTCTATTTTTTTAGTTTAGTTTAGGTTTTTATTTATTTTCTTTTAGTTTAGCTTTTATATATTATTTAATTCTATTTTTACCTTTAGGTTTAGGTTTAGGTTTAGATTTTGGTTTAGGTTTTTATTATTTTTTATTTTTTATTTTATTTAGGTTTCAGTTTTCTTATTTATTTTGTTTGTAGGTTTTATTTATTTTAGGTTTGGGTTTATAAGTTTTTAGCGTTAAGGTTTAGGGTTTAGGGTTTAAGTTTCAAGGTTTAGGGTTTGGGGTTTAGGTTTTAGTGTTTAGGGTTTAGGGTTTAGGTTTTATTTATTTTAGTTTAGTTTACTTTAATTTAGGCTTATGTTTATTTTAGGTTTACATTTTTTTTGGTTTAAGGTTTAGGTTTTAATTTTAATTTATTTTTATGTTTCTTTTTTAGGTTTAGGATTTTATTTACTTTTTATTTTTTTATTTTAGTTTTTATTTATTTTTATTTTACGTTTAACTTTTAGTTTATTTAGGTTTTTGATTTTTATGTTTATTTAAATTTTTAGTATAGTTTAGGTTTTTATTTATCTTATTTTAGTTTAGTTTTTATTTCATTAATTTATTTTATTTTTAGGTTTAAGTTTAAGTTTACGTTATTATTTTATTTAGATTTAGGTTTTTTATTTATTTTATTTTTAGATTTTATTTAGTTTAGGTTTATGTTCTTAGGGGTTTATGGTTTAGGGTATAGGTTTTAGGTTTTATAATTTAGGGTTTAGGTTTAGATATAGATTGGATTTTATGAGTTTTAGCTTTAGGGTTTTAGGGCTTAGGGTTTAGGGTTTAGGGTTGAAGGTTAAACCATAAACCATAAAACTCTAAACCCTAAACCCTAAACTCTAAAACCAAAGAACCTAAAAATCTACACCTAAATTAAATAAAACCTAAAAATAAAATAAATAAATAAAAATCTAAACCTAAAAAATAAAATAAAAAATAAATAAACATAAAATAAAACCTAAACTAAACCTAAATAAATTAAAAAAATAAAATAAAATAAAAACATAAACTAAAACCTAAACCTAAACCTAAAAAATAAAATAAAATAAAAACAACAACTAGACTAAAATAAATTAAATAAAAACCTAAACTAAACTAAAAAATAAAAACCTAAATAAAATAAAAACTAAACCTAAAATGAAAATAAAATAAATCTAAAATGAAATAAAATAAAAACTAAATAAAATCTTAAACCTAAATAATAAACCTAAAAATAAATAATAACAAAAATCTAAACCCTAAACTAAAAAAAACCTAAATCTAAAATAAAAATAAAATAAACATAAACCTAAACTAAAATAAATTAAACTAAAATAAATAAAACCTAAACCTAAACCTCAAATAAACTAAACCTAAACCTAAACCTAAACTAAATAAAATAAAATATGCTAAAAATAATCCTAAACCTAAATTAAAAAATAAAACTTAAAAATAAAAACATAAAACCTATACCTAAAAAAATAAAATTAAAACCATAACCTAAACATAAAAATAAAAAATAAAACAGAAACCTAAAAAATAAAGTAAATCTAAACTAAAAAATAAACCTAAACCTAAAAAATAAGCTAAAATATAAAACTTAAACTAAAATAAATAAACCTAAAATAAATAAACTAAATAGTAATAAAATTAAACTTAAATCACAATAAAAATAAACTAAAATAAATAAAAAATAAACTAAATAAACCAAAACCTACATGTTTACTTAATTTAAAAATAGTAAAAAAACTTTGACCATAAACCCTATAACTAACCCTAAACCCTAAACCCTCAACCCAAAATCTTAATCCCTGAAACCTAAACTCTAAACCCTGAAACCCTAAACCCTAAACCATGAACCATAAATCCTAAACCCTAAACCCTAAACCCTATACCATAAAACCCTAAACCCTAAACCCTAAACTCGAAACCTTACACCGGAAACCCTAAACTCTAAACCTAAACCCTAAACACTAAAACCTAAACCCTAAAACTATAAACCTTAAACCCTAAACCCTAATCCCTAATCCCAAAACCATAAACCCTAAACCCTAAACCCTAAACACTGATCCCTAAACCCTGATCTCTAAACCCTAAATTATAAACCCTAAAATCTATATCCCTAAACCCTAAACCCTAACCCCAAAATCCCAACCCCTAAACTAACCCTAAACCCTAAAACCTAAACTGTAAACCCTAAAAAGCTAAAAGCCTAAACATAAACTAAATAAAACTATAAAATAAAATAAATAAAAAACCTAAACCAAAATAAAAAAATAAAATAAAATAAAAACATAAACTAAAACTTAAACCTACACCTAAAAAGAAAATAAAATAAAATTAAAAACTAAACTAAAATAAAATAAATAAAAACCTAAGCTAAACTAAAAAACATAAAAAAAACATAAATAAAAAGAAAAACTAAACCAAAATTAAAAATAAAATAAAATAAAAACCTAAACCTAAACAATAAACCTAAAAATAAAACCTGAAAATAAATCTAAAATAAACCTAAACCTAAAATAAAAATAAAATAAACCTAAACCTAAAATAAAATATACTAAACCAAAATAAATAAAATAAACCTAAGCCTAAAATAAACTAAACTAGTGCCTAAACCCAAACTAAAAAATTTTAAAATAAACTAACAAAGAACCTAAACCTAAACTAAAAAATAAAACCTAAAAATAAACCTAAATGACCTAAACCTAAAAAAATAAAATAAAAACCTAAACCTAAGCCTTAAAATAAAAATAAAACCAAAACTAGAAAAATAAAATAAAAATAAAATTATACTAGAAAATTTGCATAAACTGAAACCTCAACCTAAAAAGTGACAAATAAAAAACCTAAACTAAAAGAAATAAACTAAACTAAATAAAAATAAAAAATAAACTTAAATGAAAATAAAAAATAAATAAACAAAATAAACCTAAACCTACCGATTTAGTTAATTAAAAAAAAACCCCTTAACCCTCTACCCTAAGCCCTAAATCCTAAATCCTAAACCTTAAACCCTAAACCTTAAACCTAAAAATAATCGTAAACTTACAACCTTATACCCTAAACCTTAAAAAATTTAAAATCATAAACCCTAAACCCTAAGCTAACCCTAAACGCTAAGCCCTAAAAACCCTAAACCTAAAGCCTAAACCCTAAACCCTAAATCCTGAACCATAATCCAAAAGCCTAAACCTTGAAACCCAAAACCCTAAAACCTTAAACCCTAAACCTTAAACCTAAACCCTAAACCCTAAACCCTAAAAACCAAAAAACCTAAACTTAAAAAAAATAAAACCTAAAGATAAAATACATAAAAAAACCAAAACCTAAATAAAAAATAAATTAAAATAAAATTAAAACCTAAACTAAAACCTAAACCTATAAATAAAATAAATAAACTCATAAAAATAAACTAAAATAAAATAAATAATAACCAAAATTAAACTAAAAATAAAATAAATGTTAGAATAAAAAACCTAAATAAAATAAAATTAAAATAATCCTAAAATATGCCTATAATAAAAATAAAAAAATTAAATAAAAATTGAAATTTAAAAAATAAACCTAAAAATAAAACTTAAAAATAAATAAAAAATAAAACTAAACCCTAAACTAAAAAAAACCTAAACTTAAAATAAAAATAAAATAAAATAAATAAAATAAATCTAAACTTATACTAAAATAAACTAAACTAAAATAAATTGAACCTAAACCTAAAATAAAGTAAACGTAAACCTAAACCTAAAATAAATAAATTAAAATAAACTAAAAATAAACATAAAATAAAAAATAAACCTAAAAATAAACCTAAAATAAAAACCTAAAACCTAAATTTAAAAAAATAAAGTAAAAACCTAAACCTAAACATAAAATAAAAAATAAAACCTAAACCTAGAAAGTAAAACTCAACTAAAAAATAAACCTAAATCGAAACCTAAACCTAAAAGATTAACTAAAATAAAAAAACCTAAACTAAAATAAATTAACCTAAAATTAATAAGCTAAACTAAATAAATATAAAAAATAAACATAAATAAAAATAAAATATAAGATAAAATAAATAAATCTGAACCTATTGATTTACATAATTTTTTTTTTAAAAAAAACCTCAACCTAAACCCTAAAAGTAAACTAAAAAAACCTAAACCTATCGGTTTATTTAATTTAAAATTAAACTTAAACTAAAACCTGAACCCTAAATCTATAACCTAAACCCCAAACCCTAAAAAACATAAAATAAAATAAAATATAATCCTAACCATAAACTTTAAACCTACAACCCTAAACCCTAAAACCCTAAACCGCAAACCCTAAATCTCAAACCCTAAACTAACCCTAAACCCTAAACCCTATACCCTAAATTATAAACCTTAAAAGCTAAAAACCTAAACTAAATAAAACTTTAAAATAAAATAAATAAGAAACCTAAACCAAAATAAAAAAATAAAATAAAATAAAAATATAAACTAAAACTTAAACCTACACCTAAAAAGGAACTAAAATAAAAGTAAAGACTAAACTAAAATAAAATAAATAAAACCTTAGCCAAACTAAAAAAATAAAAATCATAAATAAAATAAAAACTAAACCTAAAATAAAAATAAAATAAACCAAAAATAAACTAAAATAAAAACTAAATAATAAACCTATAAATAAAACCTAAAAATAAATCTAAAAAAACATAAGCTTAAAATAAAATTCAATAAACCTAAACCTAAGCTAAAATAAATTAAACCAAAATAAATAAAACCTAAACTTAAACTTAAAATAAACTAAACCTGAGCCTAAACCCAAACTAAATAAAATAAAATAAACTAAAAATAAACCTAAACCTAAACTAAAAAATAAAACCTAAAAATAAACCTAAAATTAAAACCTAAAACCTAAACCTAAAAAAATAAAATAAAAACCTAAACCTAAACCTTAAAATAAAAAATAAAACCTAAACCTGAAAAATAAAATAAAAATAAAACTATTCTAAAAAATTTGCATAAACTTAAACCTCAAGCTAAAAGTGAACCTAAAAGAAATAAACTAAATTAAATAAAAATAAAAAATAAACTTAAATGAAAGTAAAAAAAAATAAAATAAATTAAATAAACCTAAACCTACCAATTTACTTAATTAAAAAAATCCCCTTAACTCTAAACCCTAAGCCCTAAACACTAAATCCTAAACCCTAAACCTTAAACCCTAAAACTAACCCTAAACCTATAACCTTAAAAAACCAAAAATTGTAAACCCTAAACCCTAAGCTGACCCTAAACCCTAAATCCTAAATACTAAACCCTAAAAACCCTAAACCATAAAGCATAAACCTTAAACCCTAAACCTTGAACCATAATCCAAAAGCTAAATCCTAAAACCCTAAACCCTAAATACCTAAACCTAAACAAAATAAAACTTGAAGATAAAATACATTAAAAAAACCTAAAACTAAATAAAAAATAAATTAAAATAAAATTAAAACCTAAACTAAAACCTAAACCTAAAAAATAAAATAAAATAAACTAATAAAAATAAAATAAACATAAGAATAAAAAAACCTAAATAAAATAAAATTTAAACATAAAATAATCCTAAAATAAGCTTATAATAAAAATAAATAAAAACTAAAACTTAAAAAATAAACCTAAAAAGAAAACTTAAAAATTAGTAAATAATAAAACCTAAACCCTAAACTAAAAAAAAAAACTAAACCTAAAATAAAAACAAAATAAATAAAATAAAATAAACCTAAACCTACACTAAAATAAACTAAACTAAAATAAAAAGAACCTGAACCAAAATAAACTAAACCTAAACCTAAACCTAAACCTAAAATAAATAAAATAAAATAAACTAAAAATAAACCTTAAAAAACCTAAAACTAAACATAAAATAAAATCTATAACCTAAACCTAAAAAAATAAAGTAAAAACCAAAACATAAACCTAAAAATAAAAAAATAAAACATAAACCTAGAAAATAAAACTCAATTAAAAAATAAACCTAAACCTAAACTTAAAAAATAAACTAAAACAAAAAACCTAAACTAAAATAAATAAACCAAAAATAAATAAGCTAAATTAAATAAATATAAAAATAAACATAAATAAAAATAAAAAATAAGATAAAAAAAATAAACCTGAACCTACTGATTTACATAATTTTTTTTTAAAAAAAATCCTAACCCTAAACCCTAAAAATAAACTAAAAAAAATCTAAACCTATCGGTTTACTTAATTTAAAATTAAACATAAATTAAAACCTGAACCCTAAACCTATAACCTAAACCCCAAACCCTTAAAAACATAAAATAAAATAAAATATAACCCTAACCCTAAACCCTAAAACCCTAAACCCAAAACCATAAACAATAAACCCTAAACTTTATACCCAAAACCCTAATACCTAAACCCAAAAACCCTAAACCCTAAACCCTAAAAACCTTAAACACTAAAGCCTGAACACTAAACCATAAACCCTAAACCCTAAACCTTAAACCCTAACCCTAAACCCTAAGCCCTAAACCCTAAACCCTAAACCCTAAAAACCTAAAAACCTAAACCTAAAATATAAAATAAAAGTAAAACTCAACTAAAAAATAAACCTAAACCTAAGCCTAAACTTACAAAATAAACTAAAATAGAAAACCTAAACTGAAATAAATAAACTAGACAAAATTAAAATATAAAATAAACCTTAAACAATTAAAAAAAAACCCCTAAACCCTAAATCTTAAACCCTAAAACTAACCCTAAACCCTAAACCTTAAACCTACAACCCTAATCCCTAAACCCTAAACCTTAAAAGACCCTAAACCCTAAACCCGTTAAGCATAAACCATAAAACCTTAAACCCTAAACTATAAACCCTAAACCCTAATCCCTAAACCCAAACCCTAAACCCTATACCCCAAACCCTAAACCTAAACCTAAAGTAACTAAATAAATTAAAAAATACACCTAAACCATAAAACCTAATAAACCTTAACATAAACTAACCCTAAAAACCTTGACAACAGGAACATCATCGTCAATCAGGCTCAGTCTAGATCTAACGGTGGAGGCAAAGAAAAAGGGAGTGATTATTGCAATGGTGGTAGGGGATCTGGAGGTGGTTGTCAGCGCAGTGGTGGTTATGGAGGCAGGAGGAGTGATGGAGGTTACAGCCCTGGTGGTGGCGGAGAGAGAGAGATCAGGGATATGATGGTGGATCCCGCTACTCGAGAGGCTGAGGTGGTTCTGATGAGAACTAGAGAAACTGAAGAATGGTCGATTCGACCTGCTATTTATGGAACTATCTTTACGGTAAAGATAATTCTAGTTATCTAGGGTTTTTTATTTTCTCTATGCGTGCTCATTTTTTATCGATGTCTTCGCTTGTGTCATAGAAAACTTGGTGTGTTACTTGGTTGATGAAATAAAAATGAAAAAATGTTAAATCTAATTTGTTCTCAAGAAGGAAAACCAAAACCCTAAACCCTAAACTAAAACTTGAACCCGAAACCTAAAATCTAAACCCTAAACCTTAAACCCCAAACCCAAAAATTAAAAAAAAATCAAAAAAATAAAATAAAAAACCCTAACCCTAAACCCTAAATCGTAAACCATAAACCTACAACCATAAACCCTAAACCCTAAACCCTAAAACACTCAATCTTAAACCCTAAATCCTAAATCATAAATCGTAAACCCTAAACCCTAAACCCTAAAACCTATAACCTTAAACCCTAAACCCTAAACCCTAATCCCTAAACTCTAAAAACCTAAAAACCTAAAAACCTAAACCAAAATTAAATAAAACTAAAAATAAAATAAATAAAAAAACCTAAACCTAAATAAAATAAAAACTTAAGCTAAAACCTAAACCTAAACCTAAACCTAAAAATATAATAAAATAAAAAATAAAAATTAAACTAAAATATAATAAATAATAACCTAAACTAAACAAAAAAGTAAAAATATACCTAAAAATAACAAGACCTAAATGAACTAAAAACTAAACAAAAAATATAAATATAATAAAATAAAAACTAAATAAAAACCTAAACATAAAAATAAACATAAAATAATACCTAAAACTAAATAAAAAATCAAACCAAAACCTTAAACTAAAAAAAAACCTAAACCTAAAATAAAAAAATAAAATAAACCTAAACCAAAACTAAAATAAACTAAACTAAAATAAATTAAACTAATATGAATAAAACTTAAACCTAAACCCTAAACCCTAAACCCTAAATCCTAAACCCTAAACCCTAAACCCTAAAATTAACCCTAAACCCTAAACCCTAAATCTTAAACCTAAAACTTAAACCTAAAATCTTAATCCCTAAACCCTAAACCCTAAACCTTAAATGTTAAACCCTAAACCTTGAAAATTCTAAACCCTAAAGCCTAAACACTAAACCCTAAATCATAAACCAAAATATAAAAAAAATAAAACTCAACTAAAAAATAAACCTAAACCTAAACCTAAAAAATAAATTACAATAAAAAACCTAAAAAAAAAATAAACTGAATATAAATAAATAAAAAAATAAATATAAAGAAAATATAAACTAAACTAAAATAAATAAAAAATAAACTAAATAAGCCAAAACCTATTGGTTTACTTAATTTTTATTTTTTTAAAAAGAAAACTCGAACCCTGAGCTAACCCTAAACTCTAAACCCTAAACCCTAAAAATAAACTAAAAAAAACCTAAACCTACTAGGTTTAATTAATTTAAAAATAAACTTAAACTAAATCTTGAACCTTAAAACTAAAACCTAAATCCTAAACCTTAAACCCTAAAAAATAAAAAAATAAAAACCCTTAACCCTAAACCCTAAACCCTAAACCCTAAAACCCTAAACCCCAAACCCAAAACCATAACCCTAAACTAAAACATTAACCCTAAGCCCTAAACCTTAAATCCAAAAAACCCTAAACCCTAAAGTCAAACACTAAACCTTTAACCCTAAATCCTAACCTAAACCCTAAACCATATAACCCTAAAACTAAATCCTAAACCCTAAACCCTAAACCCTAAACCCTATAAATCTAAAAACCTAAACCTAAAAAATAAAATAAAAATAAAACTCTACAAAAAATAAACTTAAACCTAAACATAAACCTAAAAAAATAAACTAAAATAAAAAACCTAAAATAAATAAAAATAAAAATAAAATAAAATAAATTAAATACAAAAATACCCTAAACTTACTGGTTTACTTAATTTTTTTTTTAAAAAAAAACCTAAACCATATAACTAACCCTAAACCTACAACCTTATACCCTAAGCCCTAAATCCTAAACCCTAAACCTTAACCCTAAACCCTAAACCCAAAAAGGTAAACCCTAAAACCCTAAACCCTAAACTCTAAACCCTAAACCCTAAGCCCTAAACCCTAAACCCTAAACCCTAAACCCCAAACCTTAAACCTAAACCTAAAGTAACTAAATAAATTAAAAAATAAACCTAAACCCTAAAGCCTAATAAACTTAAACCCTAAGAATGGCCTGAACCTTGATGGAAGGAACACCACCGTTAGCAGGCTTAATCTAGACCTAATGGTGGAGGCGAAGGTGAAGGTGGTGGTTATCGCAATGGCGGTTGGGGAGTTGGAGATACTGGTGGATAGGGAGGTGGTGGTCGGAGTGGTGGTTATGAAGGTGGGAGGAGTGATGGAGGTTACAGCCATGGTGGTGGTGGAGGGAGAAATTAGGGATATAATGGTGGATCCCACTACTCAAGAGGCCGAGGAGGTTCTGATGAAAACTAGAGAAATTGAAGAATGGTCGATCCGATCTACTGCTTATGGAATTATTTCCTTACAATAGAGATGGTTCTAGTTATCTAGGGTTTTTGATTTGCTATATGCGAGCTCATTTTTTTCTATATTATCACTTGTGCCTTAAAAAACTTGGAGTGTTACTTGGTTGATGAAATCGAAAAGATGAAATGTTGAATCTAAATTTGTTATCTATTAAAAAAATCAAAACCATCAACCCTAAACTAAAACCTAAAATCTAAACCCCAAACCCTAAACCTTAAACTCTAAAAATAAAAAAATAAAAAAATAAAAAAATAAAAATAATACCATAACCCTAAACCCTATACCCTAAAATTAACCCTAAACCTTAAACCCAAAAACCCTAAACCCTAAATCCTAAACACTCAACCCTAAACCCTAAACCTAAACCCTAAACCCTAAAACTTACAACCATAAACCCTAAATCCTAAACCTTAATCCCTAATCCCTAAAACCTAAAAACCTAAAACTTAAACCAAAACTAAATAAATACTAAAATAAAATAAAATAAAATCCTAAACTAAAACCTAAACTTAAACCTAAAAATATAATAAAATAAATAAAAACCTAAACTAAATGAAAAAATAAAATAAAATAAACCTAAAAATAAAACCTAAATAAAATAAAAATAAAAAAACATAAAATAAAATAAAAATAAAAACTAAATTAAAACCTAACCCTGAAAAATAAATGTAAAAATAAATCAAAATTAAAATATAAACCTTAAACTAAAAAAAACCTAAACCAAAAATAAATAAAATAAAATAAACCTAAACTTAAACTATAATTAAAGTAAACTAAAATAAAATAAACTTAAACTTAAACCTAAAATAAACTAAACATAAACCCTAAACTAAATAAAATAATATAAACTAAAAATAAACCTAAAACTAAAGTAAAAAATAATAATACCTAAAAATAAACCTAAAATAAAAACCTAAAACCCAAACCAAAAAAAATTAAATTAAAATCTGAACCTAATCTTCAAACCTAAAAAATAAACTAAAATAAATGAACCTAAAATAAATAAACTAAACTAAATAAAAATTAAAATAAACCAAAATACAAATAAAAAAATAAAATAAAATAAAATAACTAAATAAACTTAATAAACCTGAACCAACTAGTTTACTTAATTTTTTAAAAATTAAAATTAAAAAATAAAAAATACCTAACCTTTAAACTTACAACCCTAAACCCTTTGCCATAAACCCTATAACCCTAAACCCTAAACCATAAAATATACTACCCTAAACTCTAAACCCTAAACACCAAACCCAAAAACCCTAAGCCCTAATCCCTGAACCCTAAACCCTGAAAACCTAAAAACCTAAACTTAAAGTAAATAAAACCTAAAAATAAAATATATAAAAAAAACCTGAATCAAAATAAAATAGAATAATAAAATAAAATAAAAACCTAAATAAAAACCTAAAATAAGCTCTCCTACTTGAAAAGCTCTAGGATGGACCAACTTGTTGTGGGCTTGAATCATTTTATCTTTGTACAACTTGAGATTTTGGCATGCCCGCAGCCTTCTCTCCTCCAAACCTTTGAGCTCTTTGAACCGCAACTTGGCATTCTCTATTGTGATCTTGCTACCCACAACTATCCTTAGTGTTGGGAGTTGGACTTCTAATGGTAGAACAGCTTTAGACCCATACATTAAGGAGAAAGGCGTAGATTGAGTTGGAGTTCAATATGTGGTGTGGTAGTCCCACAAGGCTTCAACTAATTGCTCATGCCACTATCTCTTGTTATTGTCAAGTGTCTTCTTTAATATTTGGATGAGAGTTTTGTTGAATGATTCTGCTAAGTCATTTTCCCTTGGGTAGTTGATGGCAGAATATCTCCAATCTATGATGTGTCTTTAGTCAAAGTTGTTGATCTCGATGCTCTTGAATGTAATACCATTATCAGATATAATTCATTGAGACACTTATTTTCTATATACAATATGGTTCCTAAAAAACTGGAGCACAATGCTGAACCATGACCTTTCTGAGCAGAATCATCTTTGCCCATTTGGAAAAGTAGTAAATAGCAGCTAAGATGATCCAATGACCCTAGAATAAGGATGATCAATTGGACCCACTATGTTCCCAACACTTGAATGGCCATGATGCCAATGTAGGATGTAAAATGTTAGGTGGTTGATGTAGGACCACATTGTGTATTTAACATTGGTGGTGTCTCCTAGGCATATCCATGCAATCTTTGATTATTGATGACCAGTAATATCCTAGTCTCTTGATCTTGGCTTTCATCTTTGGACTAGATTAGTTAGCTCCACATAATCCTGAGTGTACCTTGGTCATGATCTTACAAACTTCATGCTATCGAACAATGTAACCATATATGATTGAAAGATTGTCAGTATAAGACACCATCCATAAGAGCATAGGAAAGTTCTCTCTACTTCATCTATTAGGCTTGGGACTTTTGTTGAGGTAGATTATCTTTGTTTGAGTAATCCGTGAATGGTAGCCTCCAATCTAACTCCTCATCCCTCTTTGCAATGGCAACTTCCCCTTCAAGAGAGTACTTTTTGATGAGTTCAATATCAATAAGGGATAATACTTATTTATTTTGGACCTTTATCGATATGGACTCATCCTCCGCACATGCCAACACTTTGGAAAGCTTGGCTAAAGCATACGCTATGATGTTCTCTCCTTGAGGAATCTTATAAATGGTAACCTTTAGGATTTGGGCTAACAACTCTATGGTGCACTTGTGGTAGTGATGGAGCTTGGGCTTTATAACCTTATAGGACCCAATGATTTGGTTGATAACTAGCTGAGAATCCTGAAGATGTTGATGTTTAGGATGCTTAGAGTAATGGATAACACCATATTGGCAATCAGAGCCTCATATTCAACTTCGTTATTAGTGCAAGGATTGGACAGATGATATGAGAATCTCATCACATCATGGTCTAGAGTTAAGAGAATTATCCTACCACTGCTTTTCTAAAATAGATTGTGGATCTTCTCCTCTTTGAGAGGAAGTCACTCCAACAAAGTACATCTCCCAATGGTGAATGCTATCATCACCTAAGTTCATGATTTTTTCACCGGGAGATCATCACTAATCGGAGAGTCAGCAAGAAGTGGGTGTGCCACTAAGAAACCTTCTAACGCTTGTCCTTAAACCACATAGAGGGGTATGAAAGTAATGTCAAACTGTGAGAGGATCATGGACCATTATGCAAACTGTCTGAATAGTGTCAATCGTGTCATGTGATACTGTAGTGCATTGATCTTAGAGATTAAGTTCACCTTATGAGGAAGCATGTAGTGTTGTAGCTTTTGGGATGCAAAGATTAAAGCTAGGAAATGCTTCTTAATTGGTGGATAATTAGCCCTAGCAAGGATTAGATGATGGTTGAGGTAGTAAAGTATGTTTTCCTTCCCTTCGTCATTGGCTTGGGCCAACAAATCTCCAAAGGAGTTGTCTAACGTAGTAGTGTAAAGTATGAGTGGCTTGCTTGGGATAGGGGCTACTAGAACTGACAGTGTCATTAGGTAATGGCTGATGTTTTCAAAGGCATGCTCACACTTATCACCCCACTTGAACTTGGCATCCTTTTTGACAAGTGCTTAGAATGGCTGACATCTTTCTGATAGGTTGGATATAAAGCATCTTAGATATGCCAACTGACCTTGGAATGATCTGAGTTGAGTTAAACTTTTAGGGGTGGCATTTTTAATATTTCCTTGATCTTCTCTGGATCGATTTTGATTCTCTGGTGTCAGACAATAAACTCAAGGAATTTCTTTGAAGCTACTCCAAATGCACACTTTAGGGGTTTATTTTGAGGTTAAATTATCTTAACTATTCAAAAACTATTCTCAAGTCAAAGAGATGGTCTTCATTTTCTCTACTTTTGACCATGAGGTCATTGACATAGCACTCGACTTGATGATGAATGAGTTCATCAAAGATTTGAGTCATAGACCGCTGGTATATAGCACCAACATTTTTAAGGCAAGTACCGAATCCTAAGTAGTAATTTCCATCATTGATTGGACTCAATATATCGAATCCTAGTCTCAGTCTTGATTGAGAACTTTTGCATTTATTCTTTTATATTCTTTCAAAGTAGTCTGACTTATGCTTTGACCAAGTATGTGGGATTAACCCTTTCTTTGCTAAATTATGAACACAATGAAAGTACCACTCAAAAGGAAATTCTATTAAATCTTTATATGAATCATCCTCAAGTTCTACATCAACTTTTTGACTTGAGCATAATGCTCCCAGAAAGAACCTTTGAGTCTACACACCTGTGGATGACTTCAAAGCTTCTTTAACTAAAAAACCCTCAGCTTTTTGAGAGGAAAGTGGGGTTAGAGCTAAGGTTCCCAACTGATGCCTAACTGTTTCACATATAGCCTTGGATACACTTATGCATTGATTTAGAGCCCGATCTTCATCGCTATCTGGCTCAAGTGTCACCTACAAGGGAATCTACTGTTGAGCAGAGCTGGCTGGTGTGCTAACCATATAAGACTCATCTTATGAACTAGATTCTAAGTCTATATGGATAATAAGTGTACTCCTGATAGCTGGGACATATCTTCTATTAGGTGGCCAATAAGGAGGGTTTCCATCCCTAAGACTACCTCTGAACTGGCCTCTTCCTCTACCTAGTACAGGTCAGGTCATCCTACCCATATGTTCGAATGGAGTAATGAACTATTGGTGGAATCTAATGTCATGCTCCACTTCCTCCTCCAAGTCTATTTCTGCTCCTTTTTATTTTCTTTATCATTTTATCTTTTCTTTTCTTTTTCTTTATCTTTTTCTCTTTCTTTTTCTTTTTGTTTTTCTTTTGTTTTTATTTTTAACTTTGGCCAAGTTCGTGAGAATAGACTTGTTGATTTTGAGGGAGGTAGTAAGCCGCATCCTAATATATGTTGACCTCATGAACTGTAAATGGCTTGAGATCTCCTTTGACATAGTAGATGATCCCACCTCTCACAAACTTCATACACTGGTGTAGAGAGGATGGAACTATATTGTTCTCATGTATCCGAGCCTATACTGTGAAACTTGGCTTCGGTCTTCTAATCATCTAACTCTAAGGGCAACACTATGGAGCCTAATGCCTGTTGACCTCACTTTTGGAGTGATTCAATCTTCCCATCTTAGACTTAGGTAAACACTTCTAATAGTCATAAGAAACTTCTAATAATTAGGTAAACACTTAACCTAAGCCTAAAGACTTAGAAGGGTTAAATATAGGATTAGGTTATGCCTTAGGGATTAAGATAATCCACCTACCCTACAACCCAAATCTAATCCATGTTTACCTTTTGAACCAAACCTCAAGTTCAATTCAAACATCAAATTTAAATCCAAATCCTAACCCAAATTCCAAACCAAATGATTGAAGCCCATGATCAAATTCAAACTTGAAACACTTCCTAAACCATATGACCTATCCCATGGACTTAGCCAAATCTTAATCCAAATCAATCTAAAATAAATTTATTTTCTCATAATAAATTTATATCTTCAAACATCTTCCTAAATATAAATCAAATCTACATTTAAATGATCAAAACTAAATCAAACTTAATTAAATTAAATCAAACCCTTCTTAAGCTATATGACTTATCCCATGGACTTAGCCAAATCTTAATCCAAATCAAGTCAAACTCTATTGATTTTCTCACAAATTAATCATATTTTTAATCATATTCACAAATTTAAATGAAATATACATTTAAATCATCAAAACAAAATCAAACAAAATCAAAAAAAATCAAAATCCAATCCTAAGCCACATGACCCAACTCCATGGACTTAGCCAAATTCCTTCATTCCAAAACCCAAATTCAATTGATTTTTCACATGAATCAATCATACCTTCAATCATATTCACAAATATAAATGAAATCTACAATCATCAATCCAAACCAAAATCAACCCAAGTCAAACCCAACATAACCCTTTTGACTTGAAATGTTCAAATGAACCAAAACCCATTTGAACCCAAACCAATTGTAATTGAATTTTATATATCAATATATAAACTCAACTAAATCAAACTCAACCCAAAATCAACCAAACTAAACCCAATTGGCCCACTTAACCCAAAGTGGCCAATTTGACCTATTTGAGCCAAGTCTTCATCCTACTCAAATTGGATTGAACCAAGCCCATAAAAACCTCCCATCATGATTGTTGATGACCTTAGGTTGATTAATTATCACAAATTGGGTCAAACCAAGTCAACCCCTTAACCCATATGAACCCAAACTAGCCAAATTGCAACCTAATCCAAATCCTTTAAAACCAATGATTCATACCAAATCAAAATCAATATTTGAATATGCTTGACCTTCAATTGAGTTAAACTAAACCCAATTGTCCCTCTTGACTCAAGTTGACTCAAATTGACTTAAAAGACCAAATTGGGTCTAATCAAAATATAAACTAATTTGATTGCATCCAATGGCTCAAGTCTGTTCTAAATTGATTGTTGAACTTGACCAAATCCATGATTTGACCCAATTGAACCCAATTGACCTACTTAGCCCAAATTGATCTAAAGGTTCAACTTGGCCAAAGTCAAAACCAACTTCAAATTAATTGAAACCAAAGCCTACAATCATCTTCAATTGGTCAACTAAACCCAAACCAACACCCAACCCAAGCCAATTTGGCCAATTTGGTCAATTTGGTCAACTTAACCCATTTGAGCCCAAATGATTTCAAATGAGCCAAAATAAAATCTAAGCCAAAATAAACCAAACCAATTGAACCAAAACATCACACATGATCATAAGAACTTGACCCAACCCTTAGTTTGACCCAATTTGATCAATTGGTCAACTTGACCCAACCTAACCCAATTTGACCTAAATGAGTCAAATCAAGCCAAACCTAACCAAATCAACTCCAATTGACTTGAAATTTTGGCTAACCCACTTTTTGCTCATTTCAAATCTACCCAAATCATTTCCTATGCCAAATGATCATTCCAACCTTGGTTCAAGTGTATCACATGAGATAAATCACCCATGTAAGTGGTCATTTCATTCCTTGGCCACTTGGTACTCTCCCAATGGTGGCTTTTGTGACACTACCCAACTTGACCCAAGGGGTGGTTGGGTTAGCCATAACCCATGGAAGGTGAAATCTCCTCACCCTCCCCATTAGAGCATTGGAAACCCATAGAACACCCATGATTCATCCTTTCCAGCCACCTCCACACCTTCAACCAAACCAAGCTCACCTCCTCCACCACCCGACTCCCTAAGCTGGCGGATGGCCAGAAACCAAATAGATACCACCATTCTATCAAGATGAAGGGGGTATACACCCTCTCATTTCAACTCTAACACACACAAAAATCATTCTTTAGAGCCCTAGCTACCCAAGGTGAGTCGCTAGAGCCATTCCCTAAGCTCTGAAGCTCATTCCTCGATAAAAAAATTCCATTTTTGTCTGTCCTGAAGTAAAACACTCTCATTTCTAACTTAACTTCCATATTTCTCCATCAAACTCAAATTAACTTTGCACGCACCTTCCTTTGGCCTCATCGAGCAAAAATAAATTATCTCCCAAGATTTCTGAGCACCGAAGGTGGGACCTTGATCAAAGCTGAGCTCCAAATCATGGATTCATGGCCTTCTAAAGGAACATCAAGGAATTGATCTAATTGCTTCTCAACAGGGCTTCATCTCCACTAGATGAAGCTTCCTCAATCGTTTGATCCACCAGACTTGAGTTCTGGTGAGGAAAAATCAATACTTAGGAAAAATGGGTTGGAGCTTTTTGAAGAAAACTTACTTCTCGTATGATATTGACTGTTAGATCCCCTCTGATCGAAGCCATGAAGGTGTGGGATTCTTTTAGAGTTGATTTGAGCTTAGGTAAGCTCGGATCAAGTGAGAAATAACGGATGGACTCTATTCTCCCTCACTTGAGTGAAATTAGATCACGCACTGTTTGTTCCACGAGATCGGAAAGGATGGTCATGATTAGATCCACTAGATTGATATGATTTAATCCTATTAAGCTATGGGATTAATCATAGCCATTTGATCTTAGATCAAATGGTGGAGGAGAGCATCTTCCATATACATAAAGAGTCGGATAATTTTTAAGTAGTCAATCCCGTGACACCACATGGAAAGCACACCACATCATTGCGCCACATGACACCAACAGGATTAGGCTTTAATTTGGCTTAATTAATCATTTTTAATTTGAAACTTCTAAAAACCATAAAAAATCATAGAAAAATAAAAAAATGCAAATAAATACTCATTTTAAAGTTATTTCAAAGAAGAATTAATTAAATACTGATCTTAATAAATTTTGAATAGTAATTAAGGTTTAATTACAAAATTTATTAGCTTAATTACTCATTAATTACTTGAGAAATTAATCCAAAATTTTGTTGGTTAATTTAATGGGATGACCTCTGGCTCCCATGATTTTCTTGGGATTTATTGCTCACTTATTTAGGAAAATTGACTAATTAAACCTTAACTACTCTTTTAAGTTAATTAAGGATTAATTAATCTCATGAATTATAATAAATTAATTAATTAAGTTTATTAGTCATTGTTCAACAGTAAGTGAACTAAGGAATAGGGTTGGGACCCCTTTATCTAAGTTCATTTCACCCATTTTTAAAATGAAACTAAAGATTTAACTAATTAATTAAATCACTTAATCAAATTAAAATCATAATCACATCGGACCTTAATTAATTAAATCATGGGATTGATCTTTAGGTGTTTAATAACCTAAGGGAGTTTAATAAAATTATGGTTAGTCCACATGTGTGGGAAAACCATAAGAATAACTAATTAAGTCCCTTAATCTTATTAACTATTCATCATGAGCCAATTGCATTAGGCCCCTTTTATTTCCTAGGATCATTGCAAGTTTAATTTCCATGCATATCATGGCTCATAATTATTTAGTTAATTACTTTAAGGTGACATAGGCAAGGGTAATTAATTCATCTAATTAAGGGTTCAACTTAATTAACCCATATAATCAACTTAATTACATTTTCTTAAATTAAATCAAATCACTAATGTGGGAATGGGTTTAAAATAGCAAGTGATGGTTTCTCTTCTCCTCTTTAAATCAAATAAAATCCAAAACTTAATTAATAAAGAAGCTTTGGTTTGCTTTAAATAATCTTATTTGAAGAACTAGTTTGGTTGAATGAATCACATGCTTATATTTCATTATCATTTTTCCAATCATGTTAAATTGGTAAGTCATTTGAATTCATGCATCCATCTTTTCAAAATCAAGTAAAATAAAATGGATTTCCTTTATGTAAGATTGCATGTGTTGATTTAATTTAATATATGCATGGCTATTATCACTATGAAATCTAAATGTATTTTTCAAAATCTAATAAATGAATAATAATATGGGTTATGATGCTAGTTATAAATACATAAGAAATGCATGTGCTTATAGCTTAAGTGTATGAATGATGTGTTCCCTTTCCTCTATTCATGTGTTGATTTATATAAGATTGAATGGTAATGGATATATAGTTTGGATATCCTGGGAACACGAGGCTTTAGCTAGCCCCAAGGAGGTTATTTGATTACATCACTTCCCTGATTTAACAATGACACGTACCCATTTGATTTCATTCTTATGTATTTCAACATTATAATTTGGATAGAGCTTTAATTCATACATATAAATGATTCAATCAAACAAAATATACAATGTTTCCATGATTTTCTTTCCCTCATTTATGTATACATCCATGTGTGTCCAGGAAAAGTAAGTATATAGTCTGGACATCTCGGGAATACAAAACTTTAGTTAGCCCCAAGGAGGTCATTTGATTACCTCACTTCCTTGGTTTAACAATGACACATACTTGCATATATCTTTGTACATGTATATGTTTATGTAATTAAGGAATCAAAATCCCATTTTACATTAAATTGCATGCATTCATAATTGACTAAGTGGTTGAATTAATTAGCCAAATGATTTGGAGCTTACTTCCTATGTTCATGTATACAAATTTACATATGTTTGAATGCAAATGGGTATATAGTCTTGACATCCCGAGAATACAAGGCTTTAGCTAGCTCCAAGGAGGTCATTTGATTACCTCACTTCCCTGGTTTAACAATGCCACATACCTATTTAATTTCATTCTTATGTTCTTTTTGTATATGAATTTGGATAAAGTTTTAAATTAATATGTTCAAATAATTCAATCAAATAAAATATAAATTCTAAACATACACATATATTCATTTAAGTATGCTAAAATATATTGCATGCATAGATACACTTAGGATTAAATCATATGCATGTTACATGTTATGAAAAGGAATGATTTAATATATGTGATGTGGTACTAATTCAATTAATGTATTCTTAAGATGCCTTTCATTTTGAATAGGATTATTTAAAGTGAACCTAAACATAGGATTATTTTATATGATGTATGTTTTATTTTATGATGTTTTATATTGGATGTTAGGGTGTATGCTTCATATACTATATGATAGGCCAATATTAGCCTAATCATATTTTCTACAAGAGATTATGCTTAAGGGATGCTTAAAAATAAATGTGAATGCCCTTTTTGCTATTTGCTTAAATCCTTAAGCATAATCCAAGTTAGGAGAGGAGGACTTAGTTACCCATTTGTAGGGTACAAAGTCCAAATTATAAATACAACTTCTTGGGATTATATGTATATTTAGCCAACCTCTATTTTGCAGGTGTAGTTAGATTTAGTTTTCCCACATAAATGTAATTTTTGCAATGGAAATTAGGATTAGTACTATGGGGCATTAGGATGAGCAGTGACCAGAAGGCTTTGTCCTGGGGTGCTCTATGATGCCTTTGAAGTAAGCACCATCCAATTCAAAGAAAGAACCAAATCAAAAATGGAGATATGAAGAAAGAAAACCCTCATAGTATTTAATACAATTATAATTATTCTTTCATATTCCAGGTTGTATAAGGGTAGAGCTCAGCTATCCATCTTTTCTCTCTTTGGATTGTACATTGGTACTCTACCGTACCAGCCTTTCATTCTCTTACGATAGTTTATATAATTGTTTGATGTTATGTTTGCATTGTGCATTAGGACAGCATGTTTTTCATAGTTTCTTAAATGATTGATGCTTTAATGTGTGGCTTGGATACGATTAGGCTCTTAGGATAAAAATAACTTTTCTACCCAACTAATCACTACTAACTAAATTTTAAACAACTCATAATCTCATCTTAAAGCTTAAGACATAAATAAGATAATTAAAACATTTAGCAACTTTTTAGTTATTTGGTTGTATGTTTCACATCATGCATGCATATTTTTTTTCTCTTGACACGAAGGATCTCCATCCTTGCATGATAAAGGAATGCTTGAACTGTGAGGGCATCCCTTGTGGTGGAGAACACATTCTTCTAGCTAATTTGACCCATAACCTATTTCATCATGCATTTAGGCATAAGATATCCTAAAGCCTCTATCAAAATGATGTGCCTAAAATGAAATAAAATTTGAAAAGATTTTGCATCTATATATTAAGTCATATGCTCATACCACTCATGCTCTTCACTTAAGGAGTGTGTTTAGGATTTTAGTCTCTTTATAATTAAATAACAACCATTCCTATCTTGCAATTCATAAGACCATCCTACATGGTTTTAAAATTATAGGAGTTAGCTGGAAGCCACTCCAAGCTATTATAAGTCTAGAAGTCGGACAATTTATTCTCTTTTGTGGAGGTAAACCCTTATGTCCACCTGTCACTTAGATTTAGGTCATGCTTTAGCTCATACTAAAGTTCCCTAGATTTAGGTCCTAGATAGCTATTTCCTTCAGGCTACGAGCATAAATCCTCAACTCTTAGGAATTCTCACAACCTTATGTTGGTGGATTATAAGCTCTAGTAATCTAATAAAATTTCAACTCAAAACATATAAATCTCCTCAACTTCAAAATTATAAAGCCCAACCATAGGATAGATTGGAATGCTTACTAGGTTTCCTAGTATCATGAGCATTTCTTACTTATTTCATTTAAATTCCAGAAATAAGTCTTCTCCTTGAACTTTCCCAATTGATTTTCCAAATACAACTAATCCTTTGATAGTCTAACCTTGAAATCTTTAGAGATGATAATTGTCTACTTTAATCAAGAGTATTCTCAAAAAATTTCATTTTTGAAGATGTAATTAAATATGGAGGCTTTCCTCCATAGGGAACTTAAGACCTTGGTTTAATATAAACATTATTTTATTCATCCATGTAAAGTAAAGGAAAAATTGCTAGTACATTCGAAGACCCATCATGCCTTAGGAGTCCATATTAGATGATTTGGTCCATCCTAAAAGCGATGCCTCTATCTTTTAAGGTAGTACATCATACCTCAATGTAGTACCCGATCACCTTAAAAAATACTCCCCCCCCCCCCCACCCATGCCTTAGGGAAAAAGTAAGGGAAAAATTACTGGTACATTCGAAGACCCATCATGCCTTAGGAGTCCTTATTAGATGATTTGGTCCATTCTAAAGTGATCCTCTATCTTTTGAGACAGTGCATCATACTTCAATGTACCTTAAAAAGTACTCCCCCCCCACTGCATACATCCAAAAATAAACACCACAAGGCCCTCTCACCTATTTTATTGAATCCTCTCAACATCATCCTTTCTTTTTCGGGTTTGGAGATGTTGATCCTCAAGTAGGCAAGGATTATTAGACTCATAATATTGACTGATACACTTGGGTCAACCAAAACTCTGATAGCCTTGTATCACAACATCCACTGAAATGTAAAGAGGCGGTTGTGCTCGATCATCACTAGGAGTAAGTGTTCATCATTGAATACAACTCTTAAGATATCCTTTGAGTGGCAAGCTCCTCTTTAGTAGCGGCCAGCTAAGCTAAGTATATCTCTAGATCAAGTAAGGCATTGATTAGAAATTACCTTATCTATTTTGATAAGCCAAGGGCATCATATATGCTTAACTTAGCGAGAAACTTTGTAAGGTGAGCTAGGACATTGTAATCAACTCTGGCTTGGTCCTCCACAAGCATATCCATGGGTGGAGCATTCTATGGAGGGGCTATATGCTCACTGGAACCAATGACTTGCTTACCCTTATCCTAAGGTGCTACCCTAGAAAGTAGAACTTTTATACTGCATAAGTTTACTTCAGTGACTTCTTGGAAAGATGAGCTTGTGGAAAGTTCTACCTTCTCATCAACATGCCTACACCTTCTTATATGGGATTCTCAGAGTCAGTTGACTCCAAGTCAATCTCAAGAGGTGAATCGATTGATTAGACGATAGTTGATAAATCAAAATGAAAGGATCAAAACTATAATAGCTATGACCATAAAGGTAAACTATGGCTCCCAACTTGTAGCTGTGCTCAAGCTAGTCCTTAAAAGTGATACAATCCTCTAAGACATTGCCTAACATGCGATGGTAGGGGCAATAGCTAAGATCATAGCTCTTGCCCACTTCCTCCGGCCCCTTAGGCTATGGTCACTGAAAGTCAAGTTTCTTTAAAAGATTCTTAAATATTTTCCTAACTACCTCCATCTTGAATGAATATGGCTTATTCAATCTATCAGCAAGAGTAGGTGGAAAGTAGCTACCTCATGATGGATATGAATACCGCTGCTGGGTAGGCTACTGAGGTGGTGGAAGAGGAGGTAGCAAAGAAGGTCACGAGCTGTAGTCTCTCATCTTGAACTCACGGTTGGCTACTTCCCTCATCCACACAATTGTCCCTGGCTTCTTCTTAAACACTTTATGCGGCTTGAGCCTAGATGATTGGTGGGGAAAGGGCAACTATATGGCTGCCTCTTGTAGGCTTGCTACCTTGTTGATTAATTTCTTGAATGTTTTGATGGTAAAGCCCTTAAGTATGAAGGAAATCAAGCCAAGGATATTCTTGAGAAGAATCTAAATGGCATGCCATTCAGACAGTTATGGTTCGCCTTTCATGCTTAGGTTGCACCACCTGAGAAGGTAATCAATAAGGAATTCATTGAGTTTCTATTTCTATAAACCATAAACCCTAAAAAGCTAAAAACCTAAACCTAAACTAAATAAAACATAAAAATAAAATAAATAAATAAACCTAAATTTAAATATAATAAAATAATAAAATAAAATATAAACCTAAACCAAAACCTAAAAATTAAATAAAATAAACTAAGAAAAATAAATTAGAATAAAATAAACTAAAAAATAAAATAAACATTAGAATAAAAAACATAAATAAAATAAAAACTAAATGTAAAATCAAAATAAAATAAATCTAAAATAAAATAAAAACTAAATAAAAACCTAAACCTTAAAATAAAACCTCAAAATAAATATAAAAAAACCTAAACCCTAAATTTAAAAAAAAAAACAAAACCTAAAACAAAAATAAAATAAACAAAAGAAAATAAACCTAAACCTAGACTAAAAAAACTAAAATAAAATAAATAAAACCTAAACATGATCCTAAAATAAATTAAACCTAAACCTAAACATAAACTAAATAAAATAAAATAAAACCAAAAATAAACCTAAACCTGCACTAAAAAAAAAAATCTAAAAATAAAATTAAAATAAAAACCTAAAACCTAAACCTAGAGCTAAAAATAAAAAATAAAACTTAAACCTAAAAAATAAAATAAAAATAAAACTAAATTGAAAAATAAACATAAACCCAAACCTAAACCTAAAAAATAAACTAAAATAATAAACCTTAAATAAATAAACTGAATTAAATAAAAAAAATTAAACCTGAATAAAAAATAAAAAATAAACTAAACTAAAATAAATAAAAAACAAACTAAATAAACCTAAACCTACTAGTTTACCTAATTCTTTTTTTAGAAAAAACCCTAAACCCTAAACTAACCCTTAACCCTAAACCCTAAATGTTAAACCATAAACAACAACCACCACTACTAACTCTAAACCCCTAAATAAATCTTAAAAACCCTAAACACTAAAGCCTAAACCCTAAACCCTGAACTATCCCTAAACCCTAAGGTAACCCTAAACCCTAAACCCGAAAACCCTCAACCCTAAAACTCTAAACCCGAAACCATAAACAATAAACAATAAAAACCTAAAAACCTAAACCAAAATTAAATAAAATCTATAAATAAAATAAATAAAAAAATTTAAACCTATATAAAATAAAATAGTAAAATAAAGTAAAAACTTAAACTAAAACCTAAACCTAAACCTAAAAATTAAATAAAATAAATTAAGAAAATAAACTAAAATAAAATAAACAAAAAAATCAAATAAACCTAATAATAAAAAAACCTAAATAAATTAAAAACTAAACATAAAATAAAAATAAAATAGACCTAAAATAAAATAAAATAAAAACTAAATAAAATCTAAACCTTAAAATAAAAATTAAAAATAAATAAAAAATAAAACCTAAACCTTAAACTAAAAAAACCAAAACCTAAAATAAAAATAAAATAAAAAAAGAAAATAAATAAGAAAACCTAAACCTAAATATAAGAAAAAAAATAAATTAAAATTAAAACATGAATTAAAACCTAAACCTAAACCTAACAATAAAGTAAAATAAACTAATAAAAATAAACTAAACTAAAATAAATAATAACCTAAACTAAATTTAAAAATAAAATAAACCAAAAAATAAAAAACTAAATAAAATAAAAACTAAACTAAAATAAAACTAAAATAAACCTAAATCAAAATAAAATAAAAATGAAATAAAAACCTAAACCTAAAGGATAAACCTAAAAATGAGTAAAAAAATAAAACCTAAACCTAAAATAAAAAAAATAAACAAAATAAAATAAACCTAAAAAATAAATTGAACTAAACAAGAATAAATAAAATCTAAACCTAAACCTAAAAATAAAATAAAATAAACTAATAAAGATAAAATAAATTAAAATAAATAAAAACCTAAACTATACTAAAAAATAAAATAAACCAAAGAATAAATCACCAAAATAAAATAAAAACTAACCATAAAATAAAAATAAAATAAACCTCAAATAAAATAAATAAAAACTAAATAAAAACCTAAACCAAAAAATAAACCTAAAAATAATTAAAAAATAAAACTTAAACCGTAAACTAAAAAACACCTAAACCTAAAATAAAAATTAAATAAATAAAATAAAATAAAATAAACCTAAACTAAAATAAATAAAACCTAAACCTAAACCTAAACTAAATAAAATAAACTAAACTAAAAATAAACTTAAACCTAAACTAAAATATAAAATAAAATAAATTAAAGTAAAATAAATAAAAACATAAACAAAACTAAAAAATAAAATAAACCTAAGAATAAACCCTAAACCCTGAACCCTAAAAGAATAAACCCTAAAACTGTAAACCCTAAACCCTAAATCTCAAACCCTAAACCTAAACCTAAAGTAACTAAATAAATTAAAACAGTAAACCTAAACCCTAAAACCTTATAATCCTAACCTAAACCTAAACCATAAGAATGGGCAGAACCTTGACAGCAGGAACATCACCGTCAGCTAGGCTTAGTCTGGATCTGGTGGTGAAGGCGAAGGCGGA
Source organism: Cymbidium sinense (assembly GCA_021442155.1). Classification (NCBI taxonomy): domain Eukaryota; kingdom Viridiplantae; phylum Streptophyta; class Magnoliopsida; order Asparagales; family Orchidaceae; genus Cymbidium; species Cymbidium sinense. The sequence goes on from CM038214.1 coordinate 132,281,297, forward strand.
GGCGGAGGTTATCACAGTGGTGGTGGGGGATCTAGAGGTGCTAGTGGATAAGGAGGTAGAGGATAGAGCAGTGGTGGTTATGGAGGCGGGAGGAGCGACAAAGGTTATAGCCGTGGTGGTGGAGGGAGAGATCGGGGATATGATGGTGAATCCCGCTACTCGAGAGGCCAAAGTGGTTCTGATGGGAACTAGAGAAATTGAAGAACGACCAATCTGATCAGCTACTTATGAAACAATGTCTTTACAGCAAAGACGGTTCTAACTATCTAGGCTTTTTGATTTGCTCTATGCTCATTTTATATATGTATAACTTGTCTTTGAAACTTAGTGTGTTACCTGGTTGTTGAAATCGAAAAGAAGAAATGTTGAATCTGAATATGTTCTAAGTTAAAAAAAATAAACCACAATAAAAAACCTAAACTAAAATAAATAAACTAAACTAAAAAAAAATAAAAAATAAACAAATAAAAAATAAACTAAAGAAACAACCTTTACTAATTTTAAAAAAAACACTAGAAAAACCTAAACTCTAAATCCTAAACCCAAACCCTAAACCTAAACCCTAAACCCTAAACGTACAACCCTAAAATCAAAACCTAAACCTAAAAATAAAATAAAATAAACCTAAGAATAAAAACCAAAATAAAATAAAAACTAAATGTAAAATAAAAAAACATAAAATAAAATAAAATAAAAACCTAAACCTAAAAAATAAACCTAAAATTAAAACATAAAAATAAATAAAAAATAAAACCTAAACCCTAAACCAAAAAAAACATAAAAATAAAATAAACAAAAATAAAATAAACCTAAACTTAAACAAAAATAAACTAAACAAAAAATAAATAAACCAAAACCTAACTAAAATAAACTAAACCTAAACCCTAAATTAAATAAAATAAACTAAACTAAAAATACACCAAAACCTAAACTAAAAAAATAAACCTAAAACTAAAAAAAAACCTAAACCTAAAAAATAAAATAAAAATACAACTAAACTAAAAAAACAAACATAAACCTAAACCTAAACCAAAAAAAGAAACCAAAATAAAAAACCTAAACTAAATTAAATAAACCTATAATAAATAAACTAAACTAAATAAAACTAAAAGAATAAAATAAACTAAAATTAATAAAAAAGTAAACTAAATAAAGCTAAACCTAAAGGTTTAGTTAATTTTAAAAAAACCTAAAACCTAAACCCTAAACCCTAAACCCTAAACCCTAAGCCCTAAACCCTAAACCCTAAAACCCTTAGCCCTAAATCCTAAACCCTAAACGCTAAACCCCAAACTGTAAAACCTATAACACTAAACACTAAACCCTAAACCCTAGACCCTAAAAACCTAAAAACCTAAACCTAAACTAAATAAAACCTAAACCTAAACTAAATAAAACATAAAAATAAACTAAATAAAAATACCTAAACCTAAATAAAATAAAAAAAATTAAACTAAAACCTTAACCTAAACCTAAACCTAAAAATTTAAAAATAAAAATAAGTAAATAAAAACTAAATTAAAATAAAATAATTAAAAACTTAAATTAAACTATAAAAATAAAATAAGCTTAAAAATAATAAACCTAAATAAAAGAAAAAACTAAATGTAAAAAAAAATAAACAAAACATAAAATAAAATTAAATACAAACTTAAAGTTAAATAAAAAATAAAACCTAAACCCTAAATTAAAAAAATTAGAAAATAAAATAAACAAAATAAAATAACCTAAACATAAAATGAACTAAACTAAAATAAATAAACCTAAACCTAAACTAAACCTAAACCTAAACTAATAAACAAAATAAACTAAAATAAACCTAAACTTAAACTAAAAAAATAAAACCTAAAAATAAACCTAAAATAAAAACCTTAAACCTAAACCTAAGAAAATAAATTAAAAACCTAAACCTAAACATAAAAATAAAAAATAAAAGCTAAACCTAAAAATAAAATAAAAATACAAGTAAACTAAAAGATAAACATAAAACTTAAAAATAAAATAAAATAAAAAATTGAAACTCAAATAAATAAACCTAAAATAAATAAAATTTAACAAAAAACCTAAATAAAATAAAAAATAAAATAAGCTAAAATAAATAAAAATAAACTAAATAAACTAAGTAAACCTAAACCTACCGGTTTACTTAATTTAAAAAAAATTATAAACAATAAACCCTAAATCGTAAACCCTAAACCCTAAACCCTAACCCTAAACCCTAAACCCCAAATCCTAATCCTAAACCTAAAGTAACTAAATAAATTAAAAAATAAACCTAATCCTAAAACCTAATAAGCTTAAACTAAACCTATGGAATTTTGTCTTACAATAGAGATGGTTCTACAGAGATGGTGCTGCTTATGGAATTTTATCTTTATAATAGAGATGGTTCTACTTATCTAAGGTTTTTGATTTGCTCTATGCGTGCTCATTTTTTTATCAATGTCATCGCTTGTGTCTTAGAAAACTTAGTGTGTTGTTTGATCAAATTGAAAAGAAGAAATGTTGAATCTAAATTTGTTCTCTATTTAAAAAAAACCAAAAACCTTAAACCCTAAACTAAAACCAGAACCCAAACCTAAACCATAAACCCTAAACCTTAAAGCCTAAATCCTAACCCTAAACCCTAAAGCCTAAACCCTAAACCTTAAACCCTAAACCTTAACCCCAAAATCTTTAAACCCTAAAGCCTAAACCCTAAACACTAAAGCCCTAAATACTAAACCCTAAACTCTAAACCCAAAAACCTAAACCCCAAACCCTAAACCCTAAGGCTAAAAAAAACCTAAAGCCTAAACTAACCCAAAACCCTAAACCCTAAAACCTAAACCTAAACTAAATTAGACCTAAAATTAATAAATAAATAAACCTAGACAAAAATAAAAATAAAATAAAATAAACTAAAACTAAAACCTAAACCTAAACCTAAAAAAGAAAATAAAATAATAAAATAAAACTAAACTAAAATAATATAAATAAAACTTAAACTAAACCAAAAGTGAAAACCTAAATAAAATAAAAACTAAACCTAAAATAAAAATAAAATCAACCTAAAATAAAAAAAAAAAAAACTAAAAAAAATCCTAAACCTCAAAAATACACCTAAACATAAAACCTTAAAATAAATAGAAAATAACCTAAACCTTAAACTAAAAAAAAACTTAAACCTAAAATAAAAATAAACTAAACTTAAACCAAAACTAAAATAAATAAAACCTAAACCTAAACTAAAAAAATAAAACCTAAAATAAAAATATAAAATTAAGCTAAAAAATATAATAAAAACCTAAACATAAACCTAAAAATAAAAAAATAAAATCTAAACTTAATAAATAAAATAAAAATAAAATTAAACTAAAAATAAACATAAACCTAAACTTAAAACTAAAAAATAAACTAAAATAAAAACATAAACTAAAATAAATAAACATAAAATAAGTAAACTAAACTAAATAAAAAAAAAATAAATTAAAATAAGTAAAAATAAACTAAATAAACTAAACAAACCTAAACCTACCAGTTTACTTAATTTAAAACCCTAAACCTTAAACCTAATCCTAAACCCTAAACCCTAAACCATAAAACCCTAAATGTTAAATCCTAAACTAACCCTAAACCCTAAACCCTAAAACCTAAAAATCTTAAACCGTAAACCCTAAAAGCCCTAAACCCTAAACCCTAAAGCCTAAACCATAAACTAACCCTAAACCTTAAACCCTAAAGTTTAAACACTAAACCTAAAACTTTAAACCCAAACCCCAAATCCTAAATCCTAAAACCCTAAACCCTAAACCCTAAATCCTAAACCTTAGAACCCTAAACCCTAAAAGCAAAAGATCTAAAACTCTAAACCCTAAATCCTAAACACTAACCCTAAACTCCAAACCTTAAACCTAAACCTAAAGTGACTAAATTAATTAAAAAATAAATCTAAACCCTAAAGCCTAATAAACCTAAACCCTAAGAATGGGCAAAACCTCGATGACAGGAACATCACCATCAACCAGGCTTAATTTATATCTAGCGATTGAGGCAAGAGGCGGCGATTATCATAGTGGTGGTGAGGGATCTGGAAGTGCTAGTGGATATGGAGGTGGTGGTCAGAGCAATGGTGGTTATGGAGGTGGGAGGAGCAATGGAGGTTACATCCATGGTGGTGGTGGAGGGAGAGATCAGGGATATGATGGTGGATCCCGCTACTCGAGAGGCTGGGGTGGTTTTGATGGGGACTAGAGAAACTGATGAATGGTCAATCCACCCATCGCTTAGTCTTATAGAGACAACTCTAGTTATCTGGGTATTTGATTTAATCTATGTGTGCTCATTTTTTTTATTATCATCGCTATGTCTTAAAAAACATGGTGTGTTACTTGGTTAATGAAATCAAAAAGAAGAAATGTTGAATCTGAATTTGTTCTCTATTAAAAAAAACAAAAAAATATTAAACCATAAACTAAAACCTGAACCTTAAACCCTAAACCCTAAACCTTAAACCCTAAACCATAAAAACATAAACCTTAAACCTAAACCCTAAAACCTAAACCCTAAACCCTAAACCCTCAACTAACCCTAAACCCTAAACCTTAAAATGCTAAAAATCTAATCCTAAACTAAATAAAACCTAAAAATAAAATAAATAAAAAAGCCTACACTAAAATAAAATAAAAAAATAAAATAAAATAGAAATCTAAACTATAACCTAAACCTAAACCTAAACTTAAAAGGAAAATAAAATAAAAAATAAAAACTAAACTAAAATAAAATAAATAAAAACCTAAACTAAAAAAATAAAACCCTAAATAAAATCTAAACTAAAATCTAAAAAAAACATAAAATAAATAAACAAAAATAAAATAAAAACTAAATAAAAACCTAAACCTAAAAAATAAATCAAAAAATACAACCTAAAAAAAATTTAAACTTAAACCCTAAACTACAAAAAAAAACCTAAACCTAAAATAAAAATAAAATAAACAAAATAAATAAACCTAAACTTAAACTAAAATAAACTAAACTAAAATAAATAAAACCTAAACCTATACCAAAAATAAACTAAACCTAAACCGAAACTAAATAAAATAAAATAAACTAAAAATAAACCTAAACTAAGAAGTAAAACCTAAAAATTAACCTAAAATGAAAACCTAAAACCTAAACCTAAAAAACTAAAATAAAAACCTAAACATAAACCTATAAAAAATAAAAAAACCTATACCTTAAAAAAAACTAAACTAAAAATAAATCTAAACCTAAAAACTAAACTAAAATAAAAAACCTAAACTAAATTAAATATACCTAAAATAAATAAACTAATATAAATAAAATTAAAAATAAATTAAATAAAAAATAAAATAAAATAAACTCAAATAAATAAAAAATAAACTAAATAAACAAAACTTATCGATTTATTTAATTAAGAAAAACCTATATACCCTAAACACTAAACCCTAAACCCTAAAACTAACCCTAAACCCTAAACCTACAACCCTAAACTTATAGCCCTAAACCCTGAAACCCTAAACCCTAAACCCTAAATCATAAACCCTAAACTCTAAACTATAAACCCTAAACCCTAAACCCTAAAACCCTAAACCCTAAACCCAAAACCCTATGCACTAAAACCCAAAACCCAAAACCTAAAACCCATAACCCTAAACCCTAAAACTAAAAACCTACAATCCTAAAACCTAAACCCTAAACTAACCCTAAACCTTCAGAATGGGTAGAACCTTGATGGTAGGAACATCACCGCAACAAGCTAGCTCCGGCTATGGTGGCATGTTGGTGGTGGCGCATCGTAGTGGTGGGGGGATCCGGATGTGGTGGATATGGAGGTGGTGGTCGAGCAATGGTGGTTATGGAGGTAGGAGGATCGACGAAGGTTATAGCCATGGTGGTGGTGGAGGGAGATCGATATGATGGCGATCCCGCTACTGAGAGAGGGGATGGTTCGATCAAAACGGAGAAATTGAAGAATGATCGACCGATCTACCGCTTATGGAACTGTTCTTAGTAGAGATGGTTTTACATATCATTTTGGGGTGCTCATTTTTTTTTTATCTATGTCATTGTCTAAAACTTGGGGTGCTACTTGGTTGATGAAATCAAAAAATAAATGTTGAATTTGAATTTGTTCTTATTATAAAAAAACTTAAACCATAAACCCTAAACCCTAAACCCTAAACCCTAAACTAAACTAAACCTAAACCCTAAACCCTAAACTCTAAAAACCATAAACCCTAAATGGTAAATCATAAAACCCTAAACCCCAATCCCTAATCCCTAAAACCATAAACCCTAAACCCTAAAACATATAACCTAAAACCTAAACCCCAAACTCTAAACCCTAAACCCTAAACTAACCCTAAACCCTAAATCCTAAACTAATCTTAAACCCTAAGCCTTAAACCCAAAACCCTAAATTTACCCTAACCATAAACCTTGAATAAAGATGTCATTAAGAGTAGATCTAAAGAATGACCTAGTCCTAACATAGTTATGGTAGCTAAAGAAAATGTCTTCAACAAGCTTTCCCTTGACTATTATAGATTTGAATACCCTAAATCATATTATATTACCATATATTATAATATAATGTTGAGTATATGTAGTGATGTGTTTTGTTATATGATGTTTTGAAATGTTTTAGTATATTATGGTATGCTATAGTCTATATTAATATAAATCATAAAAATATTGATTTAATAAATCGATGATGAAATTTGTTAAATTTGAAATGGGAATTAGGTTGTAGTAAAAGGTGTGCTATGCCACTTGTAGTCTAAAAGTAAGATTTTATGGTCAAAATAAATATTATATGTTGTAGCATAGTATAGCATCATATATCATAATATATATTACTGGGCATTTTAAATTCTTTTAGTATTGTACAATCATGTAGTCGAGCCTACACTAGCATTATTTATAAAAATGTTGATTTTGACTTTAAAATGGTGGAATTTGGCCAAATTTATAATAGGTAGAGCATGGCATCATAATATATTGTTTAAATTTAAAATATGTAAGTGATACAAAAAAAATATATAGGTTTTTATTATTTAGATTAATTTTATGATTATTTATCTTAAGCAATCCCTTGTGATGTGATATGCAATATAATATAATATAATATGTTATAGTGTATTATAATATAGGATGCCATAACATAGTTTAGCATAATGCATTATTGCATACCATTGTGTATTACTACTTATTGTTTAGCATATTTTAGTTTGTTATAGTATGATGTAGTAGAGTTTGTACTAGTATAATTCATAAAATTACTGATTTATAGGTTTAGATGATGGGATTTGGCCAAATTTAAGGTCAAATTTAGGGAACATCATTGGGGGTGTGCTATGGTGTGTCATTTAATCAAAAGAATGGAATTTTGCATTCAAAATAATTGTTCCTTTTCAATATAATTTTATACATTTTTTGCTTAAAGTGATTCATTTTAAGGTGTAATGTAAGATAATATATATTATATGTAAAAATATATAAAATATATATAATATATATATATATATATATATATATATATATATCAATGTGGTGGTGTGTTACTAAATGTTATTGTACATTTTGGTATATTTTACTTTTGTTATAATACAATGGGTCAAAACTCATAAAAATTCAATTTGAAGGTTGAGATGGAAGAATTTGGCCAAATTCACAGCACTCACCAAGATGCAACACCAAAATTATGCTATTTTGTACCATTTCTAATAGAAAAATAACAATTTTACATCCAAAATGAATATTATTCATATTTTGAGAAAATTTTGTTATTTGTTCCTTTTAAGTGATTCTAATGTGTAATATATTTTATATTATAGCAAATTATAATATAACATCATATATTATAATATAATATAGTGTGTTAATTCACACTATAATATGTTTAGCATGATATTGTATAATTAGTTTGAGCTTGCACCATCAAAATCATAAAATGTTGATTACAACATTAAGATGATGTAATTTGAACGAATACATTGTTAATGAAGTATTAAAGGTGTGCATAAGAGATGAGAATAAGATTTGATGAGAATTCCATGTCAAGGACATGGAACGAGATCTGTTAGGGGATCACACATGCATTGGAAATGACATGTGAGGGGTCTATGTCGAGGGCATAGGAGAAAAAAATCTGCTGGGGATAAAGTTTGAATTTGATTTGATTATATGATTTATGGAAAGAAGATCCACTAGAATAAGAATTTATAATCCACCAGGGATTAAGATCGAATCAACTTTATTTTTTTTTTTGATTTATGTGAAAGCATATCTGCTAGAGATATGGGCTCGAGTCCACTAGGGATCATTTATATGAACCTTCAGGAAGGTGTTGCTATCTACTGGGATTGGGATTTGAGTTTTATTTCATAGATTTGTTTGGGGATGTACCGGAATAAGAGTTTAGTTGGATTTCTTTGATTTAGACTCTACTAGGGAGTTAGTTTAATTTGGCTCCACTGGGGAGGTTGGTTTTGAATTTGATTTCTTTCCTTGACTTATTTATATATGATTTTTGGCTCCACAAGGCAAAATGGTGTAATTTAACTCCACTGGGGAAAATTAGATTGGGTTTAATTTAGTCTGAGTAAATGTATGGACATTATCAATGTAATGCAAAGCTATAGGGTTTATCAAAGTTAATAAATCCAAATGGATGGTTTACCGATTGCAGGATAGAGCTATCCAACCTAAGGGGTTGCCTTTCGGTGTGCAACGATTGTGCTAGAAGAGGCTTAGCAACCGACATCTTAAATTGAGGAACGCCGGGGTGACTGTGGATGCACAACAAATTGAACGACCTAGACTAACAATGAATGTGGAAACTTATGTCAACTCAAAAGTAGTCGGGATTAATTTCATCTTAATTTCATGTGATTTGATATGGTTTGTTTGGTTTGAATTGAGGGCATATCCGCTGGGAATATGAGTTTGGTCAAATTTGATAGATTTAATTTATGGACCATGTTGGTGTGCAATGGACCCATTGAGAAGGGGATATATCAAACTTGTCCTATCTTAGATTTAAAAATCCAAAGGGATAGTCTACTGGTTGTAGGTAGATCTAGCAAACCTAAGGGGTTGCCTTTGGTGTGCAACTATTATGCTAAGATAGCATACTTACATCTTCTAAAGGGAACAACGTGGGTGACTCAGCACAACAAATCAAATCTCGACTTGGGTGACCAAAGTGAATATTGTTGAGGACTTATATCAACTCAAGAGTAGGCAATACCTATAGTAGTTTTTACCCGCCTAAAGATAGGATGATTGCTTAAGAAGGTACCGCTAGGGGTGTCCACCTAATCCACAAGTGAATATATATTTTATTTATATGTTTGCATGAATTATATTAGTGTGTGAGGGAACACATTAAGAAGGGACCAGTAGGCCTTAACCTATCTCAGATTTACTAAACCAAGGGAGAATTTGCACAACCAAAGGAAGGATTCTCCAACCACAGGGGTGGTTACGAGGAAAGGGAAATGTCCAATCTGATAGTAACCTGGGTAGTGTCAATATGAGGACGTAAAGGATGTGATCCAAATATAGTGCCCACAGGGGAGGTGCTTCTAGGGGCATTATCTTAAGCTCTGGAAAAGAAAGCCTATAGGTGTGCGGTGGCCAACTCAAGGAGAATGCATAGTAGACTTACATCTGCCATGAGTAGTATATCCTAAGGTGTGAGAACCAACCAACCTAAGGTGTATCCGTCAGCATGAGTGGTGTATCCGTCAACATAGTGAGAACTAACCAACCTAAGGTGCCCGTCAGTTTGCAATGATCAATCTAGAAAGAAAATGTGTAGGCTTACAACTTTTCAAGTGGAATTGATCATCAGGATAGTCTGTCGTCGGTAGGACATATGATATCTGAGCTAGAATGACTACTAAGTGGGGAGCCCCGAGGAAGGACTGGACCCAAACTTGAAGTAGAGCCACTAGGGGACTTATCTTAAACCTCAAATATACTTAACCAAGTCAGCGCATGAAGGCTAATCCAAGAAGAAAGCTTAGCAAACTCATAATATCTTAAACAAAGCTAACATGAGGTAGCTTATTGGCCACGTAGTAAGGCCTACCAAACTAATAAGGTGCTCATCGTGTAGTGGCCAAGTAAGAAAAAAAGTGTAGCAAACTTACATCCTCCAAAGCAAGATGACCACTAGGTGACACACTAGCAGGATACCACGTCAACCCGACCTAAAGCAACTACTGAGTGAGTGTTGCTGGGGGTATTATCTCAACTCAGAGTAGTCCGAGACAAATGTGTTTATTTTATATGTTTGTGTGTAGTTTGTGATTGTGTTGTGTCAATGAAGGATAAGACACCACTCGAGTTCCATACATCTACCCTAAACACATAGTTACGGATTCACAAATAAGAATACTTTCAACATGGATGAGATTAAGTTCAAAAGGAAATTTTCATTGATGATAATTATTTTCAAACATGATTTATAATATTTGTTTAAGTACAGCCCATTGATTAGAAGCATTAGGTGCTCTCCCTTATGATTAATAAGCTGATAGGATCCTCCTTGGTAGGCCTTCTCTATGGAAAAAAAGGCTTTCCCAAGTGGGTTCAAACTTAGCTCCCATCTTATGATGGGAAATAATCGATCTCCTTAGAACTAAAATAAGCTCTCTTACTTGAAATGCTCTAGGACGGACCAACTTATTGTGATCTTGAATCATTTTAGCTTTATACAACTTGAGGTTTTTTCATTCTCGCAAGCATCTCTCCTCCAAACCTTCGAGATATTTTAACTAGAACTTGGCATTATGCTCTGCTGTGATCTTGCTACCCATAGCTATCCTTTGTGATGGGAGTTGGACTTCTAATGGTAGAACAACTTCAGACTCATACACTAAGGAGAAAGGAGTATATTAAGTTGGAGTTCTATATGTGTTCTAGGGCCCACAAGGTTTTAACTAACTGCTCATGGCACTATCACTTGTTGTTGTTGAGTGTCTTCTTTTGTATTTGGATGAAAGTTTTGTTGAAAGCTTCTGCTAAGCCATTTTCCCTTGGGTAGTTGATGGTAGAATATCTCTAATATATACTGTGTCTCTGGGAAAAGTTATTGATCTCGGTTCTGAAAGCAACCATTATCGATATAATTCATCGAGGCACTTGAACCTATGTAAGATATTATTCTTCAGCACATGCTTGTGACCTTTCTGAGCAGAATCGCCTTCATCCATTTTGAAAATTAGTCAATAGCAGCTAAGATGAACCAATGACCCTTGGAAGAAAGAGGATCAATCAGACCCACTATGTCAATACCCCAACACTCGAATGGCCATGAGGCTAATGTTGGATGTAGAATATTGGGTGGTTGGTGTAGGACCACACCGTGTATTTGACATTGGTGGCATCGCCTAGCCGTATGCAAGCAACCTTTGATCATTGACATACAGTAGTATTCTAATCTCTTGATCTTGACTTTCATCTTCAGATCGGATTGATTGGCTCCTCATAGTCCTGAGTGTACCTCGGTCATGATCTTACAGGCATTGTGCTTGTTTAAAAAACATAACCACATATGATCGAAAGACAACTAGTACAAGACACCATCCACAATAGCATAGGAAAGTTCTCTCTGCTTCATCCAATGGGCTTGGGACTTCTCTTGAGGTAGTTTTCCTTTATTTAGGTAATCCATGAATGGTTGCCTCACCCAGCTCCTCATCCTTCTTGGCAATGGCAACCTCCCCTTCAAGAGAGTACTTTTAATGAGTTCAATATCAAGGGATAAGAATTGTCTATTTTGGACCTTTATTGATATGGACTCATCCTCCATTGTCAACTCCTTGGCATGTTTGGCTAAAGCATACGACATTCTCTCCTCAAGGAATCTTATAAATGGTAACCTCGGGATTTGGGCAAACAACTCCATGGTGTACTTGTTGAAGTGATGGAGCTTGGGCTTTATAACATTATAGGACCTAGTGATTTGGTTGATAACTAGTGAGAATCCCCAAAGATGTTGATGTTCGGATGCTTAGAGTAACTAATAACCCATCACAATCGAGCCTCATATTCAGCTTCATTGTTGGTGCAGGATTGGATAGATGATATAAGAATCTCATCAGAGTAAAGTTAAAAGAACTATTCTTACCCTGCCTTTCGGAATAGATTGTGGTTCTTCTCTCTTGAGAGAAAGCGTGACCTCACTTTTGGAGTGAGCTCTCAACTTCTCCATCTTGACATAGGACTCCTCACACTAAGAGTTCCTTAGTCTTAAGACACTTCTAGTGATTAGGTGAACACTTAACCAACCAGAGACTTAGAGGAGTTAGCTATATGAATAGGTTATGTCTTTGGGGCATTAAGAGGACTTGCCTACCCTATAGTTTGAACCTAATCCTTGCCTCCCTCCTTCAAATCAATCCAAATCAAATCTTAAATCAATTCCTACTCAATTGATATTCTCAAATCACAAATCAATTCCAACTTAATTGATTTATTCAAATCCAAATTCCAAAATGGAAATCATGAATCAATTCCAAATCAAATGATTGAAACCCATGATTGAATTCAAATCCCAAAATCATTCCTAAGCCCTTTGATTTCATCTTAAGGACTAAGCCCAAACCAAACCCAAATCACTCCAAACTCAAATGATTTTCTCATAACTCATTTATAGCTTCATTTATATTCACAAATATAAATGAAGTATAAATTCAAATAACCAAAACTAAACCCAAAATTAAACCAAAATCTAACTTATACTCATTTCAAGCCAAATCATTCTCAGATCAATCCAAACCCTTGATTTTCTTCAAACAATCACTCCTTCAATCACATGCCCAAATATAAATATAAACTACAATAACCAAACTAGAATCAAACTAACCCAAGTCAAACCCATGTTCATCCTTTTGACTTGAAAATGTCAAATGAACCAAAACCCATTTGACTCCAAATCTCTTACAATAGGATTTATATTTCCATCAATAAATTTCCATCATAAGTCCATATGTGAGTTCAACCAAACTTGAACCAAGCCTTGATCAAGCCAATTAACCCATTTAGGGTCACTTGACCCAAAGTGACCTAAAGGACCTTTTGGAAGCAAATTCTAATCCAACCCAAATTGGATTGAACTAAGCCCATCTAAGCCTCACATTATGAGTAATAAGCATCCTAGGTTGATCAACAACTCAATTTGGTTCAAACTAAGTCAAACTTAGCCTTTGACCAAGTCAACACTTAGCCCAAATAAAACCTAAACAACCCAAAATTCATTATAAGCAAAATTGATTGAAACCATTGATCTAAACCAATCCATAATCAATCATTGAACATGATCAAGCCAACAATTGAGCTTAACCAAGCCTAATTCTTGACCTAAGTTGACCCAAATTGACCTAAAAGCCAAAATGGGTCAAATCTTGATCTAAGCCAAATTGATTGCAACCAATGGGTCAAATTCATTCCAAATCACTTGTTGAACTTGACCAAAGCTTCAATTGGCCAATTAGACAAACCAACAGCCACCATGAACCCAACTTGACCTAAAAGGTCAAATCAACTTGAAATCAAACCAAATCAAAATCGATTGAAACCAAAGCTTGCAATACATTTCAAATGGTCAACCAAGCCTAAACCAACCCATGACCTAACCTAATTGGGTCAAATGGGTCAAATTGGTCAACTTGACCCATTTGACTCAAATGAACCTAAATGAACCAAAACCAAATCTAAACCAAATTGAACCAAACCAATGATACCCATAGGCTCGAATGATCATTTGAACTTGACCTAACCCATGGTTTTGACCAATTGGTCAAACCTAACCCAATTTCACCCAATTTGACCTAAATGGATCAAAGTGAGCCAAATCAAATCAAATGAACTCCAAAACACTTGAAATTTGGCCAAACCCATTTTGAATCATTTTCCCAAGTCAAAATCATGGCCAAATGACCACTTGCCTTAGGTAAAGACCAAATGACCACTTGGAATTTGGTCATGTCTCTCAAGACCATTTGGCATCCTTCCATTGGTCAGGGAATATGACCAAATGTGCTTGGGTTGACCATACCCAAGGCAAGGCCAAATTGACCTCCCCATTAGCAATTGAACACTTGGAACTCCAAATGCACTCATCTAGCATATGGACATCAACTCTCCTTCCCTCCACTACCCAAAATGACCCATGTGTTTTAGCTCAAACCATGCTTTCCTTCATCAAAAAAAATGGCAAATAGCCCATCACCATCTGATCCAAGGAGGGGAGATACCTCTCCTCCTCATTCCCACTCAAACCACAAGAATTCATTTCCAAAAAAGCTAAGAAGGTTGAGACAAAGCTTCTCCAAGCCTTTGCAAGCCATTCCCGAAGCTCTCCATTTCTCACTCTCAATTTTCCTCAAAGCAAAATAGGGAGGTGAATTGAAAATCCAACTCACTCAATTCTCCATCAAAATCAAATTAACCTTGCACACATCAAGGACTTCGCCAATCTCAAGTTATTTCCCAAGTCTCCAAGCCACGAGAAGCCTCACTTTGGTCAAAATCGATCTCCATTAAAGAGGAGCTTGGTAAACTAAGCAATCTACTCCAAACCAAAATCCAATTCCTTCAATAGGGCTTCATCTCTACTAGATGAGGCTACCTCCTCCGTTGGAAGCACCGGTGATAGCTTTCGACGAGGTAATTGCTCAAAACCATATCTATAGGAAAATTTGGTTGGTCCTTTTTGAAGGAAATTATCACCCCCATCCAATCTTGACCATTAGATGTGCATTCCCTGTCCTTCCAAAGGTGTGGGATCATTTTGATCCCAATCCAGAAGTGAGCTTGAATTGAGAGAGTTGAACAATGTTCGCCTCTTTCATCGCCGTGAAGGATCACATGTCATCCATTCCACATGATTGGAATAGATAGTAGTGATTATATCACACTAGATTGATTTAAGCCTAAGAGGGATTAATCTTGACCATCCGATCTTAGATTGGACCCATAGAAAGCGCGCCCACCCCAACGACTCCACGATGGATGTGACTTTAACCTATCTCATCATACTAAGTGGAAAGTGCGCCACATCAGTGCACCGCATCTACGTGCTGCATTAGCCGCCATATGGGTTGATGGGATTAAGGGATTAATTAGGCTTAATTAATTTGATTTTAATACTAAAACTTCCAAAATTCATAACTAATTGTAGAAAAAATATAAATAAATACTCATTTTAAAGATAATTCAGAGAATCATAATATAAAATTAATATTAATTAATTTTAAATAGTGATTTTAACTCAATTTAGGTTTTATTATAAATGTAATTAATTAATTACTCACAAGTTAATTCAGGAAATAATCTCAGACTTTTTGAGGTTAATCTATGGGATAACCTCTACCTCCCATAATTTTCTTGGAATTTATTCCTTGATTAATTAGGGAATTGCTTATTTCATCCCTAATAACTCTCTTAATTAACTAAATGATTAATTAACATGTTAAATAATGGTAAATTCATTAATCAAGCTTGCTAAATCATCATGAATAGTGAATGGACATAGGGAATGAGATTATGACTTCTTTTCTAATATTTTCTCCTAAGTTCATTTCACTTCGAAAACACTTATTCAATTTGCAATTAATTAATGGCTTAATCACTTCATTAATTAGTTTAATTAATCAAACTCAAAAAAAATCATTCAATTATTGGGTAGATTCTTAGGTCTTCAATAACCTAAGAGGATTCCAAAGGAAATTATAATCAAACTACATGTGAAGGAGGGTTATAAAAGTACTTAATTAAACCCTTTAGCTTAATTAACCAGTAATTGTGAGTCAATTACATTAGGTCCGCTTATTCATAGGTGCATTACTGATTTAATTTTACATGTGGTTGCATATCATATGTTAGCATTACTTGGCTAATTATGTTAAAGTTGTATAGGTAAGGGGTAATTAATAGATTTAATTCATACCTTAACCTAATTAGAATATAAAATCAACCTAATTGTTCTAAATTAAACCAAACCAATTCACACATGGGGGAATGGGTTAGGATTAACAAACCTTTTCATATCTCCTAAATCAAATCAAATTCAAAGATAAAAATCTCTTTAAAGAAATTTTGATTCATTTTAAATGATCTTATTCTATATGATTGTCCTTAGGGTTAATTAGGGTGAATGAAGTTATGTACTTACACCCCTTCATTTCTTTCCAATCATGCTAAATATTGCTTGCCACCAAAAAATCATGCATTCATTTCTTTTAAAAATTAATTAAATAAAATGTTTTCTTTTATGTCAAATTGCATGTGTTGGTTAAAATTAAGGATATGAGTGGCTATTATTAGTATTAAACAAAAAATTATCTTTTCAAAACTTATAAATCAAAGAGTATATATAAAGTGATGTTAGTTATAAATATTTATAAGCTTGCATGTGATGATAGCATAAGATGTGTACTATGAAGTTCTTATCTCCTCTCTTAATATGGATTCACATAGGATTTGCAAGTGTATAGTTCATTTGAAAAGGAACATAAAACTTGCCTAAATCTATTCCTATCTATGCATCTCTATGTTAAGACTTAGGAAGCACCTTCATACTACATGTAAATCTTACAATCAAATCAAACATAAATCTCTTGCATGATTCTTCATCCATTTATGTACATTTACATGTATCTAAGAAAATGGTCTATCAATTTGGACATTTGACTCAAGGTTTTTAAGTAGCCCCAAGTAGGTCTTGTATCTTATGCCCCTGATGTATAGAAAATAATGGCGCCATACTCACTTATATCTTTTATGCATGTGGATGTGCATTTAATTAATGGATAAATGAGTCCCTCTTTTCTACATAATAAAGACATGCATTCATGGAACATCCAAATTTTCAAACCACATTTCTTTGCATTCATCATCAAAGTGTGCTAAGATTTGCATTGCATGTACGTATGCTTAGGATTATTCATATGCATGGTATACATGGTGTAAAGAAATGAATGGGTGTGTTATGTGATAGCAATCCACCCTAACTAATCTTAAGATGTCTTTTTTATTGAATAAAGCTATTTAGAGTAAATCCAAACATAGGATTAATTAAAAAATACATAATAAATTATTCTCCAAAAGAAATTAATTAATGAATCTACCTTAGAAATGCTTTAAGGTAGAAACAAAAGAGAGTTCTCCTCTCTTTTCTTCTCTTCACAACATTTAGTCATTAAGTGTTGATTCATTCAAACCAAATCAAATCACCAACTTAAAATTGACAGGTCAACTAAATCACTTAAAATTAAATCACCATCTAAGTTGAATCTCTCACACTTAGAAAATTTCAACCCTAAAACCTATGCCACACAAGCCTTAAATGGCACACACACATTAGGCTAAGTCACCATTTCTAGCTCTATGTTAGGGAGGTGCATGGTTTGAAGCATGATTTTATTTTGTAATGTAATATTTTTAGACTAGATGTTAGTGTGTATGTGTAGACTAGATGGTAGGGTGATCTTAGTCTAATCTTGTCTTTTGTAGGGGATTGTGCTTAAGGGGCATTGTAATAAAAATATAAATGCTATTGCTATGTAGGTTGCTTATACCCCTAAGCATAATCCAAACTAGAGGGCTTGGTTACCCATGTGGGTGCTAAGTCCAAATTATTCTTATAACTACTTGGGTTGTGTGGTATGTTTAGCTAACCTTTGTTTTGTGTTTAGTTAGATTTTCTTTTCCCATTTTGATGTAAATTTTGTAATTAAGTTTTGGAGCAAGTGTTATGGGGATTAGGATGAACATTGTTCATAAGACTATGCCTTATGTACCATGTGAGGCATTGGAGCAAGCTACATCCCAAGATAACCGAAAAGAAAGAAATGGAGCAAATCAAGATGAACAAATGAAGGAGAAGGAGTGAATAATGGAATATGAAGAATGAAGACCCACATAACACTTATCATTTCATAATTGTAATTATTCATTTGTAATCCGGGTTATATAAGGGTAGAGCTTGGCTACCCATTTTCCTCTTTCGGGTTGGCGATGGGACCCGACCACATCTGCCTCTTACTCTTTTATGCTAATATTATAAATTGATTGATGTTATATTTATGATTGTCCAATTAGGATGGCATGATTTTCCTAGTTTTTTAATTGCTTGATTGTTGTTGAATGGCCTAGATGCGATTAGGCTCTTAGGGAAAAATAAATTTTCTATCCAATTAATCAACTCAAAATTAAACTAAATAATTCATAACCTCACTTAAAGCCTAGGACATAAATCAAGATAATAAAAGATTTAGCAACCCCTTAGCTAGATGTTTTACATCTCATATCATGCATAAATCATATTGCTTCACTCTTGCTAATGGAAGGCTCCCACCTTTGCAGAAAATGGCTTTAACCTTTGAGAGCCATGGTGGAAACACCCCTTCTTTCTATCTTTGGCCCATAACCAATCTTCTCATGCATTAAGCATATGAAATCCCATAGCCTATGTCAAATAAAATGTCCAAAAAATCAAAAATAAAACTTAACAAAATTTGCATTAGATTAAGTCATGAATTCATGCCCTTCATGATCTAGTCTTAGGAGTTTAAGGAGTCCCTTTCTAAATGAACAACAACCTAGCTATCTTGTAAAGCATAAGACCTGCCTACATGTATTTAAAATCATAGGAGGAGTTAGTTGCCACCACCTGGATGGTTATAAGCACAACAGTCGGGTGATTTACTCTCTCTTGTGGAGGTATTTCATATACCCATTTTTACCTTAGATTTAGGTCATGCTCTGGCCCTTGCCAAAGCTCCCTAGATTTAGGATCTAAGATTATTGTTTTCCTTTGCGGGCTATAAGCATAAATCCTCACCTTGTAGGAATTTCTACAATATTTTTTTGTATAATTGTAAGCCCTAAATTTCTAATAAAAATTCAACTCAAACATATAATTTCCCAAAAAATATAAACCCAACCATAGAATAGTTTGGGATGCTCACTAGGTTTCCTAGTATCATGAGCATCCCTACTCATCTCCCTTAACTCCCTCCTCTTGCTCAATCCCTCTTGATTTTCTAAAAATAACCAATTGATTGATAGTCCTATCTTTGAAATCTTTGGAGACAATGATCATTTACCTTAATCGAGAGTATTCCCAAGGAATCTCATTCTTTAGGATGTAATTAACTATGAGGGCTTGCCTCCATAGGGAACTTAATGAACTCGATTAAAAATAAACCTTACTTTACTTTTCCATGTAAAGTAAGGGAAAGATCTCTGGTACATTCGAAGACCCATTATCTTTCGGAGTCCTTATTAGGTGTTTAGGTCCATTGTAGGATGGTGACTTCTATCTCTTGAGATAGTACATCATTCTTCAATGTCATACCCGATCAGCCTAATAAGTACATCTATAGATCTACGTGGTGTCCCAACCCCACCAATCATCCAAAATAAAACACCACAGATTTTTCTAGTGACTCCACTAGAGATGGTTCCTCTTGTCATCTTTGGTAAATGATCATTATCTCCAAGTATTGATAGTGGATTTGTATTTCATATAAGTCTAAGACTATCCTTCTTTTCTGTTGGCACTTAGGTCATTTCATTTTTAAGCTAAGCTAGCCAACATCCTTAGTGTTAGGACCTCACCATGTAGGTCTTAAAACCGTTGGGTCCCCCAATAGATAACAAAATTTAAATGACTAAAGACCTTTTCTTACCATCTCTATATAAGGTAAAGTTCATTCCACAAATAAGAAAAATAAATTCTTTATAAACATATCACTTTTAAAAGCACTTTCCAAAAGTTCACATAATAAAATACTTGCACAAGAACTTTTCACAAAATATATATAACTCTACATCATCTAACAATCTTCAAGATTTTACATGTAGGATATTTTCAAAATCAAAATAAAAAATCATCTTTTCAAAAAGCACATATTCAAAAAATCAACATCCTCATTCAATATACCCAAATTTATTGAATGAAGGTTTCATTTCCAAAATCATTTCATAAAATAGAAACTCCATTCAATATATCTTACATATGTTGAAGATTGGAGTTTCTCTCCCTTTTCAAAAAGCACATATTTAAAAATGAACATCTTCATTCAATATACCCAAATTTATTGAATGAAGGTTTCATTTCCAAATAAAATCATGTCATAAAATAGAAACTCCATTCAATATATCTTACATATGTTGAAGTTGGAATTTCTTTCCTTTTTCAAAAATCACAAAAATTGAAGATAAGCATCTTCATTTAATATATATCTAAATTTGTTGAATTGAGATTTCATTTTCAAATAAAATCACACCATTTGAAAGTCCACTCAACACATTCGACATGTGTTAAGCTAGAATTTCCTTCTTTTCAAAAAGCAATAATCACACACAATAATTTCATCTTTAAAAAATAAAGTATGATTGACTTCCATTTTTCATACCCAAATTTGTTAAATGGAGATCTCATTTGCAAAGAATCAAAAAAATCAAAATACATTAGAATTCCAGTTGACATACCCAAATTTGTCAAATGAGAGTTTTATTTTTCAAAAGAAAATTGAAAAGAAATTTGATTCTATTTAACACGCCATATTTATTAAATAGAAAACCCCTTTTTCAAAATGAATTTGGACTTTACTTAGCATACACAAATTTGCTAAGTAAAGATCCCATTTTTAAAAAAATCAAACACATTTGGAGTTTATTTAGCATACACAAATTTTCTAAGTAAAGATCCCATTTTCAAAAATCAAAACAAAATTCAAAACACATATGGGCTTTATTTAGCATACACAAATTTTCTAAGTAAAGATCCCATTTTCAAAATCAAAATAAAAATTAGATTTGGGCCTTATTTAGCATACGCAAATTTTCTATGTAAAGATTCCATTTCTAAATTCACACATGATATACATCATGGGAAACAAGCAAAAAAAACAAAATTATTTTCAAACATCTTATCTAGCATACCCAAATTTGCTAAGTGAGTAATCCCAAAATCAAATCTAACAATAAAATCAAATGACCCTCTATTTAACATACTCAAATTTGTTAAATAAAAGGTCCCCAAACATAAAATTTGAATTCAAATATGAACCAATGGAAGCTAAGTCTCTCCAAAATATTTTGAACCCATTCAACATACACAAATTTGTTGAATGTGGGTTCTAAACTTAAATTAACTCAAAATCTCTCCTCCAATTTATTCAAAATCTCTCCTAAATTCAATGAGCCCCACTTAACATATTCAAATTGTTGAGTGTGTGTTCAAACTTTAAATCAAATCTAAGCAAAATACCAAGACAAAAAAAATCTGATTTGAGTTTCTTTCCAATTGAGTTCAGTTTAGTCTCGTTAGCTTTTCTTAGTTCAAGATAGTGCAAATGGATTCTCAAAAGTATGTTCTCACCTTTCTCCTTTGGGATGGATTTTGTTTGATCGACCTCCCCCCCAAACTAATTTTCTCATCTAATACACTTTGGCCAAGGATTCGAGAGGGCCAGGATCACTTGTTAGGGGGCAACCCTCACCAATGTCAGGAAGAATGTGATGTCTAGGTAGAAGCTAGTCATCCAAATTGAGATGCCCTCAGATTCTAAATTTCTCTCACTGAAGAGGAAGGTTAGAAGTTACAGAGTAGCTAGCCAGCACAGCTGCAGTTCTATCACTACCCCAGTGTAGGCTAGTACCCACTCATTGGCTTCCTCTAAGGGGAAGGCTACCCTGGCTTTAGAGATAGTCTCTCCTACCTTTGAGGTAGGGTCTAGCTCCCGTATTGCTCCACCAAGCTGAACCTAGCATCGCAATATGAGTCATAAGATCAAGTGGCATCATGTGTACATTGCCAAGGAGATGGATACATTCTCTCACATTGCATTAGAGGAGTCACCAAGGGTAGTTTCTCTTTTGTTTACTTAATAAGTTCCACCCTCTTTCAGCTCAAGGGGAGAAAGATGTCGAGGATAATAGTGTCACCTCCACCTCTAGTTCATTATGAGGCACCCATCAGAGATAGGAGGAGATCCTATGCTGGCCTTAGGGAAGTTTTTCACCAAGTTAGCATGGCTTATGGATGATCAAAGTCCAATGCCTAGTTTGATCTACACTAGTTAGTTATCCCTCAGGTAGAGTAGATCCGATAGAGAGGGGCCGAGAGACCAGTATCGTGCACATTACTAATTGAGAAAGGTGAAGATATGCTAGGCAAATCCTCCACCATCATAGATTCATCGATACACTACCATGCGCACTTGATAGTATTGTATTGACCAAAAACCCATCAGGGAGAGAGCCCCATAGAGAGTCGTGTTGTATCCATCACACCGCTCTACTCCACATCTCACTAGTGCAAGTTCAATTTTATAGTTCCATCCAAAGCCATGAGAGCAAAGATCAAGAGAGAAGAAAGCCCCACTAGTGATCCAACTAGGGCCAAGGGATCGCTTCATCTACGATGTCTAGGAGAGCCTCGCCTCTCCTACTTTAGTTGTGGTGAAGAGGAAGTGGTGACCTCATAGCATTGTAGTTGTGCCATCACCACCACCACCTCAGCAGATCATAGATATAGCAGCAACAGAGGGAAAAAGAAATAGTTTTGTTGTCCCCATGGTGATAGATCCCCTTATGGGAAGTACTCCATCCATAACAGTTTACATCCATGAGCACGTGCCCTCCAGTGAGTATATCCCTCAAAGCACTTTAGTACCAGGGGAGGTCAAGTGTATCTTTGTTCATGAGCATGATCCCACCACTATTCAAATTAGGAAGCAAGATGCCCCATAGTTAAATCAAAGCTGGATGATTGGTACAATATCTTACCAAAAAGAAAGAAACCTAGGGTATGATTGGTCCGACTCAAAAAGAGGAGAAGGTTATCTTGACATGAAGATGCTTTATCAAGACTGATAGTGATATGATGGATACTAAGGTTCTTTCCTTTGAGATCACAGTTTGAAGGTAGGGTGGTCAAAGATACAAAATTTATTGAATGAACACCTCCTTCAACAACTCAAACAAATAGATGAGTAGATATTATCCAGTATCCTAAGGGTTTTGGGGCTCCTTCTTTAAAAAGCTTTGATGGCGGCAGGAACCCTCAACAACAACATATAGGGGCCAACTGCAAGACCGGTGGCGGATGCATTATTGTTTTGTCTCTTAGAGTTTAGGGCATAGCTTTTGATTGGTATGCTGAACTCCCCAATGATTCAGTGAAGTCTTTTGCTGAGTTGGAGCAACTCTTTGTTAAGAGTTTTGCTAGAGCTCAGCAAAGGGTAACTATGGGCGATCTCATTGTAGCTCAACAACACCCCGGTGAGTCCCTCATTGATTATATTCTTAGATGGAGAAATTTAAGCATGAAATGCGAACCACAACTATCTGAACAACATACTATTGAAATTTTTTTATTAAAGAATATTCATGACCTGGTCACCTTCATTCTTAAAGGTTTCATCATTAAGACATTTGAGAAGCTAATCAACAAGGTGGCTAATCTATAAGGAGAGGCCAAATAGTTACCTTTTCAAGATCACCATTAAAGCCAAAGAAAAGCTTATGAAAAGAAGCCGTGATAGTAGAAGGATAAAGGGAAGCAACCGCCGAGATCAAGATGAGACCTCGAGCTCAAAGCCTTCACTTCCACCTCCTTACCACGCCCATCTTATTGACCACCATAGTAGCCTCCATGGCCTTCACCACCTCCTCCTCAGCCATACTCTAGATACATACCCACCCCAGGTAGCTATCATCCACCTACTCTTTGGATAAATTAAATAAAACTTATTCATTTAAGAGGAGGTAGTGAAAATCTTTAAGAACCTCTTAAATAAACTTGATTTTCAACCACTGAGCTTAGGAAGCCAGAGGAAGTGGGTAGAGTAATGATCCTAACTTTGCCCTACCACCACATGCTAGGCCATGTTTTGGAGGATTGCTTTATATTTAAGGACTATCTTGAGCATAGCTACAAGGCAGGTCATAGTTATCCCTAAGGAATACCTAGTGGAACAACCATCCAGTTCTATTAGGGTAATCCTTGGGGATACCTGTGATCCTCTCAAAATGAAAGAAGGTTGGGATATCTCTTTATCCTGAATCTCTAAAAAGATTATTTTTAAAATCTAGAAACTTTCCTTATAGGTGTGTGAACCTCCAACATCAAGGAAGGTTCACAAGTTTCCAAAGACAACTTGGGGAAAGTAGGAGCTCAGCACCAGTAGCAGCAGCCCATACTTGCCTGGGATAGCCAAGTAGCGCAACCACTGACTGAGTCCAACCTCCATTCCACCATTGTAGCTACTACTTCAACCAAAATTCCTACTTCAACTAGTTCTTCTTCTAGTAGACATCTTGTATCGCGGATGAGGGCATCAAATCCTTCACCCCACTTACTTTACTAGATTTCTACTATGTACCTCCATGTAAATCTAAGAAATTGAGGAATAAAGCTAGTTTGAATTACATCTATGCCACTTTTGATGGGTTATCTGATTCTACTCTAGAAAACACTTCAAGTCTTGATAATTATAACAACTCTAATCATCCTCTTTCTGATTCAGAAATGAACTTTCCTTTTGAATGATACGGGTTCACCTCTTGAGATAGACTTAGAATCATCTGATTCTGAGGGTCCTATAGGAGAAGTAGGTATGCTCGAAAGGTGTAGAACCTTCCACTAAACAACCATAAGAGGTTACTGTTAACCTCATAGTGGCAAGGTTCTACCTCCTAGAAGCACCTCAAGATAAGGGAAAATAAGTCATTAGTACCAATGAGCAAGAAGCCCCACCAGAGATGCTCCACCTATGGATATTGTGGAGGATCAACCCAAGGTTTTCTACAATCTCCTCACTCACCTAAGAAAGTTTCCAACTAAGCATATATGATGCCCTTGTCATATCTAAAGAGATGAGGGAATCATTAATCAAGGCCCTTCTTGATCCAAAAAATATGTTTAGCTCACCACCGCTATTGAGGGAGGCACATTATTCAAGAGAAGCCCAAGGAGTCACATTCACGATGAAGACCTTCTTATGGGATATGGAGCCCAACCATCCCTCTATCACAAAGTGGATATGGGCATTAGACTTTCTAGGGTGTTAGTTGATCCAGTGCATGGTGAACATTATGAGCTGAAACCTTGCTTATTTGAAGATTGACATCTCTAACTCAGGAGATCATGATGTTGAGAGGATTCAAATGAGGTGAGAGGGCTTTAGGTTCCATAGTGTTACCTTTGGAAATAAGTGACTGGAAGACTAAAGCCAAGTTCTATATAATTAATTTGAATACATCATTCACTACTTTGCTCTGTAGGCCTTGGATATACCAACAAGATGATTCCATTCTCTCTTCATTAGTCATCAAGTTTCAAAAGATGGAATCAATACTATGTCAAAGGAGATGAAAAGCCATTCTCAATTAGAGCTCAAAATATATGAAGATGCGACCTACTATCTTCCTCAAAATCAAAACACCTTTTCTCATGAACTTGGTCAAAGTTCAAAAAGAAAAGAAAAAAAGAAGAAAAGAAAAAGAAAAGAAAATGAAAAGAAGAAAGAAAGTACAAGGGAGTGAAAAAAAGGACACTAGGGAAGAAGTAGAGCAAGTTACATTCCACCCTAGTTGTTCTACCATTTACATATGGGTAGATGACTGACCTCCACCGGTAGAGGTAGAGGTACATATAGAGACAGTTAGGTGGAAGATGGTTGGCCAACAAAATAGGGGTTATGTTCCAATTCAGGAGGTACTCTGCTACTCACATAGACTTGGAATTCCTGAGGATGAGTCTCATGTGGTTAGCATACCAGCCAACCCCTCTCTGGGTTTCATTGGAGGTGACACTCAAAGCATGAATGTATTTGAATTAGGATTATGTAAAACCATTAGGCAGTAGTTGGGAACTTTAGCTCTAACCCCACTTTCTTCTCAAAAGTTGAGGGTTTAGTAGTTAGGGAAGCCCCTAGATCTTCCATAGATGTCAAGCCAAAGAGATTCCTATTGGGATCATCATCCTCAAGTCCGTAAGGGACTTGAGGATAATTCATATAAAGATTTAATGGAATTACCTTTTGATTAGTACTCGCCTTATGTTCATAATCTTGCAAAGAAAGGTTTGATTCCTTACACATGGTCCAGAATGTCAGTATTTTGAGAAAGCGTGGGATAACAAAGGTAGGATGCATAATCAAGACCGGATGAGGATTGATGGTCCAAATGATGATGATGGTTACTACTTAGATATCACCAATCATCTGGAGTTTGATAGAATCTTCTCAAACCGCAATAACTCTTATGAGAATGTGTGTTTAGAAACTTTAGATAATCCTAATGATCTCCAAATCAAAGATGCACCGCCAGAATTTGAAGAAGAAATCAAATCAACCATCAACAAGCTCAGAGAATTCAACCTTGGGATAGAAGAAGATCTACGCCTCACATACATCAATTCTATTTAATGAAGAAGAAACCAATGACTTAGTTAGCTATTGACGAGTTTAAGGATTGCTTTGCATGGAGCTATGAAGAGATCGGGTTATCTCATACAATGTCCACAAATTAGTAATAGACCCTAACGCTAACCCAATCAAGCAAGCTCCTAGATGCATGCAATTAGAAATCGAACAAAAAGTCATTTCTGAAGTCAAGAAATCGATCGATGTTAGTTTTATCAGAGAATAAAAATACCCTACCTGGTTAGCCAGTGTCGTCCAAGTCAAGAAGAAGAATGGCCAAATTCACATATTCATCAATTTTAGGAACTTAAATAAGGCATGTCTTAAAGGTGAATTTCTACTTCCAATACTAGAATTAATGGTGGACATCTCTCATCTCATGCAGTATTCTCCTTTATGGATGGGTCATCTAGCTACAACCAAATCAAGATGGCCCTTGAGGATGAAAGAAGCACTTTTTTGAACCCCAATCAAATCTATTATTATAAGGTCATGCCTTTCTAAAAAAATGGGTGCTACATACCGGCCATGACTCGATCTTCAATGAACTCATTCATCATCAAGTTGAATGTTATGTTGATGATCTAGTAGTCAAAAGCAAAGAAAAGGAAGGCCATCTCTTTGACTTGAGAGTAGTTTTGAATGGTTAAGATAATTCAACCTCAAAATGAACCCCAAGTGTGCATTGAGTAGTAGCTTCGTGGAAGTTCCTTGGGTTTGTTGTCCAAAGACCGAATAGATAGACCTAGAAAAGATCAAAACTATATTAGAAATTCCACCCCCTAAAAGTCTAACTCAACTCAAATCTTTCCAGGGGTGGTTGGTGTATTTAAGATGCTTTATCTCCAATCTATCGAGGAGATGCAAGTCATTTTCAGCACTTGTCAAAAAGATGCTAAGTTCAAGTGGGATGATGAGTGCCAACATGCTTTTGAAGACATCAAATAGTATTTGGTAAAAGCCACCGCTCTAGCATATCCCGAAGCCACTTATCCTCTACACATATTGATGACTCTCTTGGTGATTTGTTGGCCCAAACCAATAACTAATGGAAGGAGAATGCTCTCTACTACCTCAACCATCATCTGATCCCTACTGATGCAAACTACCCACCTATTGAAAAACATTGCCTAGCTTTAATCTTTGCATCCCAAAAGCTATGGCATTAGAAGCTCTCTCATAAGGTAAACTTGATTTCAAGAATCAATCCACTATAGTATCTCACACACATTATCCAAATGGTTGGCACATTAGTCCATGATTCTCTCACAGCTCAATATTACATTTATACCTTTTGTGTGGTGAAAGGATAAAGGCACCCACATTCTTATTATGGCGATGAACAAATCATGAACTTAGGGATACATATTGTAGATGTATTTTGAGAGAAGATGTACTTTCAAAAGGGGTGAATTATCTTGTTAAAATTATGATGTCATGAGATTCTCATACTATCTCTCTAGTCCATGCACCAACAACGAAGCCAAGTATGATGCTTTGATTGTCAGTCTAGAGTTAGCTATTATAGTGTGTGTCAAAAACATCAACATCTATAGCGATTCTCAGCCTGTCATTAACCAGATTGTTGGGTCTTATAATCTTCTAAAACCTAAGCTTTGTCACTACCATGAGTACACCCTGAAGCTGGTGGCCCAAATCCCTGAGGTCACAATTTACAAGGTTCCTCGAGGAGAGAATGCAGATGCTTTGGCCAAACTCGCCAAGAAATTGGCATGTCTGGAAGATGAGTCCATTCCAATAAGAGTCCAAAATAGATAAGTCCTATCCCTTATTGATGCTAAACTAGTCAAGAGCTATTCTCTTGAAGGGGAAGTTGCCTTTCCAAAAGGAGGAGAGGATTGAGGAAAACCATTCATAAATTACTTGAATATAGGCAAACTACCTCAAGAGAAATCACAAGCCCATCAGATGAAGCAGAGAGCTCTTTCTTATGCTCTTGTAGATGCCACCTTATACCGATGATCTTTTGATCAAATGTGGTTGTGCTGTTTGGACAAACACGAAGCCCGTAAGATTGTGACCGATGTACACTCAGGTATATGCGGAGTGCATCAATTCGGTCTGAAGATGAAAGCCAAGATCAAGAGATTAGGATACTACTGGCCTTTGATGATCACAGGCTACATGGATGTAGCTAGGAGATGCCACCAATTTTAGGTACACTGTGTGGTCCTACATCAACCACCCAACATTCTACATCCTACATTGGCCTCATGGCCATTCGAGTGTTGGGGTACTAACATAGTGGGTCTGATTGATCCCTTTTCTTCCAAGGGTCATCAGTTCATCCTAGCTGCCACCGATTACTTTTCCAAGTGGGCTGAGGTAATCCCACTTAGGGAGGTCTCAAAGATGTGCTCCAATTTTTTAGAACCATATCGTATATAGGTTCAGGGTGCCTCGATGAATAATATCCGATAATGGTACTGCATTCAAGAGCACCAAAATCAACAGCTTCTCTAAGAGACATAGCATAGATTAGAGATACTCCACTATCTATGATCCTAGGGTGAATGGCCTACCAAAAAAGTTCAACAAAACTCTCCTCAAGATACTAAAGAAGACACTCAGTGATAATAAGAGAAAGTGGCATGAATAGCTAGTTGAAGCCTTATGGGCATCCCATTCTCCTTAATGGGTCCGAAGCCGTTCTACCATTAGAAGTTTAGCTCCCATCACTAAGGATAGCTATGTGTAGTAAAACCACTATAAAGAAAAATGCTAAGTTACGATTAGAAGAGCTCGAAGTTTGGAGGAGAGACACCTATGGGCATGCCAGAACCTCGAGTTGTATGAAGCTGGGATGATTCAAGCTAACAACAAGCTGATCCGTCCTAGAGCTTTTCATGTAGGAGAGCTTGTTTTAGTTCTAAGAAGACTAATTATTCCTCATCGAATGGTGGGAGGCAAGTTTGAACCCATTTGGGAAGGCCCTTTTGTTATAGAGAAGGCATACCAAGGAGGATCTTATCAACTTATTAATTATAAAGGGGAACACCTAATGCTTCCAATCAATGGGCCCTATTTGAAAAATTACTACCCATAAAATCATGTTTGAAAACAATTATTTTGAAAAATATTCTATTCCAATTCATCAAAATGTTCTCTTCATTCGAAGCATTATTTTCTTGTTTGTGAATCCATCACAGTGCTACTGGAATAGGTGTGAGAGAACCCAAGCAGCATCCTTTCTTGGTGAGATCATAACTTCCATTCATGGAACCATTTCATCAACTCTTAAGCATGTTTTAGGATAGGTTTAAGAAAAATCGAATGACATCTTATTCTCCTAACACAAACATATAAACAAGCACATATCTTTTATCTGCTATTTTGATGTTAGAGCAAGCCCCTTGTGGTACTCACTCACTAGCTACTCTAGGTTAGGCTGACATGCTTGCTTGCTAGTCTATCACCCTGGTAACTTGTCAGCGGTGAGTTCCCACACTTTCTTCTTCGATCATTACAAGGATGGCCTTTAGTTTTGTATATCTCTGCACCGGTACCTACCTCATGTTGACTTTGTTTAAAAAGATGTAAGCCTACACATTCTTCTTGAACTAGCCATCATGCACTGACTAGAATAAGTATATTTGAGGTTTAGGATAAGTCTCCCAATGGCTCCTTTTCTCTTGACTACTTTTGAGTTGATTTAAGTCCCCTTAGTGGTATTCACTCCATAGTCTCCCTAGGTTGGATAGCACCTATCGAGCTGAAGATAGACTATCTCAGTAATCAGTTCATTGGAAGATGTGAGTCCCTAATGCTTTTTTCCTAGGTTGATTATAGCAAATCGATGAGCACATTAGGTTGGTTGATGTTCACTATGCTGATAGTGACTCACTCGATGGATACACCACTCTTGGTAGATATGAGTACCCATGCTTTCTCCTTGAGTTGACCACTGAATACTTATAAACATCAACTTCTTTAAGGGTTTTGGATAAAGCCTTTAGTGGCCCCTTCCCTGTGGGCACGCTACCTGGATTACGTCCTTTATGACCCTATTTAGACAATACTCGGACTACTCTTGGATTGGACAGTCCCCCTTTCTTAGTAGTCACCCCTATGGTTGAAGAATTTATTTAGTGGATGCACAGAATCTCCGTTGGACCAGTAAATCTAAGATAGGTCTAGATTGATATAAGCTCATTCTCAGTATGATCCTTAGCAAAACCAACATGGCCCATGATAAACAAACCAAACAAACAAATTTATTTGCTTATGGATTAGGAATTCAAGCCCCAATGGTCCCTTTCCCAAGCAGGCATCCTATCTTTAGGGAAGTGTCAGCAAAACTCCCTATAGGAATTGTCTGACTACTCTTGCATTGAGATAAGTTCCCGGGTCGACGCTCTCTCATTAATTGCCCTTAGAGCTCTGGTTTAATTTATTTTGCCACAAAAAAGTTTCCCCAACGGTCATTTTGCTCTAGAAGATGTAAGTCTACTACACATTCTTTCTAGCCTGATTGCCACAAACTAATGGGCAGCCCTAGGTCAAGTTGACATGTTACCTTGCTAATGTGTTGCCCAGTGGTCTTTTATTCAGAAGATATGAGTCCTCGAGCTTTCTTCCACTGATGACTAAATAGAAAGGCACCCCCGGTTGGTTAGTTTTACCCCAGTGGTAGACTATCCCTTTGGATTAATGAATCTAAGATAGGTTTATTAGCCCCTTCTTGGTGGATCTATCACAAGGGAACCATCAAAGTAAAATAAATGAAATTAAAACTAATGCAATTCAATTAAAATGAAATTAATTTTGACTATCTTTGAGCTGATTTAAGTCCTCTAGTGGCATTCACTGTAGTCAGCCTAAGGTTAAGTTTGATTCATTGCATTGCCAACAGATCAACCCAATGATTGATCCCTACTTTGGAAGATGTATGTCTGCTACACTTTCTTCTTAATATAGTTGCTGTACACCGAAAGGCAACCCCTTTGGTTGGATAGTCCTACTATATGGTTAGTAGACTACCTTTTGGATTGGATTGGTTTGAAGTGACATGGCCCCAAACTCCATCCATGATAGGATCCATTTTAAAATTCAAAATTTAAAATCTAAATAATTCCAACCAACCTCCTTAGTGGAGTCAAATTAAGCAATCAAATCAACCAGCTTCTCTTTAATAAGATGCAAATCTTTCTAATTTCTCCAGTGGATTACAAATTCTAATTCCCCGATGGATTTCATAACCTCTTATCCCCAGTGGATAACTTAAACCTTTTCCCTTAGTTGAAGGCTCACATACTCAATCCCTAGTGGATTCCTTCTTCACTCTCTTAAGTCTTTAACATAAGTAGAGTCATATTGCACTAAGCTTTCTATTCCTTCTACACCTCAGGTTTAGGAATAGATCATTTCTGTTAGTGCTTGTTATCATTCAGACATTGTTGATCATCTCGATCAACACCAATACGTGTGGTCTACCTTGTCAATCACACCACACCTATTGGGCGCCCTTTGTTGACCTCACTTTGGAGTGAGCTCTTAACTTCTCCATCTTATACATAAGACTCCTCTAGACACTAAGAATTCCTTAGTCTTAAGACACTTATAGTGATTAGGTGAACACTTAACCTAATCCTAGAGACTTATAGGAGTTAGCTATAAGAAAATGTTATGTCTTAGGGGTATTAAGAGGACTTACTTACCCTATAGCTTGAACCTAATCCTTGCCTCCCTCCTTCAAATCAATCCAAATCAAATCTTTAATCAATTCCAACTCATTTGATATTCTCAAATCACAAATCAATTCTAACTCAATTGATTTATTCAAATCTAAACTCAAATCCAAATTCTAAAATCCAATTCATGAATTAATTCCAAATCAAATGATTGAAACCCATGATTGAATTCAATTCCCAAAATATTTCTAAGCCCTTTGATTTCATCTTATGGACTTAGCCCAAACCAAACCCAAATCACTCCAAACTCAAATGATTTTCTTATAACTCTTTTATATCTTCATTTATATTCATAAATATAAATGAAGTATAAATTCAAATAGCCAAAACTAAACCCAAAATTAAACCAAAATCCAACTTATACTCTTTTCAAGCCAAATCCTTAAACTTAGCCAAATCATTCTTAGATTAATCCAAACCCTTGGATTTTCTCTTAAAACAATCACTCCTTCAATCACATGCCCAAATTTATAAATACAATACCTAACCAAAATCAAACAAGTCAAACCCATGTTCATCCTTTTGACTTGAAAATGTCAAACCAAAACCCATTTGACTGCAAATCACTTACAATTGGATTTATATTTTCATCATAAGTCCGTATGTGAGTTCAACCAAACTTAAATGAAGCCTTGATCAATCCAATTAACCCATTTAGGCTCACTTGACCCAAAGTGACCTAAAGGACCTTTTTGAGGCAAATTCTAATAGCTTGATTGGCCAATTAGACTTAACTTAGCCAATTGACCATGAACCCAACTTGACCTAAAAACTTGAAATCAAACCAAATCAAAATTAATTGAAACCAAAGCTTGCATTATATTTCAAATGGTCAAAAGCTTAGACCAACCAATGACTAACAATTAGTCAAATGGGTCAAACTTGACCCATTTGACTCAAATGAACCTAAATGAACCAAAACTGAATTGAACCTAACCAATGATACCCATAGGCTACAAATGATCATTTGAACCTGACCTAACCCATGGTTTGACCCAATTTGACCCAATTTGACCTAAATGAATCAAATTGAGCCAAATCAAATCAAATGAACTCCAAATCACTTGAAATTTGGTCCAACCCATTTTTGAATCATTTCAAATCTGTCCAAATCAAAATAATGGCCAAATGATCACATTGCACTTAGGTCAAAGGGTATCCTATGACCAAATTCACTTGGAATTTGGTCATGTCTCTTCAAGGCCACTTGGCATCTTTTCATTGGTCCACATGGGCACCAAGGGAGGTGGTGAACATGACCCAATGAGCTTGACAATGACCCAAGGCAAGGCAAAAATTGACCTTTGAACACTTGGAACACAAAATGCACTCACACATAGCACATATCCACATGACCAAGATGATCAACAACGTCCAGAAGGATCACAAAGACTCAAATGGTCTAAACCCACAGATGTAGAATCAAGATCTTAGTGCAAGTCAACTCAACTTATGCCAAGGGCATAAGAGAGGAAGAAAGGATCCACTGAGGGATCAAGCATGTGAACCTTCCATTAAGGAAGCAGGTCCAAGTTATCCATAGAGGATAAGATTTTGAGTTGGTTTGATATGATTTGGGGAGAAAAGATCCCCTGGGGATTAAGATTTATAACACGCTAGGGATGAGTGCATGAACCTTACACTAAGGAAGTAGGTTCAAATTATCACTAAAGATAAGGAATAGATTTGGCTTGATTTCATGAGGGTTCTACTAGAGAGTGGGTATGATTTATGCTTTGTTGAGTAGGAATTTGATTTGATTTAATTGGTGGGACATCCACTAGGGATGAAAATTTTATTTGATTTATTAGCTTATGATTTGAGGCTCCATTAGGAAGAAGATATGATTTGGTTTTGAGGGCACATCTGCTTGAGATATGAGTTCAGATCCATTGTTGATAAGATGGGTTTAATATATGGATTTCTTTGGTTTATTTGGGTGAAGTATCAACTAGGGATATGAGTGGATGGATTTAATTTGGACTCCATTAGAGAGTGGATGATCTTATCATTGTGTGATGGATCTACTAAGAAGGGGCTAATATCAGCCTAGTCCTATCTTAGATTTACAAATTCAAAGGGATAGTCTACCAGCCGCGGGGTAGAGCTAACCAACCTAAGGGGTGCCTTTCAATGTGCAATGGTCAGGTTAGTAAGAAAGCTTGTAGACTTACAACTTCTTAAATAAGGAACCATAAGGTGATCAATTTATAGAATAATAAATCAAACCCAACCTAAGGTGACTATTGAGCAAATGCTGCTGTGGACTCATATCGACTCAAGAATAGTCAAGATCAATTTTTTTTTTAAATGGACCCTATCGATGTATGATGGATCTACTAAGAAGGGGCTAAAATTAGCCTCTTACTATCTTAGATTTACAAATCCAAAGGTTGGTCTACCAGCCATCAGGATAAAGCTAACAAACCTTAGGGGTGCCTTTCGGTGTGCAATGGTCAAGTTAGGAAAAAAACTTATAGACTTATAACTTCCTAAACAAGGAACCACTAGGGTGATCGGTTGATAACACAACAAATCAAACCCGACCTAAGACTCATCGGTGTGCAACGGTCTTGCTGGAAAGAATGCATAATAGACTTACATCTTTCAAAGCAAGGATGACCGTTAGGGTGACCTGTTGGTGGAACAACAAATCAAACCTAACCTAAAGGAGACTACTGAGAGAGTGCCATATGGGGACTTATTTCAACTCAAAAGTAGCTAGACAATTCCTATATGGAGTTTTGCTGACACTACCCTAAAGATAGGATGTCTGCTTGGGAAAAGGTACTATTGGGGGTTTTGCTCCTAATCCACAAGTGAAGATATATATTTA
Organism: Cymbidium sinense; assembly: GCA_021442155.1. Taxonomy (NCBI): domain Eukaryota; kingdom Viridiplantae; phylum Streptophyta; class Magnoliopsida; order Asparagales; family Orchidaceae; genus Cymbidium; species Cymbidium sinense. The sequence continues at coordinate 132,316,300 of CM038214.1, forward strand.
TTTTATTTATATATTTTCCTGGACTGTGTTGGTGTGAGAAAGGCCTTATATCGACTAGTTCTATCTCAAACTAGAATATGGGAGAATCGTATATAAATTTTCCAACCAGTGGCTACTAAAAAGAGGGCCATCAAGGGGAGTAGTGTCTAAATGGGGTGCAGCTAAATGATTCAAATAGAGTGCTCATAGGAGGTATCTATGGGTATTTATCTAAGACTAAAAGAAAGTAGTATATAGGTCACATGAGTCTCTAGAATTCTTGCAGACTTACATCTATCGAGAGGGTATTGTATCAATATAGACTTTCATAGATGAAAATGATCATCTGTGGATTTGTCATTGGCAGCGTGGGTCGCTAGACTGTATGGGTCAGGTGTAGACTAGACCTAGGCTTGGAAGCAGGTAGTCAAGAGGAAAGAAGCCTAGGGGACTCATCTAATATACTCTACCTAGTTAGTGCATGATAGCTAGTTAAAGAAGAAAGCATGTAGGCTTACATCCTCTTAAAAAAAGTCAACATGAGGTAGCTTACTAGCGATGAAGTCTACCTAACAGCTACAAGGCACTTGTGCAATTTGTGGTCAAGTTAGGAAGAAAGCTTGTAGACTTCCATCCACGGGAAAAAGTAACCACTAGGGCCTGCTAGCAAGGCATACCCAATCTAGAGTAACTTATGAGTGAGTGCGGAGGGTCTTTATCCACATCAAAATAGCCAGAGACAAAGATAAATATTTATTTTATGTGATTGTGTGTGTTTGTTGTTTTGGATAGGATTGCTTGTTCCTTACACCTACCTTAAACACATGTTGGTGGATTTTCAGGAAAAGCTATTTCTAACCAATATGAAGAGATGGAATTTGAGATGAAAGAAATTTTATTGATAATTATTTTCAAACAAGATTTTTGGATAGTATTTTAATAGGTAGAGCCCATTGTTTGGAAGCATAGGGCACTCTCCCAATTTATAAGGCGATAAGATCATCCTTTTTGGTCATCACGTTATGGAAAAGGGCATTCCAAGGTTCAAACTTGCCTCCCATCTTTTAAGGGGAAACACTTGGTCTCTTTAGAACTAAAATAAGCTCTCCTACTTGAAAAACTATAGGACAGACCAACTTATTATGAGCTTGAATCATTTTGGCTTTTACAACTAGAGGTTCTGGTATGCTCGGAGGTGTCCCTCCTCCAAACCTTCAAGCTCTTCTAATGTGCGTGTTCTACCTTTGTGATTTTACTACCCTATCCTTAATGATGGGAGTTGGACTTCTAATGGTAGAATGTCTTGACATACATTGAGGAGAATGGGGTAGAATGAGTTAGTCTATATGTGATGCAGATGCTACAATTCTTTCAACACTCATTACCTGATGAGTCACAATATATGGATGAGAGTTTTGTTGAAGGCTTATGGGTTTTCCCTTGGTAATAGATGGTAGAATATCAATAATATATGCTATGTCTTTGAAAGTTATTGATTTTAGTGCTCTTGAATGTAGTATCATTGTGATATAGTTTTTAGGCACCCAGACTATATATGACATGGATCCTAAAAAATTGGAGCACATGAGTTATGACCTCTAGGGGTGAGATTGCCTCCTACTTGGAAAAGTGCTGTGACTTAAAGGAGGATCAATCGAACCCACTATTTTGGTACCCCAACCCTCAAATGGCCATGAGGCTAATGTAAGATGTAGAATATTGGGTGGTTGGTGTAGGACCACACCGTACACCTAACATTGGTGGCATCTCGTAGCTGCATCCATGTAGTTTGAGATCATTGAAGGTCAGTAGTATCCTAGTCTTTTTATCTTGACTTTCATCTACAGACAGAATTGATGTGCTCTACATAAACTCTGAGTGTACCTTGGTCACAATCTTATGGGCTTTGTGTTTGTCCAAACAACGTAACCACATATGATCAAAAGATTGTCAGTACAAAGTGTCATCCAAGATAGCGTATGAGAGGGCTCTCTGGTTCACCTGATGGGCTAATGACTTCTCTTGAGGTAGTTTTCCTATATTTAGATAATCCATGAATGGTTGCCTCCAATCCAACTCCTCTCCCATCTTGGCAATAATAACCACCTTCAAGAGAGAGTCTCTTGATGAGTTCAATGTCAACAAAAGGGATAAGACTTGTCTATATTTTGGACCCTTATTGGAATGGACTCATCTTAGGATATGCCAACTCTTTGGCAAGCTTGGTAAATACATCTACGGTTTCTCTCCTCAGGAATCTTATAAATGGTAGCCTCGATTTTGGCCAACTCCATGGTGGCATACTTATGGTAATGATGGAGCTTAAGATTTAGGACTTTGTAAGACCCATCATTTTGGTTGATAACTATCCGAAGATGTTGATGCTTTAGATGCATAGTGTAATGGCTAACTCTAGACTAGTACCTCATATTTTAGTTTCATTATTGGTGCATGGATTGGATGATGATATGAGAATCTCATCACATCACGGAGTTAGAATACCCCCCGCCTCTCCTGGAAGAGTGGATTGTGGTTCTTTTTCTTTTTTTGAAAGGAAGCTACACCATCAAAATATATCTCGCAATGGTGAATTCTAGTGTCCCCTAAGTTCATGATTTATTCATCGAGGAGGTCACAAGAGAAATAGGGAAGTGGGTATGATGCTAAGAAATATGCTAGTGCTTTCACCACACGGAGGGGTACAAAAGTGATGTCAAACTATGATAAAATCATGGACCAACGTGCCAAACTGCGATAAAGCATTATGTTATGAGATATTGTGTGGATTGATCCTAGATCGATTCACCTTGGAAAGCATATAATACCATAGCTTTGGGATGCAAAGATTAATTGGGTAGTGCTTTTCAATAGGTGGGTAGTTTTCCTCAATAAGGATTAGATGACAATTGAGATAGTAGAGTGCATTCTCTTCCTTGTCATTGGTTTGGGCCAACAAAGAGGGAGTCACCTAATATAGATATAGTATGAGTGCTTGCGGATAGGGTTGCTAGAACGCGATCATCAAGTAGTGCTTGATGTCTTGAAAGCATGTTAGCACTTATCATCCCACTTGAACTTAGCATCCTTTTGACAAATGCCGAATGGATAGCATCTTCTTGATAGGTTGAAATAAGCATCTTAGATATGCCAACCTCCCTTGGAATGATGGAGTTAGACTTTTAGGGGTGGCATTTCTAATATTGTCTTATTCTTCTTCAAATTGATTTCTATTCCACAATGCTCGACAACAAACCCAAAGAATTTCTAAGCTACTAATGCACACTTGGGATTCATTTTAAGGTTGATTGCCTTAACCATTCAAAAATACTATCAAGTCAAAGAGATGGTCTTTTCTTTACTTTTTTATTACAAGATCATCAACATAATATTCAACCTACGATGATTAAGTTCATTGAAGATCTGAGTCATGTCCAGGTATGTATTGATATTTTAAGGTCAAGGGCATGACCTTATAATAATAGATTCGATTGGGTTCAAAAGTATTTTTCTCATCTTTGGGGCCATCTTAATTTGGTTGTAGCCAAATGACCCATCCATGAAAGAGAATATTGCATGAGATGAGGCAATGTCCACCATCAGCTCTAGTATTGGTAGTGAAAATTCATCTTTAGGACATGCCTTATTCGATCCTAAAATTAACACATATATGCAATTTGGCCATTCTTTTCTTAACGGAATGACGACTAACCATAGGATATTTCTCTTCCTAAGAAAATAAACATCGATAAGTTTCTTGATTTTAGAAATGATCTATTGTTCAATGTCTAATTGCATGCATCTAGGAGCTTGATAGGGTTAGCAGATTATCTAGTTTGTGGACCGCTACATCAAGAGAGATAAATTAGGCATTTATTCATAACTACATGAATCCTTAAGCTCGACAATAGCTTAACTAAGTCATTGGTTTCTTCTTCATTCAATAGGGAATTAATGTATGTCGCATGGATCTTCTTTATTCTAAGTTGATTTCTTTAAGTTCATCGATGGTTGATCATTTTGTTCTTTAAATTCTAAGTGCATCTTTGACTTCAAACTCATTTGAATCATCTAAAGTTTCTAACACACCTCCTCATATGAGTTAGCATGATTTGAAAAGAACTATCGACTCCAAATGATTGTGATGACAGCAATGGTTGTCATCATCATATTTTGAATCCTAGGTCTTATTATGGATGTCTTCTTTGGTTGATAACCTTTCAAAGTAATCCAACCTATGTTTAGATAAAGTATGTGGTATTAAACCCTTCTTTTCTAAATTAAGAACACAAGGCGAATACCAATCAAAAAGCAATTATATTAGATCTTTATATGAATCATCATCAAGTTCTACATTAGCTTCCTGACTTGAGGATGATGCTCCCAATAAAAGCATCTTTGGTTTATGGATGACTTGGGGGCCTCCTTAACTACCAAACCCTCAACTTTCTGAGAGGAAAGTGAGGTTAGAGCTAAAGTTCTCAACTACTGCCTTACTATTTTACATAATACTGACTCTAATATACATTCATGCTTTGCTTGGAGGCTTGATCTTTATCACCTGCTGAGTGTCACCAATCTAAGAGGGGTTGATTAGCATACCACATGAGACTCATCATCAACTATTAAGATGGATGTGGGTACTCTATGAGTAACATAACTTCTACTTGCTAGCCACCAGGAGGTCTTAAGCATTTAGAACTCCTCGATCTACCAATGTGTTCATATGGAGGAACGAACTATGGGTGGAATCCAACTTCAAGATCTACTTCTTCCTCTGTGTGTATTTCTTGCTCACTTGTATTTTCACTTTTTTTTTCCTTTTCTTCTTTTTCATTTTCTTTTTTTTTTAACTTTGACCATGTTTGCAAGAATTGATTTTCTAATTTTGAGGAAGATAGTAGATCGCATTCTCATATATCTCAACTCTCTAACTTAAAATGGCTTTAAGTCTCCTTGACACTATTGATTCCACCTGGAATTTGATGCTGTAGAGGGATAAAATCATCTTATTCTCATGTATTCAAGGCCCATCAGCAAAGTAGTGAAAGATGTATCAATTGATTATGTAGAACTTGGCTTCTTCTTTCACCATCTACCAATGGAACACTATGAGCCTAAAGCCCTCTCACCTTGCTCAATCCTCTAACATGTGGAATGTCAATATGGCAAGAGTCTTTCAATGTATGATGCACCTTGATCAACTAACACTGGAGAGTCTTTGTCCATATCCATTATGATGTAGATGATGATTGATTATCCCTAGAAGGTCTTCATCATGAATGTAACTGGGCTTCTCTTGAATAACATGCTTCTCTAAAGTTAAAAAGCATATTTTAGATCAAGAAGAGCCTACTAATGACTCCCTCATCTGGATGGACAAGAGCATCATATCTTCTTCTAGTCAACTTTCTAATGAGGTGGACATTATAGTCAACTTTAGTTCCTCCACAAGCATATGTATGGAGCATCCTCGTGAGAGACTATAGTTCAATTGAACCAATGACTCTTATCATTATCCTCAGGAGCTAAGAAGGTATAACTTTACCATAGTTAACTTTAGACTTTATGAGGTGGTTTAGTAAACATTTTACATGCTCAGTCCACCTAGCCTTCTCCAGGGAACAGAGTTGGATGACTCAAAATCAATCTAAATGGGCAGTGAGTGATTCTAAATGCAACCATTTCCAAATCAAGAGGAATGATCAAAACTAAATTTATTATTAATTAGATGGGGAGAGCTTTCATAGGAATAAATCGCATCATAAGTGACACAATGTAAGTGGAATCAACTTTCTTCATTGATTTCTTAGATTTGGATGGTGGTACAAAGTATAAATCAAGTAAAGTAAGTAGAGGATTTGACACCCAGCAATATGAGAAGAAGAGTCAATAGGAACCTATCTAATGGGAAAGAGTGATGGAACTTGGTGGTTACTACACTATCTAACAAGTGGAGGCTATGGGCCGGGCTCCTACCTCAGGTGGAGTACAAACCTTCCTTGGAGTTGAGGTTTGAGTTGCCCGTGAACCCTAGTTTATCTTATAAATGATTTTCTTGAGGTTCTGGAAGATATTCCAACCTTCCTTTGTATTAAGAGATCATATACCCAAGGATTACTCAATAAAATAGAAGGTCTAATAGAATTCTTGGGGATGACGATGCCATGACTTGTACGCTAAGCCAATCATTAAAGGTAATTCAATCTTCTACATGGCCTCACATGTGGTGGTAAGGGCAATAGTTTGGATCATGGCTCTCACTTCTGGCCTCAGCTAGAATTGGAAAAGCTAAGAGATCAAAATCTTCCTAACCTTCTTGAATAAATAAGGCTTATTCAATTATCGATAAGAATCAAGTAATAGTGGGGGTAGGAATACCACGAGGATGCTAATGAAGAGACGACTGGTAGCAACTGAGGTGGTCAATGAGATCGAGGAAGTGATGAGAGAAAACCTATTGAGCTCGAGGCCTATCCGACAACCCTAGCTAGTTGTTTCCTTAATCTATTTTACATGACTTCTTCTCAAATGCCTGGATTTGGGCTTAGTTGATTGTCCTAAAGGTATTATTTGGCTTCCTTATGACTGCCACCTGATTAGTTCAAAGTTTTGAATGGAAAACCCTGAGCATGAAAAGTGATCGAGCCATGGATGTTCTTTAGAAGAATCTCACATGGTTGTCCAAAAAAATTATGGTAGATTTCATACTCTTTGCCACAGAATTTAATCAAGGGACTCATTTTTTGCTTTACAATCACCTATAATAACCCTTTTGAGCTCAACTTCTAATGAGGTGCTAACTAAGTAAATGTCTTTCAACCATTGGGTAGTTTGTAGGCCAAATGCAACACCCGCTAAACTACTAATAAATAATCTAAGAAGGGTGTCGTTGCACAATGGTCAAATGTTCGGCAAGGACCGCCATCAAAGATTTTGGTGAGGACTAAAACCCCTGATATTAGACTCTGCATCAAATTCCTCTAGTGTCTCCCTTGGAACAAATGAACCACCTCAAATTATGCTTTCCTCACCTATTGTTCCACCATGTGCTGATATCCTTTTACCACCTTCCTATGAAGCTACCATTATTTGATCTACTAGAGAAGTGCTGGTGATCTAGGATGTGACCCAAGATGATCTACTATCAAGATATGCCATGGTGGCCTGTTTGGAGTTCATGGACAACTACTAGTTTCCATCCTTCTCTCCATCAGATCATCATCCTTCTTCTAATTTGTCAAGGAGGTGCTTTGAATGGCAACATCATCTTCTTCAACCATAATTTTCCTTCACCTCTTATTGAGCTATCAATGTGAACTTCTGAGTTCAACAAATCATCCTCATGGGATGATCAATTCCTCCTCATAATGCACATCCTAGGATTTCTCTTTTTGCAAAAAAGAAATTTCATCCAAGAATGATCTAAGAAGGCATAAACACTCATTGGTAGTAGGGCTATGTTCACCGACAAAATGCATGTGCTAAGTGCTTCTAAGGCGACTTGCTAGATACATGCTCAAGATTGACTACCAATGAGTGTTGTTCTATGATGCCATAGATTGTGGAACTACCGCCTCCTCTCTACTTCTTCCACCCAACCATTGTGGGTGGTGACTATGCCTTGGGTCACCATTTCTTCTTCACCATAATGGAAGTGGAAGGCCGAGAAGGAGAGTTGACCTCATTTTGGAGTAGATGGAATGACGAGTAGAGATCACCATTTTTTCCCCATATGTGCCTTCTATAAGAGATGTTGGAACATGTTGAGAATGTAATGAACAAAGTTGTGGAGACATCAACCATTCAATAGCTCCTCCATGATGCATGTGAGTACTATCAAGAGGGTTTGCTCTGAGTCCAAATTACTCATGAAGTGTGGACTAGCATTTCCTCCCATCTCTCTCCTATCTTTAGACTCAAGCCTCTTGTATTATGTATAATCCCTAATGCTTGAGAGACCAGGGATACAATGCACCAAACTTTAAGCATTTTCTTTTCATTGATAATGAATATTGAGGGCCTACTCTTGGTATCATAAAGTGGTGGGTTATATTACAATCTTCCTATATTTTCATTATTAGGGATATAATCTATTGCCACAAGTGGGAGACTTCCTGTGGTGAACCCTCAACATGGGATGCTAAAAATGCCATGATGCCGCTTAAACTTTAAATTTTATTGTAAAAGTGTGGGTGAGAGGGCAAGAGAAACCTAAAAGGTAGGGACTATTGGAGACAAACACTTTCTGAGGGGACCAAGAGGTGTACAAATATGAACAACTATGGACCTTGTTTTGATCTGTGGGTGTCAATGTGACGTGATGGAGAACTTAAACCGATAGGAGCCATGTAATGAAGATAAATAGAAAGTGAATGTAATAAACTCTACATTTATTAAAAATATACTAATCAATCCCTTGCTTTGGTATTCACCTTCAAAATAATTTATAGACTTCATTTGAAATTTGAACCCACACTCAACAAATTTAGTATGTGTGGATCTTGGAGATTATGATATAAGGAGAATCTTGCCATATGATTTTGGTAGAACACTCAACAAATTTATGTAGGTTGGGTGCTCAAAATAGTGGAGAGACCTTGAAGATATTTGTTAGTATCTTATTTGAAAAATTTTGAATTTGAAAATATTCAAGAAATTTGGTAGCTAAAAGGTTTGATTGTTTAGAAATTTTGTGAAGAAAAACTTTGTGGTTGATTTTGTGTGTGATATATGTTGATTTGATTTGAACTTCTTACTTAACAAATTTGATATGTTAAGTAAAGATAAATGTATTTGACATGTGTTTAAAATGAGACTCACTTAATAAATTTGGTATGTTAAGTAAGAGCCAAATGTTATGATTTGTGTTTGAATGAGACACCACCTAAATTAATTTTGTTAAGTCAAATGTGATATGATTTGTGTTTTTGAAAAAAACTCACTTAACAAATTTGGTATGTTATGTAGAAGTGGTATTTGAAATGTTGAAAATGAGACTCACTAACAAATTTGGTATGTTAAGTAAGAGCCAAATGTGATTATGATTTGTGTTTGAATGAGACTCTTTAACAAATTTGGTATGTTAAGTGAAGTCAAGTGTATTTATGATTTTTTGAAAGAAATCTATTTAACAAATTTGGATATCTTAAATATATTTTAATATATTTTTTGTAAATTGGAAATGGGACTCTCAAGACAAATTTGGTATGTGAAATAAAGTCTAAATGTTGATTTTCAAGACTGAAAAGAGGAACCTAATTTAATAAATGTGAGTGTGTCAAATAGAAATCAACTTGTTTAATTATCCAAAAGAAAGGAGAATTCTCATTTGACAAACTTGTGTATGCCAAATGTGAAATAAAGTTTATTTTTCCTTAAGAGCCTAAGCAAATCCAGGCTACACATTAAGTCATCATATATGAAAAAACTAGGAAAATACATGCCATTTCTATTACACAATTGTAAACAAAGCATCAATCAATTTATAAACTCAATGAATGAATAATAGCGATGGTACATACAATCCAAAAAGAGAAATGGATAGAGCTCTACCCTTATACATCTTGGTAATGTAGAAGAATAATTACAATTACAAATGAATAAATGTTATGAGGGGTCTTCATATCTTCATATCTTCATATCTCTATTTCATCATTTGGATTTGCTTAGTTCAAAGGCATCATGGGGCCTCCTGCCAAAGCCTTATAGCCTCTCATCCTAATCCCTTCATAACACTTAACCAAATTCTAATGCATTATAAAAAAAATAAGAAAAGTAAATCTAACTACACCTAAAATAAGTGTTAGCTAAACACACCATACAACCCAAGGAGTTATATGTTTAATTTAGACTTAGCATCCCATACATGGGTAACCAAGTCCACCATCTCTAGTATAGATTATGCTTAGAGTTAAGTAACTTTCAAAATTGAGCATTTTATATTTATTTTAAGCACCCCTTAAGCATAATCTCTTACATAAAATATAATTAGGCTAATCACAGTCTAACATTCATTCTACAAGCATACACCCTAACATCTAGTCTACAAGAGTATATCATAAAACCAAACATACATCAAACCATGCACCACCCTAACATAAAGCTAGAAGTGGTGACTTAATCTAATGTGTCTGTATTAAGGCTCGTGTGGTATGTTCTTACTAGCTTTAGAGTTGTCATTCTCTAAGTATGGAGGACATTTAATTATAATTGGTGGTTTCAATTCAAATGATTTAATTGATTTGTAAATTTTACTTAATTTTATATTTTTCATTTGTCTTATACTAAACAACTAAGATTATAAAGGGAAGAAAAGAGAGATCACTCTCTTTCATCCCTACCTTAAGTCACATATAAAACAAATTAATTAATCAATTCTCTTTAATGAATAGCTTATTACATATTTTAATTTGTCCTAGGTTTATGTTCACTTTAAATAATCTCATTCAATAAGAAAGGCAACTTAAGATTATTATAAATTATTATCACCTAACACATGTTTGTTCATTTCTTTCCATTATATATAGCATGCATATGATTAAGTCCTAAACATAACTATACATGCAATTTATATCTTAGCACACTTAAATGATGAAAGTAAGCAAGTGTACTTGGAATTAATGTCTCATTTGGTTGAATTATTTGTCATATTAATTTAAAGCTCTATCTAAATTCTTATACAAAAGCATAAGAAAAGAACTCTAAATCATATGACTAATCAACCCAACCACTTGAACAAAATATGAATGCATGACTTTTTAATAGAAAGAAGAGGGGGTTTTCATTCATTAGCTAAATACACATTCAAATGTATGAAAGTTTTAAGCAAGTACGTTGCCATTATTTTGCACTAGGGGAGTGAGGTAGGAACCTCCTTGGGGCTACTTAATCCCAGAATGTTCAAACTAATATACTTTTATTCTTAAATACATATGGATGTATAAACAACTATAAGAATAGAAAACACCATGCAAAAGTAGAGTTTAACTTATTTAGTCTATTTGTGTAAATGAATTAAGCTCTATCTAAATTGTAATGTTAAAGTGCATAAGAATGAAATCAAACAGGTACTTCACCATTATTCTGCTAGGGGAGTGAGGTAGGAACCTTCTTGGGCTACTTAAAGTGCATCCCCAATGTCCGACTAATATACCCATTAACATTCAAACTTATGCAAGTCAACATATGAATGTAAGAAAGAGACTTCACTTCATACACTAAGCATATTCACATGCATCTCCTATGTATGTGTAATATAATCACTATATATATATATATATATATATATATATTCATTAATAAGCTTTTGAAATTAAATTTGAGATTTAATAGTGATAATAAACACACATATTTTAATTAAGCCAACACATGCAAATTGACATAAAGGAAATCATCTTCATTTAAATAATTTGAAAGAAATTAATGCATGACTACAAGTGGCATACAATATTTTAACATGATTGGAAAGAAATAAAATAACACAAGCATGTGATTTCATTCAATCCAACTAATTCCTAAGGACAATCACATTAAACAAGCTTATTTAAAATAAATGAAAGTTTCTTAAAACCATTTTGATTTCATGTTGGATTTGATTTAAGAAATGTGAAAGAGGCTTGGTAATCTTAATCCCATTCCCCATATGTGTGAGTTAAATTGATTAAATGTAAAGCAATTAGGTTGATTTGATGGCCTAATTATGTTGAGGTATGAATTAAATCAATTAATTAAACCCTTACCTATATCACCTTAAATTAAATAATTAATTGATGATGAGACAACATGATATGCAATAGCATGAAAAGTAAATTAACAATGCTCCTAAGAAATGGAAGGGGCCTAATGCAATTGGCTCATAATTAATAATTAATTAAGTTTAAGTGATGTAATTAATCACTTTTATGATTTTCTCACATGTAAGCTAATCGTAATTTCATTAAATTTCTAGATATTAAACATCTAGAAAACAAGCCAAGATTGATTAATCAAAGTTAGGAATGAATTGGATTTTAAATTAATTTAATTAAGCCTTTAATTAGTTAATTAAATCTTTTGATTATATTTTAATTAGGATAATGAAATTAACTAAGGGAAGAGATCAAGAAAGAGGCCTCAATCTCAATCCCTAAGTCATTTCAAACAATTAGGCTCTAAAATAATTAAATTCCCTTTCTAATTGATTAATTAAATAATTAATTAAACTTTAATTAATTTGAAACAAATGAAGAGGATTAATAAAATGGTCATAAAGAATAAACCTAAACCATTTCCTAAGACTTTTCAATGTTAATAGATGGAAATAAGCTTAATTAATTAATTAATCTATTCATTTACTTAATTATCATTAATTAATAGAGAGTAATTAAGGCTTAATCAATCAATTTTCCTAATTAACTATCAATAAATTCTAATAAAATAGGAGGTCATCCCAAAACATCTCTGGAAAGTTTGAAATTAAATGGATAATTAATTAGAGAGTAATTAGGCTAATTAAATTTTGAATTAAACCTTAATTAAGCATGAATTATTGTTCAAAATAAATTAATAATAATTATGAGCCCTTATTTATATTTTTTGGATTTTTCTAAGATTAGTTATGAATTTTAGAAGTTTTAGCCTCAAAATTGGTTTAATTAAACTTAATTAACTTCCTAACTTCATCTGCCACGTGGTCGCCGACATACCGACATGATACGCTACCATGGTGTGATGGGATAGGCCATTTAAGTTGTCAGGATGTTGACTTGAATTATGGTGGACGCTTTCCTACCATCCATCTAAGTCGATGGCCATGATTAAATCTGCGCTTAAGGAGAATTAAATTAAGGGTTTTGACATGATTTGATCACGGTTGTCTATTCCAATCACACAGAATGGATGGCCCATGATCCATCTTCATACGAGGGTTGAACGATAGTGCCCGTCTGCCATGGATCACTCGATCTGAGCTCACCCGAGATCCACTCCAAACTCAACCCATACCTTCATGTGAAGGATCCAACGACTATGATGGGCTCAAATGTAAGTTCACTTCAAAAAGGACCAACATATTTTCATTTAAGGATCAATTTTGAGAAATTACCTCATCAGAGCTTATGATTAGCAGTTCCAATGATTGAGGTAGTTTGATTTGGTAGAAATGAAGCCTTGAGCCACGAGCTTTAATTTAAGGTGGTTTTCTATGGACCAAGGCCCTCCCTTTGAATTTGATCTTGATCAAAGTATGGCTTCGGTGGTTTGGAACTCAAGGGATGATTTACTTGGCTTCGATTAGGTGTGGTGAAGGTGTGTGCAAGTTTAATTGATGTTTAGTTAAGGGATGGATGGGTTTGAATCAAGGGAGGTCTCCCTTATTTCAATTTCACACATAGAGAATAATGGCCAATCGAGGGAGGTTTAAAAATGCTCTTAGGGATTTTGTTTCTCACTTGGGGGCTCAAAGAGTGTAAATGGTGATGAATCCCGCTCGAATTGAGGGAGTATACCCCTCAATTATGTGTGATGGACAGATGGGGTCCATCCCTGAATTTCTATCGATTCATCATCAAGGCATCGGGTACGTCACCATGTGGCACGCTAAGGTTGGAAGAAGTTATGGTAGGGAGGTTAAGGCAAGATTTAGTACGATTGGGTTGGCTTGGTCCTTTGGGTGCTCGATTTGGCTTGAGATGGAAGGAGGTGAACTCCCCTTGGTCCATGGCTAATCCTAACTATTGTAGGGTGGGATAGAAAGCTTAGGCACACCCCATTTGGCACTAGGATGGCTGCCCAAGTGATGGGAGAGTGGAATTTACTTCTTATGGAAAGAATCCAATGTGGGGAGGATTGTCCAATGGCTAATTCCCTTGTGTGGGGTGCACTTGGATTTGGGCTAGTTTAGGAGTGATCTAGGACTAGTTTGGGTCGGGTTTGGCCAATTCCTATGGTCCCATGGGTTGGTTTGGGGTGGTTTGGCTTCATTTGGTTAAATGGGCTCATATGAGTTCATGTTGCGTCAAGTTGACCAATTGCTCAAATTGGGTCAAACTAAGGCTTGGGTTAGGTTTAAATGATGATTTGAAGAGTTTTGGTTTAAGTGGTTTAGATTAATTTGGCTTAGCTTCAATTTTTTTCAGATTCAAATAGATCAAATGGGGAAAAGTTGACCAATTTGACCAATTTGACCAAATTGGGTTGGGTTAGGTGTTGGTTCATGTTCAATTGGTTAATTAAAAATGATTGTAGGCTTTATTTTGGTTTGATTTGGGTTTAATTTGGATTTTGGCCAATTTGACCTTTTAGGTCAATTTGGGCTAGGTTGGGTCAAGTTGACAAATTGGTCAAATTAGGCTCAATCATGCTTTGGTCGGTTCAATAAATGATTTGGAATGAACTTGAGCCATTGGTTGCAATCAATTTGGATCAAATCATGATTTGACCATTTTGGCTTTTAGGCCAATTTGGGTCAACTTAGGTCAAATCATCAATTGAACTTAGTTTGTCTCAAATGAGGGTTTGATCATGCTCAATCATTGATTATGATTTGATTTGAATCAATGGTTTCAATTAATTTGGTATATGGTGCATTTTGGCTAGTTTAGGTTTCATTTAGGCTAAAGGTTGACTTGGTCAAAGGACTAAGTTGACTTGGTTTGAACCAATTCAAGGTAGTTAATCACCCTAAGATGATTGTTGATCATGATGAAGTTTGGATGGGCTTGGTTTAATCCATTTGGGTTGGATTAGAACTTGGCTCAAAAGGGTCTTTTAGGTCATTTTGGGTCAAGTGGACCTAAATGGGTCAATTAGTTTGGTTTTGGCTTGATTCAAGTTTATTTGAACTCACATATGAGCCTAGGATGAAAATATAAATCCAATTGCAATTGGTTTGGAGTCAAATGGATTTTGGTTCATTTGACAATTTGAAGTCAAAAGGGGTCAACATGGGCTTGGAGTTGACTTGGATTTGGTTTGATAATTGTAGTTTATGTTTATATTTGGGTAACTAATTGAAGGAATGATTGATTCATGAATAAATCCATGGGTTCGGGTTAATTTGGATATCATTTAGCCAAGTTCAAGAAATTGGATAAAAAGGCTAAAATTGGAAATTTGATTTGATTTGGGTTTGGTTTTGGCCATTTGGATTTATATTTCATTTATATTTGTGAATATAAATGATGATATAAATGGGTTTTGACTTGAGTTTGGAGTGATTTGGAAGGAAATTTGACCAAGTTTAAGGTTGTAAGTCAAAGGCTTAAGTGGGGTGATTTGGTTTGATTTATTTTTGGTCATTAGAGGGTAGGTTCATTTATATTTGTAGATATAAATGAAGGAATAATTTATTTATAAAGAAATCAATTGAATTTGGATTGAGATTTAATTAAGCTTATGGATGTAATTCTATATGGCTTAAGAGAGGTCTTGATTTGGTTTTAGCTCATTTGAATTTGGATTTCATTTATATTTGTGAATATAAATGAAAGAATGATTGATTTATAAAGAAATCAATCAAGTTTGATTTGGTTTTAATGGGGGTTTTGGTTAACATATGAGGGTGGTTCATGGAAGGAATTTTGGAATTTGAATTTTGGGTTCTAGTCATTTGATTTGGAATTGATTTAAAATTTGATTTGAGATTGAATAGATATTTGAGAAAATAAATTATTGGGGTTGATTTGAATTTGGTTAAGGCTAAGTCCATAAGATAAAATCAAAGGGCTTAAAAGGTTTTTGTTTGAATTTGATTATGGGTTTCAATCATTTGATTTGGAATTGATTTATGATTTGGATTTGAATTGGTGGTTTGGCGGAAGGAAGCATGGATTAGGTCTAAGGATATAGGGTAGGCAAGTTTTCCTAAATCCCAAGGCATGATCTATTCTTTTGTCTAATCCTTCTAAGTCTCTAGCCTTGGTTAATGTTCACCTAATCACTAGAAGTGTCTTAAGACTAAGGAACTCTTGGTGTCTATAAGAGTCCTAGATCATGATGAGAAAGTTGAGAACTCACTCCAAAAGTGAGGTTAATTTTAGTTAGTTTTAGGGTTTAGGGTTTAGGATTAAGGGTTTAGGATTTGGGTTTAGGATTTAGGGTTTAGGGTTTAGCTTTAGGCTATTTTTCTTAAAATTAAGTAAATAGGTTTAGGTTTATTTAGTTTATTTAGATTATTTTTATTTATTTTAGTTTATTTAATTTTTTATTTTTATTTAGGTTTTTTTATTTTTATTTATTTGTTTATTTATTTAGATTTAGGTTTATTTATTTTAGTTTATTTTTTAGGTTTAGGTTTATGTTTATGTTTATTTTTTAGTTTAGTTTTATTTTTATTTTATTTTTAGGTTTAGATTTATTTTTTTTTATTTTAGGTTTATTTAGGTTTTATTTTATTATTTTAAGTTTAGGTTTTAAGTTTTATTTTAAATTTATTTTAGGTTTTATTTTTTAGTTTAGGTTTAGGTTTATTTTTAGTTTATTTCATTTTATTTAGTTTAGGGTTTAGGTTTAGGTTTTATTTTAGTTTAGTTTATTTTAGTTTTGGTTTAGGTTTATTTTTATTTTATTTATTTTAGGTTTAGTTTTTTTTTTAGTTTAGGGTTTATGTTTTATTATTTACTTATTTTTAGATTTAGGTTTTTATTAAGTTTTTATTTTATTTTATTTTAGTTTACTTTATTTTTTATTTACATTTAGTTTTATTTTATTTATTTAGGTTTTTTTATTTTTTAGGTTTATTTTATTTTTTTTAGTTTATTTTTTATTTTATTTTATTTTATTTTATTTTTATTTTAGTTTAGGTTTAGGTTTTGGGTTTAGGTTTATTTAGGTTTTATTTTATTTAGGTTTAGATATTTATTTTATTTTATTTTATGTTTTATTTAGTTTAGTTTAGGTTTTAGGTTTTAGGTTTTGTTTAGGTTTAGGTTTAGGGTTTAGGGTTTAGGGCTTAGGGTTTTAGGGTTTAGGGTTTTGGTTTAGGGTTTAGGGGTTTAGATTTTTTAGTTTAGGCTTCAGGTTTTAGTTTAGGGTTTAGGGTTTTTTGGATTTTTTTTTAACAGAACAAATTCAGATTCAACATCTCTTCTTTTTGATTTCATCAACCAAGTAACAAACCAGGGGCGGTAATCAAATGACCTCCTTGGGGCTAACTAAAGCATCGTGTTCAGGATGTCGACTATATACCCATTACCATTCAATGTTATATAAATCAACACATGAATAAAGGAAAGAGAACTCAACCTTCATACACTTAAGATATAAGCACATGCATTTCTTATGTATTTCTAACTAGCATCATAACACATATTATTATTCATTTATAAGCTTTTGAAAATACATTTGGATTTAATAGTGATAATACCAACACATATATTAAATTAAATCAACACATGCAAGCTTACATAAAGGAAATCCATTTTATTTTACTTGATTTTGAAAAGTTGGATGCATGAATTCAAATGACATACCAAATTTAACATGATTGGAAGAGGACAATCAAATATAAGCATGTTATTCATTCAACCAAACTAGTTCTTAAAGATAATTAAATCAAATAAGATTTTTTTAAAGCAAACCAAAGCTTCTTTTTAATTAAGTTTTGGATTTGATTTGATTTAAAGAGGAGAAGTGAAATAATCACTTGCTATTTTAAACTCATTCTGACATAAGTGATTTAATTTAATTTAAAGAAATGTAATTAAGTTTATTTTATGGGTTAATTAAGTTGAACCCCTAATTAGATGAATTAATTACCCTTACCTATGTCACGTAATTAACTAAATAATTATGAGCCAACATGATATGCATGGAAAATAAAACTTGCAATGATCCTAGAAATAAAAGGATGCAATTGGCTCATGAATAATAGTTAATAAGATTAAGGGACTTAATTAATTACTCTTATGGTTTTCCCACACATGTGGACTAACCATAAATTCCTTTAGTTATTAAACTAAAGATCTACCCCATGATTTAATTAATTAAGGTCTAATGTGATTATGATTTCAATTTGATTAAGTGATTTAATTAATTAGCTAAATCTTAATTAATTTCATTTTAAAAGGGTGAAATGAACTTAGGAAAGTGGGTCCCAACCCTATTCCTTAGTTCACTTTTGAACAATGATTAATAAACTTAATTAACCAATTTATTGTTCATGGGATTATAATCATTAATTAACTTAAAAGAGTAGTTAAAGTTTAATTAGTCAATTTTCCTAATTAAGTGAGGAATAAATCCCAAGAAAATCATGGGAGGCAGGTCATCCCATTAAATTGAACCACAAAATTTGAGATTAATTGCTCAAGTAATTAAAAGTAATTATACTAATTAATTTTGTAATTAAACATTAATTACTATTCAAAATTAGTTAAGATGATTTTTAATTAATTCTCTTATGAAATACCTTTAAAATGAGTATTTATTTGCATTTTTTATTTGTCTATGATGTTTTATGATTTTTAGAAGTTTCAATCATTAAAAATGATTAATTAAGCCTAATTAAAATAATCTATTGGTGCCATGTGCGACACGAGCACTTTCATGGCAGAGGATTTCTTAGAAGTTATCGACTCAACACCCTGGCGTGGTGCTTTCTTTATCTTCAATCTAATATGACTATGATTAATCCCACTTAATAAGATTAAATCATATTTGATCTAGATCTAATCATGACTATCCATTCGATCACATGGAATGTTACATATAACTTCACTTTCAGTGAGGAGAATGTAGTCGTCCATCATTGCTCACTTGATCGAGCTTACCTCAACTCGATCCCACACCTTCCTGACATGATCGAGGGGATCCAATGATCAACATCACATGAGATGTAAGTTTTTTCAAAAGCTCCAACCCATTTTTTTGCCTATTGGTTTTGGAAGCATACCTCAGATCTCAAGGTGGTCTTGAACAATTAAGGAAGCTTCATCTAGTGGAGATGAAGCCTGTTGTAATTGGATCAATTATTCAACATTCACTTAAGGCCGGAAATGATTTGGAGCTCAACTTTGATCAAGTCCCACCTCGATGGAAGCTTGGGAGATGATTCGTTCTTGCTCGATGAGGCCTAGGAAGGTTATGCAAAGTTAATTTGAGTTTGATGGAGAAATGGGGAAGTTAAGTTAAAATGTTTATTTTGTGACAAGAATGGCATTTTCTGATTGAGGAATGAGCTTGAGAGCTTAGGAAATAGCTCTAGTGGCTCTTCTTAGGTAGGTAGGGCTCTGAGGAATGAGTTTTGTGTGTGTTTGAGTGGAAATGAGGGGGTATATACCCCCTTCATCTTGATCGGATAGTGGGATCAGTTTTGGCTTCTAGGTCAGACCATCTCGAGTTGTAGTGGTATGGAGGAGGTGAGTTGGCTCGGCTTGGTTGGTTGAAGGTGCGAGGTGGCTCCAAGGAGAATCATGGGTGTCATATGGGTTTCAAATGCTCAATGGTGAGGGTGAGGTGATTTCACCTCCCATGGGTCATGGATCCAACCACCCGGGGGTTGGGCAGTGTTCTAGGTGCCTAGGTGGACCATTGGGAGAGTACCAAGTGGCCAATGGAAATGACTACTTACATGGGTGATTTGTCTTATGTGATGCATTTGACCCATGGGTAGAATGATCATTTGGCATTGGATTTGATTTGGGTAGATTTGAAATAGCCAAAAGTGGGTTAGCCCAAATTTCAAGTCAATTGGAGTTTATTTGGTTAGTTTGGCTCAATTTGACTCATTTAGTTCAAATTGGGTTATTGGGTCAAGTTGACCAATTGGTCAAATTGGGTCAAACCAAGTGTTGGGTCAAGTTCATATGATCATTTGGGAAGTGTTGGTTCAATTGGTTTGGTTTAGTTTGGCTCAGATTTGATTTTAGCTCATTTGAATTCATTTGGGTCAAATGGGTTAAATTTACCAATTTGACCAAGTTGGCCAAATTGGCTTGGGTGTTGGTTTGGGTTTAGTTGACCAAATGAAGATGATTATAGGCTTTGGTTTCAATTAATTTGATTTGGTTTTGATTTAGAACTTGAACCTTTAGGTCAATCTGGGCTAAGGTCAATTGGGTTCAATTGGGTCCAATCTTAGCTTTGGTCAAGTTTAACAATCAATTTGGAATGAACTTGAGCCATTGGTTACAATCAATTTGGTTTATATTTTGATTTGACCCAATTTGGTCTTTTAGGTCAATTTGGGTCTACTCAAGAGGGCCAATTGGGTTTGGTTTGACTCAATTGAAGGTCAAGTCATATTCAAATATTGATTTTGATTTGGTATGAATCATTAGTTTCAAGGGATTTAGCATAGGTTGCAATTTGGCTAGTTTGTTCATATGGGTTTAAGGGTTGACTTGGTTTGATTAATTTATGATAATTGATCAACTTAGGTGATCAACAATCATGATGGGAGGTTTTGATGGGCTTGGTTCAATCAATTTGGGTAGGATTAGAACTTGCTAAAATAGGTCAAATTGGCCACTTTTTGGGTTAGTGGGTTTAGTTGACTTGATTTTGGGTTGAGTTTGATTTTTGAATTTATATAAGGATTTGATATTGATATATAAATTCAATTTGCCTTGGTTCAAATGGGTTTTGGTTTGAACATTTCAAGTCAAAAGGGTTAAGTTGGGTTTGGCTTGATGATTAGATTTCATTTATATTTGTGAATATGATTGAAGGTATGATTGATTCATGAAAAATCAATTGAATTTGGTTTTGGAATGAAGGAATTTGGCTAAGTCCATGGAGTTGAGTCATGTGGCTTAAGTTTGGATTTTGATTTGGTTTGATTTAGTTTTGATAATTTAAATGTATATTTCATTTAAATTTTGAAGAAAAATTTAAAATATGAATGATTTTGAAAATCAAGAGTTTGACGATTTGGATTAAAATTTGGCTAAGTCATGGGATAGGTCATATGGCTTAGGAAGGGTTTTGATTTAATTTGATTTAGATTTAGTTTTGATCATTTAAATGTAGATTTGATTTTATTTAGGAAGATGATTGAAGATATAAATTGATTATGAGAAAATCAATTGATTTTTGATTGATTTGGATTAAGATTTGGCTATGTCCATGGGATAGGTCATATGGCTTAGGAAAGGTTTCAAGTTTGGATTTGATAATGGGCTTCAATCATTTGATTTTCAAATTTGGGTTTGGATTTGAATTTGATGAACTTGAGGTTTGGTTTGAGAAGGTGAACATGGATTGGATTTGGGTTGTAGGGTAGGTGGATTATCTAATAATGCATAACCTAATCTGGTTAACCTTTAAGTCTTTAGGCTTAGGGTTAAGTGTTTACCAAATTGTTAGAAGTGTCTTATGACTAGGAAGTCTTAGTGTCTAGAAAACTCCTAAGTCTAAGATGGGAAGACTGAATCCGCACTCTAGAGGTGAGAATAGGCCTTAGGCTCCATAGTGTTGCCCGAGATGATTGGAAGACCAGCCAAGTTTCACATTATAGACTTGGATACATCTTTCAATGCTTTACTTGGGAGACCATGGATACATGAGAACAACATAGTTCCATCCTCTCTACATCAGTGTATAAAGTTTGTGAGAGGTGGGATCGTCTATTATGTCAAAGGAGATCTCAAGCTATTTACAGTTCATAATGTCGACATGTATGAGGATGCAGTTTACTACCTCCCTCAAAATTAATAAGTCTATTTCATGAACTTGGCCAAAGTTTAAAAATAAAATAAAAGAAAAAATAAAAAAAAAGAAGAAAAAGAAAAAAAAAAAAAAAAGAAAAGAAAATGAAAAATAAAATAAAGGAGAAAAAGAGACTTGAAGGAGGAAGTGGAGCTTGACATTAGATTCCAACCACAGTTCATTACTCCATTCAAACATATGGGTAGGACGACCTCCAGGCAGAGGAAGAGGCCAGTTGAGTGGCAGTCCAAGGGCTAGAAAACCTCCTTATTATTGGCCATGATAGAAGATGTCCTAGCTACCAAGTACACCCATCCATATAGACCTTAGAATCTAGTTCATAGGATGAGTCTTATATGGTTAGCACACCTTCTGTAGTAGATTCCCCTGGAGGTGACACTTGAGCCAGATAACGATGAAGACCGGGAACCAAAGTAAAGTATAAGTGTATCCAAATCTATATGTGAAATAGTTAGGAATCAATTGTGAACCATAGCTCTAACCTCACTTTCCTCTCAAAAGGATGAGGGTTTGGTAGTTAAGAAGCCCTAAATCATCCATAGGTGTGAAGACAAAGGTTCTTTAGAGCATCATCCTCAAGTCAAGAAGTTAATGTAGAACTTGAGAATGATTAATATAAAGATTTAATAGAATTACTTTTTGGTTGGTACTTGCCTTGTGTTCATAATTTAGCAAAGAAAGGGTTAATTCCACATACATGGTCAAAGCACAGGTCAAACTACTTCAAAAGAATATGGAAGAACAAATGCAAAAGCTCTCAATCAAGAGTGGGACTAGGATTCCATATAGTGGGTCCAGTCGATGATGATGATTGCTACTAAGTCATCACCAATCATTAGAATCTGATAGGTTCTTTTCAAATCATATTAACTCATATGAGGAGCTGTGCTTAGAAACTTCAGATGATCCAGATGATTTTGAAGTCAAAGATGCACGCTAGAGTTTGAAGAAGAGATCAAGTCAACAATCGATGAGCTCAAGGAAATCAACTTAAGGCGAAGATCATGCTCGACATGTATGTCTTTGTTGAATGAAATTGAAACCAATGACTTAGTTATTATTGGCGAGTTTAAGGATTGCTTTCATGGAGTTATGAAAAGATGCTTGGATTGGCTTTTGACGTAGTGGTCCATAAAATAGAACTACTAACCTATCTAGCAAGCTCAGCATGTGATTAGACATAAAATAATAGGTCATTTCTAAAGTCAAGAAATTGATCGATCGGCATCATCAGGAAGAAAAATACCCTACCAGTTAAGCGTCATCCTAGTTAAGAAAAATGGTCAAATTCACATATAACCAAATAAAGATTTAAATAAGACATGTTAAAGATGAATTCCACTACCAATCCCAAAGGCGATGGTGGACATTGCCTCATCTCATATCTTCTCTCTTTCATGGATGGCTCATGGATATAACTAAATAAAGAGATGGCCCTGAAAATGAAAGAAACACTACTTTTAAAACCCGATCAGATCTATTTTTTATAAGGTCATGCCTTTGCCTTAAAATGCTTGTGCTACATACTTGAATCTTCAACAAACTAATTCATCATCAAGTTGAGTGCTATGTCAATGATGTCATGGTCAAAAGTAGAAAAGGAAGACCATCTCTTTAACTTGAGAGTAGTTTTCAAACATTTAAGATAATTTAACCTCAAAATGAACCCCGTGAAGTGTGCATTCAGAGTAGCTTCATGAAAATTCCTTGGATTTGTTGCCTGGCACTAGGGAATCGAAATCAATTTGAGAAGATCAAGGCGATATTAGAAATGCCACCCCAAAAAGTTTAACTCAACTCAGATCATTCCAAGGGTGGTTGGAATATCTAAGACACTTTATATCCAACCTATCAGGAAGATGTTAGCCATTCTCAACACTTGTCAAAATGGATGCCAAGTTCAAGTGGGATGACAAGTGTGAGTATGCCTTCAAAGACATCAAAGCATGTCATCAATTCTAGTAGCCCTTATCAGGCAAACCACTCATACTGCTTCATTAGATGACTCCCTTGGTGCTTTGTTGGCCCAAAATGATGAAGGAAAGGAAAACACACTCTACTAGCCATCTAATCCTGTCTAATTATCCACCTATTGAGAAGCATTGCCTAGATTTAATCTTTGCATCCCAAATATTACAACACTACATGCTTCCTCATAAGGTGAACTTAATCTCTAGGATCAATCCACTATAATATCTCATGATGTGCGGAGTCTGGATGGCATGATAGTCCATGATCCTCTCATAGTTTGACAAGCGTAGCAAATTTCTAGCCACACTGACTCTTTGCTTAGTGATGATCTCCATGAAAAAATCATTTGGGATACTAGCATTCACCATTGGGAGATGTACTTTGATGGTGCGCTTCCTCTCAAAGAGGAGAAGAACCACAATACTATTCCAAGAAAGAGGATAGAATAGTTCTCATAACTAGCGATGTGATGAGATTCTCATATCATCTCTAATCCTTGCACCAATAATCAAATTGATGCTCGATTGTCACTAGAGTTAGTCGTTACTCTAAGCATCCATAACATCAACATCTTTGGAGATTCTCAGCTACTTATCAATAAAATTGTTGGGTCCTATAAGGTTATAAAAGCTCCATCACTACCACAAGTACACTATGGAGTTGTTGGCCCAAATCCCAAAGGTTACCATTTATAAGATTCCTCGAGGAGAGAATGTCATAGCGTATGCTTTAGCCAAGCTTTCCAAAGAGTTGGCATGTAGGATGAGTCCGATCAATAAAGGTCCAAAATAGACAAGTCTTATTACTTATTTATATTGAACTCATCAAAAGTACTCTCTTGAAGGGAGGTTGCCATTTCAAGAAGAATGAGGAGTTAGATTGGACCATTCATGGATTACCTAAATAAAGAAAAACTACCTCAAGAGAAGTCCCCAAGCCCATCATGAAGTAGAGAGCACTTTCTTATGCTCTTGTGGATGGTGTCTTGTACCAGCAGTCTTTCAATCATATGTGGTTACATTGTTTAGACAAGCATGAATCCCATAAGATCATGACCGAGGTACACTCAAGATTATATGGAGCCAACCATTCCAATTTAAAGATGAAAGCCAAGATCAAGAGGCTAGGATACTGGTCATCATGATCAAAGATTACATTGACTAAGCGATGCCACCAATGTGTCACAGTGGTCCTACACACCAACCACCCAACATTCTACATCCTACATTGGTCAGCCATTCGAGTGTTGGGGTACCACATAGTGGGTTTGATTGATCCTCCTTCTTCCAAGGGTCATCATCTTAGCTACTAATTTTTCCAAATGGGCGAAGGTGATTCCTCTTAGAGAGGTCATAGCTGCTGCTACATGTACTCCAGTTTTTAGGAACCATATTATATAGGTTTGGAGTGCCTTGATGAATTATATCTCATAATTATATGGCATTCAGAGAACCAAGATCAACAACTTTGTAGACACAACATAGATTGGAGATATTCTACCATCAACTATCGAGGGTAAAGCTTAGTAGAAGCCTTTAACAAAACTCTCATCCAAATAGAGCACAATAACAAGCAGCATTAGCGGTTAGTTGAAGCCTTGTAGGGTCTACCACACCACATATAGAACTCTAACTCAATCTACTACTTTTTTCTTAGTGTATGGATTCGAAGCCATTCTACCATTAGAAGTCTAACTCCCATCACTAATGATAGTTGCGGGTAGCAAGCTCACAACATAGTAAAATGCCAAGTTGTGGTTAGAATAGCTAAAAAGTTTTGAGGAGAGACACCTCAGGGCATGCCAAAACCTCTAGTTGTATAAAGCTAAAATGATTCAAGCTCACAACAAGTTGGTACGTCCTAGAGATTTTTAAGTAGGAGAGCCTACTTTAGTTCTAAGGAGATCGATTGTTGCTCGTCATAAGATGGGAGGCAAGTTTGAATCCACTTGGGATGGCCCTTTCGCCACCTACCAAGGAGGATCTTATCAGCATATTAAACATAAGGGAGAGTGCCCAATGCTTCTAATCAATAGGCTCTACTAAAGGAAATATTATAAATCATATTTAAAAATAATTATCATTAATGAAAATTTCATTTTGAATTCAATTTCTTCCGTGTTGAAAGTATTCTTGTTTTGAATCTGCCATAATGTGTTTAAGGTAGGTGAAAGAAACCTGACTGGCATCCTATCTCTCATCAACAAAATACAAACACAAAGTACACACAAACATATAAAATAAACACATAACTTTTATTTTTTGCTACTTTGAGTTGAGATAATGCCCCGAACACTCACTCAATAGCTTGCTCTAGGTCGGTGCTTGCCCTACTAGTGTGTCACCCCAGTAGTTTTCTTGCTTTGGAAGATATAAGTTTGCTATGCTTTCCTTCCTTACTTGGCCATTACACACCAATGAGCACCTTTTAGTTTGGTAGGCCTCATTGCATGGCCGATAAACTACCTCATGTTGGCTTCATTTAAGAGGATGTGAGTCTACTACACTTTCTTCTTGGATTAGCCTTCATGCACTGACTGAGTCAAGTATATTTGAAGTTTAGGATAAGTACCCTAGTGGCTTCTTCCCTCCTTTCAAGTGTCAAGTCCTTCTTCGAGCTCCACTTAGTAGTCGCTCTAGGTCGATAGCATCTATCTGTGCGATAGACTATCTCGATGATCGCTTTGCTTAAAAGTTGTAAGCCTACACTTTTCTTTCCAGTTGATCATTACGGGGACCTTAGATTAGTTGGTTCTCACTATGTTGATGGATACACCACTCATACTATGGATACACCTTAGGTTGATTGCTTCTTGCACCTAAGGATACACCACTCATGGTAGATGTAAGTCTACTATGCTTTCTCTTTGAGTTGGCCACCATACACCTATAGGCTTTCTTTTTCATGGATCAAGAAAAAGCCTCTAGCAGCACACCTCCATGTGGTATATTTGGATCACATCCTTTGAGACCCTATTTAGACACTACCAGTTACTATCAGTTATTAGTTCAGTAACCACCCATGGTTGGAGAATCCATTTTGTGTGTGTTCTCCCTTGGTCCAATCTGAGATAGGTCAAGGATATATCCCCTTCTTAGTGTGGTCCCTCACACTAACAAGATCCACACATATAAATAAAATATATATATCACTTATGGATTAGGAGGACACCCCTAGGTACCTTTTCCCAAGCATCCTATCTTTAGGCGAAAACTCCCTATAGAATCACTTGACTACTCTTGAGTTGATATAATCCTGATTCACTTAGTAGTTACCCCTATGTCGGGTTCAATTTATTGTGCTACCAACAAGTCAGTTGTTCCCTTTAGAAGATGTAAGTTATGCTTTCTTCTTAACCATTGCACAGGAAACCCCTTAGGTTGGCTTCTACCCCATGTGACTATCCCATTGGATTTATAAATTTGAGGGATAAGTCGATATAACCCCTTCTCAGTGGGCCCATCACACACTGACATAGACCATAAATTAAATCTATCAAATTTGATCGAGCTCACATCCCTAGTAGATATGCCCTCAATTCAAAATCTAACTAAACCAAACAAACCATATCAAATCTCATGAAATTTGGATAAAATTAATCTTGACTACTTTTGAGTTGACATAAGTCCCCAGTGACATTCACTCAATAGTCACCCTAGGTCAGGTTTGATTTGTTGTGCATCCAATAGGTCACCCCAATAGTTGTTCCTCACTTTGGAAGATGTAAGTCTGCTATGCCTTCTTCCTTGCATAGTTGTGAAAAGACTTAGGTTGGCTAGCTCTACATTAGACTATCCCTTTGGATTTGTAAACTTGAGGTAGGTTGATATAGCCACTTCTTGGGTCCATCACACACCAGGTCCATACATTAACTTGATTAAATTAAACCCAATTTTCCCGGTGGAGTTAAATCACACCCTTCTCCCCAGTGGAGCCCCAAATCATATATAAACAAGTCAAGCAAATAAATCAAATTCAAAACTAACCTCCAGTGGAGCCAAATTAAACCAACTCCCTAGTAGAGTCTAAATTAAAGAAATTTAACCAAACTCTTATCCCCGGTGGATACATCCCAATCAAATCTATGAAATCAAACTCAAATCCAATCCCATGGATAACTTTGAACTTCCCTAGTTGAAGGTTCATATACTCATCCCTAGTAGACTCTATATCTCTAGCAAATATGCCTCCACATCAATTAAAAAATAAAAAAATTAAAGTTGATTTGATCTTAATCCCAGTGGGTCTTCTTTCCACAAATTATATAATCAAATCAAATTTAAATCTTATCTTCTCTTCTTTTATGCCTTGACATAGCTCATATGTCATGTCCAATCTATGTGTGATCCCCTAACAGATCTCCCTCCATGTCTTTGACATGGAATTCTCATCAAATCTTATTTCTTCTCTTATGCACACCTTTAATACCTCAACCAACAATGTATTTGTTCAAATTACATCATCTTGACATTGTAATCACATTTTTATGATTTGTGATGGTTCATGCTAAAACTAACTATACAATATCATGCTAAACATATTATAGTGTGAATTAACACACTATATTATATTATAATATATGATGTTATATTATAATTTGCTATGATATAATATATTGTCTAACATTACACCTCATTATAATCACTTAAAAGGAACAAATAACAAAATTTTCCCAAAATATGAATAATGCTCATTTTGGATGTAAAATTATTATTTTCTACTAGAAATGGTACAAAATAGCATAATTTTGGTGTTGCTTCTTAGTGTGTGCCATGAATTTGGCCAAATTCTTCCATCTCAACCTTCAAATTAACATTTTGTGAGTTTTGATGTATTATAACAAAAGTAAAACATACTAAAATCTACAATAACATTTAGTAACACACCACCACATTTATATATATATGTGAAGTTATATTATTATGTACATTATATTTTAATATGCTGTCATATAATATATTATCTTACATTACACCTTAAAATGAATCACTTTAAGCAAAAAAAATTTATAAAATTTGGTTGAAAATGAACATTTATTTTGGATACAAATTCCATTCTTTTGATTAAGTGACACACCATAGCACACCCCAATGTTCCCTAAAGCTTACCTTAAATTTGGCCAAATCCCATCATCGAGCCTACAAATTATTTTTTGAGTTATACCACTACAAACTCTACTACATCATACTATAACAAACTAAAATATGCTAAAACCAAGTAGTAATACACAATATATGCTATAATGCATGATGCTACACTATGTTATGTTTATATTATAATATACATATTAACATATTATATTATATTGTATATCACATCACAAGGGATTACTTAAGATAAAAATTCATAAAATTAGTCTAAACTATATATTTTAATCATATCACTTACATATTTTAAATTGAAACAATATATTATGATGCCATGCTCTACTTATTATTTTACCATTTAAATAAATAATGCTTGTGCGATTTATAAATAATATTTATGATATATATATTATAAAATAAACTATGCTTTTATTACCATAATATAATTTAAAACATATAAAATTCTTATAACATCTAAAACACACACTTATACAAATATATAATATCATACTATCAATATATGATTTATATTAATATTAGGGTTTTTATTATTAAAATCTCTAATCAAAACTCTCTTGAAGACATTTTCTTTAGCTACCATAGCTATGTTAGGATGAGGTCATTCTTTAGATCTACTCCTAATGATATCTTTATTCAAGGTTTAGGGTTTAGGGTTTAGGGTTTAGGGTTTAATGTTTAGGATTTAATATTTAGGGTTTAGGGTTTAGGGTCTAGGGTTTAGGTTTTAGATTTAGGGTTTAAGTTTTAATTTAGGGTTTAGGGTTTAGGGCTTAAGGATTTTTTTAATAGAGAACAAATTCAGATTCAACATTTCTTCTTTTCAAGTTCATCAACCAAGTAGCACCTCAAGTATTCTAAGACATAAGTGATGAAATAGGCAAAAAATGAGCTCCCATAGAGCAAACAAAAAACCCAAGATAAGTAGAATTATCTATACTATAAAGACACAATTCCATAAGCAGTTGATCGTATCAGCTATTCTTCAATTTCTCTAGTTCCCATCAGAACCACCCCCGCCTCTCGAGTAGTGGGATCCACCATCATATCCTTGATCTATCCCTACACCACCACCACCACAGATGTAACCTCCATTGCTCCTCCTGCCACCATAACCACCACTGCTATGACAACCACCTCCATATCCACCAGCATCTCCAAATCCCACAGCACCACTATGATAATCATCGCCCCCACCTTCACCTCCACCGCTAGATTTAGACTGAGCCTAGTTGATGGTGATGTTCTTACCATCAAGGTTTTGCCCATTCTTAGGGTTTAGGGTTTAGGGTTAGTTTAGGGTTTAGGGTTTCAATTTTAGTGTTTAGGGTTTAGGGTTTAGGGTTTAGGTTTTAGGGTTTAGGGTTTTAGGGTTTAGGGTTTAGGGTTTAGGGTTTAGGGTTTTAGGGTTTTAGGGTTTTAGGGTTTAGGGTTTAAGGTTTAGGGTTTAGGGTTTAGAATTTAAGGTTTTAAGGTTTACGATTTAGGATTTAGGGTTGTAGGTTTACAGTTTAGGGTTTAGGATTTAGGTTTTAGGGTTTTCTTAAAATTTAGGTTTATTTAGGTTTTTTATTTTATTTATTTGAGTTTATTTTATTTTTTAATTTTTATTTAGGTTTATTTTTTTATTTTTATTTAGTTTAGTTTATTTAGTTTAGGTTTATTTATTTTAGTTTAGGTTTTTTTAGGTTTAGTTTTATTTATTAGTTAGGTTTAATTTTCATTTTACTTTTTGGGTTTAGGTTTTATTTTTTATTTTTAGGTTTAGGTTTAGGTTTTTAGTTTATTTTTATAGGTTTAGGTTTTAGGTTTTTATTTTAGGTTTATTTTTAGGTTTTATTTTTTAGTTTAGGTTTAGGTTTATTTTAAGTTTTTTTCTTTTATTTAGTTTAAGTTTAGGTTTAGGCTTAATTTATTTTAGGTTTAATTTATTTTAGTTTAGGTTTAGGTTTATTTTATATTATTTATTTTAGTTTTATTTTAGGTTTAGCTTCTTTTTAGTTTAGGGTTTAGGTTTTATTTTTTATTTTTTAGGTTTAGGTTTTTATTTAGTTTTTATTTTATTTTATTTTAGATTTATTTTGTTTTTTGTTTTTATTTTATTTGGGTTTTTTATTTTTTAGTTTAGTTTAGGTTTTATTTATTTTATTTTAGTTTATTTATATTTTTTATTTTATGTTATTTTTAGGTTTAGGTTTAGATTTTAGTTTATGTTTTTAGAATTTAGGGTTTAGGGTTTAAAGTTTAGAGTTTAGGGTTTTAGGGTTTATGGTTTATGGTTAGGGTTTAGGGTTTAGGGTTTATGGTTTAGGGTTTAGGGTTTAGTGTTGAGGCTTTAGGGTTTAGAGTTTTGAGGGTTTAATGTTTAGGGTTTAGGCTTTAGGTATTAAGGTTTAAGATTTTTAGGGTTTAGGGTTTAAGGTTTAGGGTTAGTTTAATGTTTAGGGTTTTGGGTTTTAGGGTTTAAGATTTAGGTTAATAGTTTAGGGTTTAGGGTTAGGGTTAAGGTTTAGGGTTTAGGTCATAGGGTTTAGGTTCTAGGGTTAATGGTTAGTTTAGGGTTTAGGGTTTAGGGTTTAACGTTAAGGGTTGTAAGTTTAGGGTTTAGGATTTAGGGTTTAGGGTTTAGGGTTTATTGTTTAGTTTTTTTTTTAAATTAAATAAACTGATAGGTTTTGGTTTATTTAGTTTATTTATTTTATTTGATTTATTTTTTATTTTTATTTAAGTTTATTTTTTATTTAGTTTAGTCTATTTATTTTAGGTTTAATTATTTTAGTTTAAGTTTTTTATTTTAGTTTATTTTTTAGGTTTAGGTTTAGGTTAGTGTTTATTTTTAGTTTAGTTCCTTCCTAGGAAGCTTAGGAATGCTCTCTAATTGCTCCTAACACTCTCTAGGACTCAATCGATAATAAGGGTGTTGAATTCAAATGAAATCAGGGGGAGCATATCTCCCCCTATGGAAATCTGACGACCAAAGCTTGGGTTGCCGTTTTGATCTAATTGACCATATGGAAAGGGTTGGTTGGGCTGTTTGAAGTTGGCACATGGTTGGTTTGAGCTCTTGGGTGGATTAGCAACCTCCCATGTGCTTCAAATCAAGTGGAGGGAGGTTTTTGTATTAGCCAATTTGTGCTAGGGGTCAGTTTTGGCATTGGGTCCATTTGGGCTAGCCCAAACCCATTTGGTTGTGCACACTCTCCATTGGGTCCACTTGACCTATTAGGAAGGTATCAAGTTGACATGAAGAGGGCTTGACTAAATTACCCATGGATTAGATCAAAATTTTCTCTATGGCCTAGGGGTACAATGGTCATTTTGCTGATTATTAAATTTGGATATGTTGGGTATATGAAGAAAATAGGTTTGGCCAAGTTTTATTGGATTTGGAGTTCATTTGATATGGTTTGGCTCATGTTGACCCATTAAGGTCAAAATGGGTCAACTTGGGTCAAGTTGACCAATTGGTCAAATTGGGTCAAACTAAGGGTCGGGTCAAGTTCATATGACCATTTGAAATGTTTTGGTGACTTTGGTTTGATTTAAGTTTGTTTAGTTTTGAATTTGGTTCATATGACTTTATTTAGGTCAAATGGGTCAAGTTGACCAATTTTACCCATTTGACCTATTTGAGCAAAGTCATGGGTAGATTTAGGTTTGGTTAGTCATATGGAGTGGATTGGTTTCTTTGTTTCCAATCAATTTTGGTTAAGTTTGAATTTGGCTCAACATGGCCCCTTTAGGTCAAGTTGGGTTCAATGTCAATTTGACTAGGTTAGGTCTAGTTGGCCAATTGAGGCTTTGGTCAAGTTCAACAAGTGATTTGGAATGAACTTGACCCATTGGTTTCAATCAATTTTGCTTAGATCAAGTTTTGACATATTTTGACTTTTTAGGTCAAGTTGGGTCAACTTGGATCAAGTGGCCAATTAGGCTAGGTTAGGCTCAAATGTTGACTTGGTCAAGTTCAAACATAGTTCAAGAATGAACTTAGATCATTGGTTTCAGTCAATTTTGCCTATGGTCAAATTTGGCAATGTTAGGTTTCATGTTGGCTAAGTGTTGACTTGGTCAACCCTTAGGTTTGACTTGGTTTGACCCAATTTGATTGATTGATCATCCCATGATGATTGTTGATCATGATGAGAGGCATAGGTGAATATGATTTAATCCAATTTGGTTAGGATTAGAATTTGGCTAATAAGGGTACTTTATGTCACTTTGGGTCAAGTGAGCCTAAGTGCATCAAATGGTTGGCCAAGGCTTGATTTGAGTTTGATTGAACTTGTATATGGACTTATGACTATAATATAATCCCATTTGCAAGTGGTTTAAAGTCAAATGGGTTTTGATTCACTTGACAATTTCATATTCAAAGGAAGAATATGAATGGATTTGGGGTTTTATTTTTGAATTGGATTTTGGTTTGGTGATTGAAGTTTGTATCCCCTAAAGTACATCTCCCAGTGATGAATTCTAGTATCCCCTAAGTTCATGATTTATTCATCGGGGAGATCATCACTAAACAGAGAGTCAACAAGATGTGGGTGTGTTGCTAAGAAATCTACTAGCGCTTGTGCTTTCATTGCATGGAGGGTACAAAGGTAATGTCAAACTCTGAGAGGATCATGGACCATCATGCCAACCACCCCGATAGCATTGACCGTGTCATGAGATACTGTAGTGGATTAATCCTAGAGATTAAGTTCACCTTATGAGGAAGCATGTAATGCTGTAGCTTTTGGAATGCTAAGATTAAAGCTAGGCAATGCATCTCAATGAGTGGATAATTATCCTCAGCAGGGATTAAAAAATGACTGAGATAGTAGAGTGCATTTTTCTTCCCTCCGTCATTGGCTTGGGCCAACAAAGCACCAAGAGAGTCATCTAACATAATAATGTAAAGCATGAGCAGCTTACATGATATAGGGGCTACTAAAACCAGCGACATCATCAAGTAATGCTTGATGTATTTGAAGGCATGCTCACACTTGTCATCCCACTTGAACTTGGCATATATTTTGATAAGTGCTGAGAATGGCTGAGATCTTCCCGATATGTTGGGTTTAAAGTTTCTTAGATACTCCAAATTCCCTTGAAATGATCTGAGTTGAGTTAAAGTTTTAGGGGGTGGCATTTCTAATATTGCCTTGATCTTCTTTGGATCGATTTGATTCCCCTATGGACAACAAACCCAAAGAATTTTCCTAAAGTTACTCTGAATGCACACTTTAGGGGGTTCATTTTGAGGTTAAATTATCTTAACTGCTTGAAAACTACTCTCAAGTCAAATAGATGGTCTTCCTTTTCTCTACTTTTGACCACAAGATCAATGACATAGCTCTTAACTTGATGATGAATGAGTTCATCGAAGATTTGAGTCATAGCCTCCTGGTTTGTAGCACCGGCATTTTTAAGGCTGAAAGGCTTGACCTTATAGCAATAGATTCAGATTAGGGGTTCTAAAAGTAGTGTTTCTTTCATCTTCAGGGCCATCTTTATTTGGTTATATCTAGATGAGCCATCCATGAAAGAGAAGACTACATGAGATGAGGCACTATCCACCATCAACTCCGAGATTGATAGTGGAAATTATTCTTTTGGATATGCCTTATTTAAATCTCTAAAATTGACGCATATGTAAATGGGATGACATTGGCTAACCAGATAGGGTATTTTTCTTCCTATATGAAGCCATCATCGATCAATTTCTTGACTTCATAAATAACTTGTTGTTCTATGTTTAACCGCATGCGTCTAGGAGCTTAGTTGATAGGGTTAGTAGTAGGCTCAATTGCTAGTTTATGGACTACTACGTCAGGAGCCAATCTAGGAATCTTTTCACAACTCCATGCAAAGTAGTCCTTAAACTAAGGCAATAGCCTAATTAATTCATTGGTTTCAATTTCATTCAATAAAGAACTGATGTATGTCGGGCATGTATCTTCTTCAATTCCTAAGTTGATTTACTTGAGCTTGTTAATGGTTGACTTGATCTCTTCTTTGAACTTTGGCAGTGCATCTTTGACTTCAAAATTATTTGGATCATATGAAGATTCTAAGAGCAGCTCCTCATATGAGTTAATGTGATTTGAAAAGAACCTATCAGATTCTAAATGATTGGTGATGACTAAGCAGTAATTGTCATCATCGATTGGACCCACTATGCTGAATTCTAGTCATGATCTTGATTGAGAGCTTTTACATTTATTCTTCCATATTCTTTCAAAGTAGTCTGAACTGCTTTGACCAAGTATGTGGGATTAACCCTTTCTTTGCGGAATTATGAACATAAGGCAAGTACCAATCGAAAAATAATTCTATTAAATCTTTATATGAATTATCCTCAAGTTGTACATTAACTTCTTGACTTGATGTTGATGCTCCCAGAAAGAACCTCTGACTCTTCACACCTGTGGATGACTTAGGGTCTTCATTAATAACCAAACCTTCATCTTTTTGAGAGGAAAGTGGGTTAGAGCTAAGATTCCCAACTGATGCCTAACTGTTTCACATATAGACTTGGATATACTTATTCTTTGCTTTGGAGCTCGATCTTCATCGCTATCTGGCTCAACTGTCACTTCCAAGGGAATCTACTACTGAGAAGAGCTAGTTGGTCTATGAATCATATGAGACTCATCCTATGAATCAGATTCTAAGTCTATATGGATAGTAGGTGTAGTCATGGTAGCTGGGTCATATCTTCTATTGGGTGGCTAATAAAGAGGTTTTTATACCAGGAATGCCTTTAAAATGGCCTCCTCCTCTTGGTGTAGGTCGATCATCCTACCCATATGTTTGAATGGAGTATTGAACTATGGGTGGAATTTAATGTCAGGATCCACTTCCTCCTCCAAGTCTATTTCAACTCCCTTTTATTTTCTTTTTCATTTTCTCTTTTCTTTTCTTTTTCTTTTTCTCTTTCCTTTTCTTTTTCTTTTTCTTTTTCTATCCTTTTTAAACTTTGGCCTAGTTTACGAGAATAGACTTGTTGATTTTGTGGGAAGTAGTAAGCCGCATCCTCATATATGCCTACCTCATGTACTGTAAATGACTTGAGATCTCCTTTAACACGATAGATCCCACCTCTCATGAACTTCATACACTGATGTAGAGAGGATGAAACTATGTTGTTCTCATGTATCCATGGTCTCCCAAGCAAAGCATTGAAAGATGTATTCAAGTCTATAATGTGAAACATGGCTTAGGTCTTCTAAATCATCTATCTCCAAGAGAACACTATGGACCTGAAGGCCTATTGACCTCACTTTTGGAGTGCGGATTAAATCTTCCCATCTTAGAATATGGAGTCTTCTAGACACTAAGAATTCTCTAGTCATAAGACACTTCTAACAATTAGGTAAACACTTAACCTAAGCTAAATGATAAAGAAGGGTTAACCATAGGATTAGGTTATGCCTTGGGATTAGGATAATCTACCTACCCTACAACCCAAATCCAATCCATGTTCACCTTATCAAACCAAACCTCTAGTTCAATTCAAACATAAACTTCAAATCAAAATCCAAGCCCAAATTCCAAAACCAAATGATTGAAGCCCATGATCAAATCCAAACTTCAAACCCTTCCTAAGCCATAGGACCTATCCCATGGACTTAGCCAAATCTTAATCCAAATCAATTCAAACTCAATTTATTTTCTCACAAATCAATCATATTTTCAATCACCTTCTCAAATTTAAATGAAATATACATTTAAATCATCAAAACTAAATAAAACCAAATCAAAATCTAAACCTATGCCAGATGACCCAACCCCATGGACTCAACCAAATTCTTCATTCTAAAACCCAAATTCAAGTAATTTTATCATGAATCAATCATACCTTCAATCATATTCACAAATATAAATGAAATCTACAATCATCAAGCAAAACCAAAATCAACCCAAGTCAAACCTAACTTAACCCTTTTGACTTGAAATGTTCAAAATAACCAAAACCCATTTGAACCCAAGCCAATTACAATTGAATTTATATATCAATCTCATATCCATATATAAACTCAAATAAATCAAACTTAGCCCAAAATCAAGCCAACTAAACCCAATTGGTCCACTTAACCCAAAGTGGCCAATTTGACCTATTTGAGCAAAGTTCTAATCCTACCCAAATTAGATTGAACCAATTCCAACAAAATCTCCCATCAAAATATAAATCAAATTGATTACAACCAATGGCTCAAGTTCATTCTAAATTGATTGTTGAACGTGACTAAATCCATGATTAGACCTAATTGAACCTAATTGACTTAGCCTAAATTGACCTAAAGGTTCAAGTTGGCCTAAAACAAAACTAAATAAAAAATTAATTGAAACCATAGCCTACAATCATGTTCAATTAGTAAACTAAACCCAAACAAACACCCAACCCAAGTCAATTTGGTCAAATTGGTCAATTTAACCCATTTGACCTAAATGAATTCAAATGAGACAAAATCAAATCTAGGCTAAACTAAACCAAACCAATTGAACCAAAACATCCCAAATGATCATATGAACTTGATACAACCCTTTGTTTGACCAAATTTGACCAATTGGTCAACTTTACCTAACCTAACCCAATTTGACCTAAATGAGTAAAATTGAGCCAACCTAACCAAATCAACTCCAATTGACTTGAAATTTGGGCTAACCCATTTTGGCTCATTTCAAATCTGCCCAAATCAAATCTAATATCAAATGATCATTCAACCCTTGGGTCAAGGGCATCACTTGAGACAAATCACCCATGTAAGTGGTCATTTCCATTCGTTGGCCACTTGGTACTCTCCCGATGGTCCACCTAGGTACCTAGCACACTGCCCAACCTGACCCAAGGGGTGGTTGGGTTGGCCATGACCCATTCACCCCATCAGAGCAATTTAAACCCATAGGACACCCATGGTTCCTCTTTGGCAGCCACCTCCACACCTTCAACCAACCAAGCCAAGCCAACTCACCTCCTCCCTGCCACCCATGACTCCCTGAGATGGTCGGGCGGCCACTAGAATCCAAACCTGATCCCACTATCCAATCAAGATGAAGGGGGGTATACACCCCCTCATTTCCATAAAAACACACAAAAATCATTCCTCAGAATCCTAACTATGCAAGATGACCTGCTAAAGCTGTTCCATAGGCTCCCAAGCTTGTTCCTTGATCATAAAATGCCATTCTTATTTTCCCTGAAATAGGACACTCCCATTTATGACCTAACTTCCCCATTTCTCCATCAAACTCAAATTAACTTTGTACACACCTTCCTTAAACCTCATCAAGAAATAATGAATCATCTCCCTAGCTTCCCGAGTACCGGAGGTGGGACTTCGATCAAAGACGAGCTCGAAATCATTGGTTCATGGCCGTCTGAGTGAACGTCAAGGAATTGATCCAATTTCTGGTCAACAGGGCTTCGTCTCCACTAAATGAAGCTTCCTCAATCATTCAAGCCACCAGTCTATAGCTCCAGTGAGGTATTCTGACAAAACTGATCCTTAGAAAAAAATGGGTTGATCCATTTTGAAGAGAACTTGCATTTCATTTAATCTTGATCGTTAGATCCCCTTTGATCGATGTCATGAAGGTGTGGGATCTTTTTAGAGTTGATCTGAGTGTGGGTAAGCCCAAATCAAGTGATCAATGGTGGATAGACTCTATTCTCCCTCACTCATTGACGTTAGATCACGCATCATCTATTTCGCATGATTAGAATGGACAGTAATGATTAGATCCACTAGATTGATATGATTTAATCATACTAAGTTGTGGTATTAATCATAGATGTTTGATCTTAGATCTGACAGTGAATGAGAAAGCACATCCACCATCGCCACATAGGCACTGAGCTGGAAAGGTTTTAAGTAGCCAATCCTACAGTGCCACATGGAAAGCAAGATGCGTCAACGTGCCACATGGCGCCAACAAGATTAGGCTTTAATTAGGCTTAATTAATCATTTCTAATGGCTAAAACTTCTAGAAATCATAAAAACTCATAGAGAAATAAAAAATGCAAATAAGTACTCATTTTAAGGGTATTTTAGAGGATAATAAATTAAAAATGTTCTTAACTTATTTTGAATAGTAATTATGGTTTAATTACAAAATTAATTAGCTTAATTACTCCTTAATTACTTGAGCAATTAATCCTAAATTTTGTGAGTTAATTTAATGGGATGAGCTCTACCTCCCATAATTTTCTTGGGATTTACTGTTCACTTAATTAGGAAAATTGACTAATTAAACCTTAACTACTCTTTTAAGTTAATTAATGATTAATTAATGTGATGAATAGTAATAAATTAGTTAATTAAGTTTATTAATCATTGTTCAACAATAAGTGAACTAAGGAATACGGTTGGGACCCCTTTCCCTAAGTTCATTTCACCCTTTTTAAAATGAAATTAATTAAGATTTAACTAGTTAGTTAAATCACTTAATCAAATTGAAATCATAATCACATTAGACCTGAATTAATTAAATCATTGGTAGATCTTTAGGTGTTTAATAACCAAAGAAGTTTATTGAAATTATGGTTAGTCCACATGTGTGGGAAAATAATAAGAGTAATTAATTATGTCCCTTAATCTAATTAACTATTAATCATGAGCCAATTGCATTAGGACCCTTTTATTTTCTATGATCATTGCAAGTTTATTTTCCATGCATATCATGTTAGCTCATAATTATTTAGTTAATTACCTTAAGGTGATATAGGTAAGGGTAATTAATTCATCTAATTAAGGGTTCAACTTAATTAATCCATAAAATAAACTTAGTTACATTTACTTAAATTAAATCAAATCAATAATGTGGGAATGGGTTTAAAATAATAAGTGATGATGTCTCTTCTCCTCTTTAAATCAAATCAAATCCAAAACTTAATTAATAAAGAAGCTTTGGTTTGCTTTAAATAATCTTATTTGATTTGATTGTCCTTAAGAACTAGTTTGGTTGAATGAATCACATGCTTATATTTGATTATCCTCTTTCCAATCATGTTAAATTTGGTATGTCATTTGAATTCATACATCCATATTTTTAAAATTAAGTAAAATAAAATGGATTTCCTTTATGTAAACTTGCATGTGTTGATTTAATTTAATATATGTGTGGCTATTATCACTATTATATCCAAATATATTTT
The DNA here is from genome assembly GCA_021442155.1 of Cymbidium sinense. Taxonomy (NCBI): domain Eukaryota; kingdom Viridiplantae; phylum Streptophyta; class Magnoliopsida; order Asparagales; family Orchidaceae; genus Cymbidium; species Cymbidium sinense. Next base: position 132,356,147 of record CM038214.1, read on the forward strand.
TCAAAAGCTTATAAATGAATAATAATATGTGTTATGATGCTAGTTATAAATACACAAGAAATGCATGTGCTTATAGCTTAAGTGTATGAATGGTGAGTTCTCATTCCTCTATTTAGGTGTCGATTTATATAAGATTGAATTGTAATGGGTATATAATCTGCACATCCTGGGAACATAAGGCTTTAGCTAGCCCCAAGGAGGCCATTTGATTACCTCACATTCATGGTTTAACAACAGCACATACCCATTTGATTTCATTCTTATGTATTTAACATTAGAATTTTGATAGAGCTTTAATTTATATATAAAAATGATTCAATTAAAAAAAATATACAATTTTGGCATGGTTTTTTTTCCCTCATTTATGTATACATCCATATGTGTCCAAGAAAAGAAAGTATAAAGGATGGACATCCCGGGAATAAGAGCCTTTAGTTAGCCCCAAGGAAGTCATTTGACTACCTCACTTCCCTGGTTTAACAATGAAACATACTTGCCTATATCTTTGTACATGTATATGTATATGTGATTAGTGAATGAAAATCCCATTTTACATTAAATATGCTTGCATTCATAATTGACTAAGTGGTTGAATTAATTAGCCATATGATTTGGAGCTTACTTCCTATGTTGATGTACATGAATTTACATATGTTTGAATGGAAATTGGTATATAGTCTGGACATCCTAAGAATACGAGGCTTTAGCTAGCTCTAAGGAGGTCATTTGATTACCTCACTTCCTGGTTTAACAACAACAGATGCCTGTTTAATTTCATTCTAATTTCTTTTTTGTATAAGAATTTGGATAAAGTTTTAAAATAATATGTTTAAATAATTCAATCAAATATTATATAAATTATAAACATATACATTCATTCATCATTTAAGTGTGCTAAAATATGTTGCATGTATAGATATACTTAGGATTAAATCATATGAATGTTACATGTGATGAAAAGGAATGATTTAATATGTGTCATGTGGTAGTAATTCAATTAAATTAAAAGGATCATAGGTTTGGAGAGAAGTTGTCCCCTAGGCCTTCCTCCTCTTCCTTCTCAGTAGATTCATTACTCTGCTGACGACAACAAGGGATTGAGCTTACTGCTCACTTCTTAGACTTCTTGGGAGTGGAACTCAGTCCAACCTCATTAGTGGCCTTAGTATTAGCCATGCTCGGCTTCCCCTCCTCTTCCTCTTTGCCAACCTCAAGAGTGGTCAGTTCCTCGCCATCGACCACTCACTCGCTAATCTCGCGCTCAACTTTGGGTTGAGTTTGGGGGCAGCGAGAGCCACCCCTCTTTTGAACAAAAAGGAAAATTTTATAACAAGTTATCAAAGTTATAAAGGGATTTGTGAGTACAAAGGGAGATCGAATTTACCGAGGGCAACAGAGACTCTCTCAAAGCGAAGGTTGAGAGAGACATTAAAGCTGCAACCTTGTGATGTATTTATCGCCTCCACCACCTGTGCATTCAGCTTGTTATGCTTGGCCTTGCTTGGTTGATAAGGGATGGGAATGCTTGACATAGGCCATTGGGTCGCACTCTTCACTAATAAAAGAAAGTGCCACTTCTATTCTTAAGATGCCTTTCATTTTGAATGGGATCATTTAAAGTGAACCTAAACTTAGAATTAATTAAATCATTTAATAGGCCAGTCACTAAAGAGAACTAAATTAAAATAATATACTTTAGAAAATTACTTAAGGTAGGGATGAAAGAGGGAAATCCTCTTTTCCTCTCATTATAACACCTAGTTGCTAAGTGTAATCAAATGAAAGAAAAGAAAATACAAATTAAAATTCTCAAATCAATTAAACTACTTCAAGTGAAATCAACCTTTCATGTTAAATTGAATCCTTCTACACTTAGAAAATACAACACTAATGCTTAACAAGACTTACCACACAAGCCTTAATACACATATTAGAATTAAGTCACCACTTCTAACTCTAAGTTAGAATGATGTATGATGTGATGCATATTTTGTTTTATGATATATTATTTTAGATTAGATGTTAGGGTCTATGCTTTGTAGACTAAATGATGAATATTTAATCATATTTTCTGCATTGGATTATGCTTAATGGATTCTTAAAAATAAATGTGAAAACTCTTTTTACAGGTTGCTTAAATCCTTAATCGTAATCCAAGTTAAGATAGGTGGGCTTAATTACCCATGTGTAGGGTGCTAAGTCTAAATTATAAATACATTTTCTTGCAATTATATGTATATTTAGCTAACCTCTATTTTGCAGGTGTAGTTAGATTTACTTTTCCCTCATAAATGTAATTTTTGTAATGGGAATTAGGATTAGTGCTATGGGGGACTAGGATGAACAGTGGCCAGAAGGCTTTTTCTTGGGGTGCCTTATGATGCCTTTGAAGCAAGCATCATCCAAATCAAAGAATGAACTAAATAAAAAAATGGAGATATGAAGAAATAAGACACCCATAGCATTTAATATAATTATAATTATTCTTTCATATTCTAGGTTGTATAATATTAGAGCTCAGCTACCCATCTTTTCTCTCTTCAAGTTGTATGGCGGTTCCTAACTGCACCGGCCTTTTAGTCTTTTACGATAGTTTATATAATTGTTAGACGTTATGTTTACATTGTGCATTAGAACAACATGCTTTTCATAATTTCTAAAATGATTGATGCTTTAATGGGTGGCTTGGATATGATTAGGCTCTCAGGATAAAAAGAACTTTTCTACCCAACTAATCACTCATAATTAAATTTTAAACAACTTATAACCTCATCGTAAAGCCTAAGACATAAATAAGATAATTAAAAGATTTAGCAACCTCTTAGTTGTATGGTTGTATGTTGCACATCATGCATGCATATTCTTTTTCTCTTGAACATGAAGGATCTCCATCCTTGCACGATAAAGGAATGCTTGACCTGTGAGGGCATCTCATGTGGTGGAGAATACCTTCTTCTAGCTGATTTTACCCATAACCTATTTCATCATGAACTTAGGCATAAGAAATCCTAAATCCTATATTAAAATGATGTGTCTAAAATGAAATAAAATCTAAAAATATTTTGCATCTATAGATTAAGTCATATACTAGTACCACTCATGCTCTAATCTCTTAAGTAGTGTATTTAGGACTTTAGTCTCTTTCTAATTAAATAACTACCTTAGCTATCTTGTAATTCTTAATATCGAACTATATGGTTTTAAAATTGGAGGAGTTAGCTTGCAGCCACTCCAGGTGGTTATATGTCTAGAAGTTGGACACCTTCTATGGCTTGGGCCTAGATGATTGGTCAGGAAAGGGCAACTATTTGGCTTCCTCTTGTAGGCTAGTCTCCTTGTTAATTAATTTCTCGAATGTTTTAATGGTAAAGTCCTTAAGCATGAAAGAGGCCGAGCCATGGATATTCTTGAGTAGAATCTCAATGGCATGCTATTCGGACAACTGTGGTTCAACTTTCATGCTCAGGTTGCACCTAATCAACAAAGGACTCGTTGAGTTTCTGTTTCTCTACAATGAGATCACCTACAGTCACCCTCTACTGAGCTCCAGCAAACCTCTTAATGAAGAGGTGCTCCAACTTAGCAAAAGTCTTCATTGAACCGTTGGAAATTTCAACGTACCAATCGAATGCAACACCTGACAAATTGCTAACAAAAAGGCAGAAGAGGAGTGCGTTGCTACCACCGATGTTGCCACAGCTGACTCTAAAGTATAGAATGTGCTATTGTGAGTTCCCCTGCCATCAAAGATCTTGAAGGATGGTGGCACAAAATTATAAATAAATAAAAACTAAATATAAACCTAAACCTAAACAAATAAACCTAAAAATAAATAAAAAATAAAACCTAAACCCTAAACTAAAAAAAAACCTAAACATAAAATAAAAAAAATAAACATAAACATAAACCTAAACTAAAATAAATAAAACCTAAACCTAAACCATAAAATAAAAAAAATAAAAATTAACTAAAAATAAACCTAAACCTAAATTGAAAAAAATCTAAAAATAAACCTAAAATAAAACCTATACCTAAACCTAAAAAAATAAACCTAAACATATATAAAAATCAAAATAAAACCAAACCTAAAAATAAAATAAAATAAAACTAAACTAAAATAAAACATAAACCTAAACTAAAATAAATAAACCTAAAATAAATAAACTAAACTAAATAAAAATAAAATAAACCTAAATAAAATAAAATAAAATAAAATAAATAAATAAATAATAAACTAAATAAACCAAACCTTGATTTGCTTAATTTTTTTGAGAAACCCTAAACCTTAAACCCTAAACTTTAAACTCTAAATCCAATCCCTATCCTAAACTAAACCTAAACTACCCTAAACCCAGGCCTAAAAAACCCTAAACCCTCCCTAAACCCAAAACCCTAAACCCTAAACCCTAAACCCTAAACCCTAAAAAAACCACAAACAACTAAACCTAACCCTAAACTTTTCTAAACTAACACCCCAGGCTCACACTACCTACATACCCTAAACCCACACCCTAAACCTAAAATCCTAAAGCTCACTAACCCACCCACCACCCTAAATTAACCTCCCTATACACTCCCAAGCTAACACTAAATCCTAAACTTAAACCCTACCCTAAACCCTAACCCTAACCCTGAACCCTGGGCCTCCACAAAACCTAAGGCTAAACTAAAGAAAATTTAAAATAAAATAAATAAAAGTCTAAACATATATATAAATAAATAAAAACCTAAACTAAATCCTAAAATAAACCTAAATAAATAAAATAAATGAATAAAATAAACTAAAATATAATAAATAAAAACCTAAACTAAATTAAAATAAAATAAACCTAAGAATAAAAAACCTAAATAAAATAAAAACTAAACATAAAATTAAAATAAAATAAACCTAAAATAAAATAAAATAAAAACTAAATAAAAAACTAAAACTAAAACCTAAAAATAATAAAAATAATAAAACCCAAACCCTAAACTAAAAAAAAAAAACTAATCCTAAAATAAAAATAAAATAAAAATAATAAAATAAACCTAAACTTAAACTAAAATAAACTAAAATAAAATAAATTAAACCAAAACCTAAACCTTAAACTAAATAAAATAAAATAAACTAAAAATAAACCTAAACCTAAACTAAAAAATAAAACTAAAAATAAACCTAAAATAAAACATAAACCCTAAACCCTAAACATTAAAAAGTTTAAAACCTAAACCTAAACTACATAAAACCTAAAAATAAAATAAATATAAAAACTTGTGGTGAAAGAATATTCATATTTCTTCCTTCATCTATCCCCTTTTGGAAAGAGGATAAATGAAAACATAAATACAACACCTTGTTGGGAAACCACATAGATCCGCAGATATTCTTATTAGGGTGATCGGGTATAGCATTGAGGAAATGGGTACTATCTTGAAAGATAGAAGTCACCATCTCTACAATGTACCTAATCACCTTAAAAAGGACTCCTAAGGACAATGAGTCTTCGGAATGTACCAGAGATTCTTCCCCTACTTTACATGGAAAAGTAAAGTAAGGTTTATTTTAAACTGGGTTCGTTAAGTTTCCTACAGGGGGAAGCCCCTATAGTTAATTACATCCCAAGGAACAAGATTCATTAGGAATACTCTCGATTAAGGTAAATGATCATTGTCTCTAAATATTTTGAAGGTTGGACTATCAAACGATTGGTTTATTTTAGAAAGTCAAGTGGGAGGAGGGAGTTCTTACCAAAGCAAAATAAAGATAAGTAGGGGATTCTTAGGATACTAGAAAGCCTAGTAAGCATCCTAGACTATCTTATGGTTGGGCTTTACATTTTTGAAATTGAATTGATTTATTTTAGTTGAATTTTTATTAGAATGTGGGGCTTAAATCCTATGATACAAGGTCATTGACATGCCTAAGAGGTGAGGATTTATGCTTGTAGCTCATAAAGGGAAGTAGTAACCTTTGAACCTAAATCTAAGGAGCTTTAGGGAGGGCCAAAATTATGTCCTAAATCTAAGGTGAAAATGGGTATTTGGTTTACCTCAAAGACAAGATAAACCACCCGACTGTTGGACTTACAATCGCCTAGGGGTGGCTGCTAACTAACTCCTCCTATGATTTTAAATATGTTGGCAAGTCAAATGCTTTTGCAAGATAGCTAAGCTATTATTTATTTAGAAAGAGACTAAGTCCTTAAACACACTCTCTAAGAGACTAGATCATGTAGTCCATGATTTAATGACTTAAATCTAATGCTAATTTTAATACATTTTATTTTCATTTTGTAAAATCAATTTTATACAGGCTTTATGATTCATATGCCTAATGCATAAAAAATTAGATTATAATCCAAAATCAGCAAGATAAGGAGGTGTGTTCCCACCATGGCTCTCAAAGGTCAAGCCAAGTTCTCTGGCAAAGGAGGAAGCCCTCCAATCAAGAGTGAAAAATATACTTTTTTATGCATGATGTGAGAAAGAAAATACAACATTCAGCTAAGGGGTTGCTAATTCTTTTATCTTGTTTATAACTTATACTTTAGTTGAGGTTATGGGTTATTTTATTTTTAGTTTGAATTGATTAGTTGGATAGAAAAATTATTTTCCAAAGAGCCTAATCGTCATCCAAGCTATACATAAAATTAAGGAATAAACTAGGAAAAGATGCCATCTTAATGCACAAGCTAAACAAACATCAGAAAATTTATATAGCTAGCGCAAAAGAATAAGAGGCCATTTGCGGTCAGGCTCCATCACACAAACCCAAAAACACATTGGGTAGCCTAGCTCTACCCTGATATAACCCAGATTATAAATTAATTAAGTACAGTCAAAGAAATTTATTATTATGGGGGTCTTCATTCTTTATTTCTTCTTTCTTCTTTCATCTTTCTTCTTTTAGTTAGTTAGAATGTGGTTGCTCCAAAGGCTTCACATGGTACATAAAGCATAGCCTTATAACCAATTTTCATCTTAATCTCATAACAATCATTACAAAATCCTAATTATATAATTACATGAAAATGGGAAAAAGGAAATCTAACTAAAACCTACAAAATAGAGATTAGCTAAATGCACAAAATAATCCCAAGAATTTATATTTATATGTTGGACTTAGCACCCCTCATATGCGAAACAAAGTCACCTAACCTATTTTGGATTATGCTTAGGGGTATAAGCACCTGCACAATAAAAGGAGTTAAATTTTTATTACATCACCCCTTAAGCGCAATGCCCTGTAGAAGACAATGGTTAGACTATGATCGCCCTCCATTCAGTCTGCACATATACACCCTAACATCCAGAAAAAAATAATACATCACAAAATAAAAACAAACATCAAACCATGCACTGCCCTAACCTAAAGCGAGAAGTGGTGAGTTAGCATAAAGTGTGTGCTATTTAAGGTTTGTGTGGTATGCTTAGCTAAGCTTTAAGGTTGAAGTTTTCTAAGTATGAAAATGTTCAACTTAGAGAGTGGTTTCATTTAAATGACTTAGTTTATTTGGTTTATTTTTATGTTGTGATTTTATTAGGTTTGAATGAACTTACAATTAATTACTAAAATGAAAAGAGAGAAAAAGAGAAGAGAACTTCTCTTTCCTCCCTACCATAAGTAATTTCTAAGGTAGATTAATATTTGATTTTTGTTTAGTGAATGTTTTATTATGTCTTTTAATTAATCCTAATTTTAGATTTTTCCTAAACAATCCTTTTAAAAAAGAAAGGCATTTTAAGATTGAGTAAGGTGAAATACTATCACAAAATACACAACACTTCATTTCTTTCCCAACATGTGTAATATGCATATGGATGAACCCTGAGCATATCTATACATGCAAATGGAAGTTTTTAGCACACCTTAATGATGAATTCTAAGGGATGCTACTTAAGAAAATTTAGATGCTTCATGATGCATGATTTTGTTTAGTAGAAAAGAGTGATTCTTTTATCCTTTTTTCATATGCACATTTACAAGTATAACAGACATAAGTGAGTATGGTGCCATTATTAGCACTAGGGGTGTAAGGTATAGGACCTACATGGGGCTACTTAAAGCCTCGCAACTCAGGGGTTATCCAGAATAATATACCACTTTTCTTAAATATATGTGCATGTACAAAAAGAAATGCATGGAAAGATAATCATGCAAAAAGTTTATGTTTATTTGATTTTGGTTTGATTGTTTAGTTTATATGTTTGATGTGGAATTCCTTCTTAAGCATGACATAAGAGTATATTGGAATAGATTTGATCAAGTGTTATGTCCTTTTCAAATGGACTATACACTTTTAATCATAATCTGTAACACATTTTTTAGTTATGATATTGGATTTATAAGTTTTGAAAATAATTTTGATTTAATAGTGATAATAGCCATTCACAATCTTACTTTATCCAAAGCATGCAATTTGACATAAAGGAAATATTTCATTTTTAATTTGATTTTTAAAAGGCATGAATGTATGATTTTTATGTGACATACACATTTAGCATGCTAGGAAAGAAATAAAGTGATAATATCATGTAAATTCATTCACCCTAATTAATTTCTTAAGATAATCTTATAGAATAAGATTATTTAAAGAGGAATCAAAATTATTTTAAAGACATTTTTGTTTTGTTTTGAGTTTGATTTGAATTTAAGAAATGTGAAAAGGGTTATTGGTCCTAACCCATTTTCCACATGTGTATGATGTTTTAGTTTATTTTTAGAACCACTAGATGATTTTTATATTTTGTTTAGGTTAAGGTGTGAATTAAATCCATTAATTACCCCCTTTCCTAGACCACTTTAACATATTTAATTAAATAATTATGAGCCAATGTATGACATAAAACTTCACAAAAAATTTAAATAAGTAATGCACCTATAAAAGAAAGGACCTAATGCAATTGGCTCACAATTAATGCTTAATTAAGCTAAAAGATTTAATTTAAGTACAATCATAACCCTTCCTACACATGTGGGTTGGATTTTGATTTCCTTAAGTTACTTAGGTTATTGAACACCTAAGCACCTACCCAAGATGAATTAGTTAAGTTCTGGAATGTTTTGAAAATTTTATGAAGTTAATTAAAGGTGATTAGTGGATTAGCCCTTAATTAAGTTTAGATTAAGGAAGAAAGGGGGTTTAAGGAATAGCTTAAGGAAAATATCCTAAAATTATTCCATAAACCTCCTATTCACTTAAGCGAAGCTTAATTAACTTAATAAATGGATTAAACCATTATTCACATGTTTAATTAAGCTTAGTTACATTAAGAGAGTGATTAAGGATTCATTAATTGATTTCCCTAATTAGCTCATCAATAAATCCCAAGAAAATTAGAGGAGGTAGAGGTCATCCCAATAAATGCATCAGAAATTTCAAATGAATTAATGAAGTAATTTGGAAGTAATTAGAAATTTTAAGTTTTAACTAAAACCCTAATTAAGGAAAATGCACTATTAAAAAAATATCAAAAATTATTTTAGTTAATTCCTTACTGAATTATCTTCATAATTCATTTTTTTTGTATTTGTTTGACTTTTCTAGATTTAGTTATGAATATTGAAGATTTAGTGATTAATGAATTAATTAAAACCCCTAATTATATAACTAATCCCTTCGGTGCCATGTGGACCACTGATGTGGTGCGTGCTTTCCACATGGTGTGATGAGATTCATCACTTAAGTTATCACATCTCAATGCTGCGTTAGTGGCGGCGCTATGCACTTTCTCTCTGGGTGGTCCGATCAAAGATCGGATGGTTGAGATCGATCCCATGATTTCTAAAGGGAATAATCACAGATCCTAATTGTATTAATCAGGACCGTCCATCCAAAATGTGTAGATGGACTGTCCATGATTCATCACTGAGCTCGCCTATGGGAGAGGGCATCTCCCCACACTTTTGGGCAAGATACGAGCTCTATGAAGCTCAGATTGAGCTCAAACTTTACCCAAATCATCTAGGAGTAAGCACAAGTAGATCTAATGAACAATTTTACTTGAGCTGAAAATTCTCTTCATAAAGGACAAGACACTACCTATTCTAGGTTTATTTTGAAGGCATACCTCATCGAAGTCTATCACCAATGCTCTCAACCATCGAGGTAGCTTCATCTAGTAGATACAAAGCCCTATTGAAGGTTTGAGTGGTTAAGGTTGAGTGGATCTTTTTATGGACCAAGCTCCTCTTTAAATGCTCACGACCTTGGTCTAGCTCCCACCTACCTTTCTTTTGAAGCTCGAAAGAAGCTTTGGATGAGTTCGATTAAGACCTCTGAGGATGCTTAAAGGAGGAATTGGATTGGAATTGGGTATAGGCTAAGTTGGAATTTCCCTTAGCCTCTCCTATTTTTGGTTCAAAGAAACTGAGAAGAGGATAATTGGAAATGCTTGGGAATTGCCTGAGGAAGCTTGGAGTGCTAGCTCTAGGTCTCCCTGGCTCAATCGAGTGTGAGTGTCTTGGATTCAAGTGAAATGAGGGAGAGTATATCTCCCCCTTGAAGAATCGGATGATCGAACAAGTCTTTGTTTTTTTGATCAAATTCACCCCCTTCAATGGGTTATTTTGGCTGTTAAGGGTTGCATATGGTTCGTTTATAGCATAGGGGGTAGTGGAGAAGTTCCATGTGCTGATTTTGGGTGGAAGAGTGATTGATATGTGCTTGAAATGAAGGGAGTGGTCAATTTTGGCCTTAGGTTGGGTTTGGCTGACCCAAACCCATTGGGTCATGTGCACCACGATCACTAGTGTCCACTTGGTCCACTAAGAGGGTGCCAAGTGGCCATGAAGAGGATTTGACCAACTTCCAATCGAATTTGGCCAAGAATTACCATTTGGCCTAGGGTTAAAATGATCATTTCACTTGGATTTTAATTTGAATATGTTTGGCATGATAGAAAAATGAGTTGCGTTAAGTTTAAATGAATTTGGAGTTGATTTGATATGATTTGGCTCAGTTTACCTATTTAGGTCAAAATGGGTCAACTTGGGTCAAGTTGACCAATTGGTCAAATTGGGTCAATCCAAGAATCAGGCCAAGTTCAAATGATCATATGGACTGATTTGGTATATTTATCTCCAATCAATTTAGTATATATTTGGATTTGGTTCAATTGATTTCATTTAGGTAAAATGGGTCAAGTTGACCAATTTGACCCATTTGACCTATTTGGGTTAGGTCATGGGTTGGTTTCGGTTTCATTGGTCATTTGAAATGTATTGGTATCTTTGTTTCCAATCAATTTTGGTTTAATTTGATTTTGGCTCAATTTAGCCTTTTAGGTCAAGTTAGGTTCATGGTCAATTAGTAGGTTAGGTCTAGTTGGCCAATTGAGGCTTTCAAGTTCAACAAGTGATTTGGAATGAACTTGACCCATTGGTTTTAATCAATTTGGCTTAGATCAAGTTTTGACCCATTTTGACTTTTTTAGGTCAAGTTGGGTCAACTTGGGTCAAGTGGCCAATTCGGCTAGGTTAGGCTCAAATGATGATTTGGTCAAGTTCAAACATTGATCATGAATGAGTTTTGATCAATGGTTTCAATCAATTTGTCCTATGGTGGATTTTGGCTAATTTAGGTTGCATTTTGGCTAAGTGTTGACTTGGTCAACCCTTAAGTTTGACTTGGTTTGACCCAATTTGAGTGATCTGTCATCTCATGAAGATTGTTGCTCACAATGTGAGGCTTAGGTGGGCTTATTTCAATCCAATTTTGGTAGGATTAGAATTTGGCTCAAAAAGGGTACTTTAGATCACTTTGGGTCAAGTGAGCCTAAGTGGGTCAATTGACTTGATCAAGCCCTGAATCAAGTTTGGATGAACTCACATATGGACTTATGATTGAAATATAAATCCATTTGCAAGTGATTTGAGTCAAATTGGTTTTGATTCATTTGATAATATCAAGTTCAAAGGGTGAACATGAGTTTTATTTCGGTTTGATTTTTGAATTTAGTTTTGGTTTGATAATTAAAGTTTGTGTTTATATTTAGATTCATGATTGAAGGATTGATTGAATCATAAGAAAAATCAATGGTTTTGCTTGATTTGAATTTGATTTGGCTAAGTTTAAGAATTTGACTTGAAAGGCTTAGGTTGAATTTAGGTTGAATTTGGATTTGATTTTTTGAATTTATTTTGGGTATTTGAATTTATTTTTTATTTATATTTATGAATATAAATGAGAATATAAATGGGTTATGAGAAAATTTCTTGAATTTAAATTGATTTAGATTTGATTTAGGCTAAGTCCAAAAGATAGAATCGAAGTGACTTAGGAAAGATTTTTGTAATTAGATTTCAATCATGGGCTTCAACCATTTGGAATTGATTTGAGTTTTAAGAAAATTAATTAAGTTAGAATTGATTTGAGTTTGACTTGAAAGGAGGAAGTCAGGATTTGGTTCAAGCTATGGGGTAGGCAAGTTTTTCTAAAACCTCAAAGGCATGACCTATTCATATGGCTAACTCTTCTAAGTCTCTAGGGCTAGGTTGAGTGTCCACCTAATCACTAGATGTGTCTTAAGACTAAGGAAACTCTTAGTGTCTAAGAGAAGTCCTATGTCTAGGATGGAGGGGTTGAGAGCTCATTCTAAAAATGAGGTCAACAAAGGGTGCCCAATAGCCTTACATCTTCCAAAGTGAAATGACTGTCAGGGTAACCTGCTTGTGACAAAATAGATAGAACCCAACCTAAGGGAGACTATAGAGTGAGTACCGACCCAAGGATTTATCTCAACTCAGGTGGTCAGGCAATTCCTATAGGGAGTTCTGCTAACATTTCCCTAAAGATAGGATGCCTGCTTAGGAAAAAGGCCCCTTTGGGGGGCTTGAATTCCTAATCCATGAGTGAAAATTTTTGTTTATTTGTTTAGTTTATTTTATTGTGAACCCTGTTAGTTTGCGAGGGATCAAACTGAGAAGGAGCTTATATCAGCCTAGACCTATCTCAGATTTACTAAACCATGGGAGAATCTTCGCATCCATTAAATAAATCCTCCAACCACAGGGTGGCTACTATGAAAGGGGAACTTATTCAATCCAAAAGTAACCTGTAGTGTCTAAATGGGGTGCAAAGGATGATCCAAATAGAGTGCCCGCAGGTAGAGGGGCCACTAAGGGGCTTGATCCAAAACCCTAGAGAAGATAATATCATAAGTATTCGGTGGCCAACTCATGGAGAAAGCGTGGTGACTCACATCTGCCAAGAGTGGTGTATCCACTAGGTGAGTCGCTATTAGCATAGCGAACATCAACCAACCTAAGGTGTCCATTAATTTGTAATAATTATCCTAGGAAGAAAGCTCAGAGACTCACATCCTCCTATAGCAGAACTGATTACTAAGATAGTCTGTCTCCAGCTCAATAGGTGTCATCCGACCTAGGATGACTACTGAATGAATGCCACTGGGGGACTTATATCAACTCAAATATAGTCAAGAGGGAAGGAGCCTCTGGGGGACTTAACCTAAACCTCAAATATACTCGACCTAGTCAGTGCATGATGATCATTTTAAGAAGAAAGCTTGAGAACTCACATCCTCTTAAACAAAATCAACATGAGGTAGCTTACTGGCTGGGCAGTGAAGATAACTAAACTAATAAGGCTCTCATTGGTTTACAATGATCAAGTTTGAAAGAAAGCACAGGGACTCACATCTTCAAAAATAAGGAACCACTGGGGTGACATACTAGCGAGGTAGCATGTAGACCTGACCTGGAGCAGCTAATGAGTGAGTGCCACAGGAGGCTTGCTCCCACATAAAAATAGCCTGAGATAAAAGATATGTATTTATGCTTGAAGGAATAGGATGCCTCTAGGGGACTCTTACACCTAGACCTCAAGGATACTCGACCTAGATAGTGCATGATAGTTAGTTCAAGAAGAAAGTGTCGGGACTCACATGTTCTTAAACAAAGTAAACATGAGGTAGTTTACTTGCTTAGCAGTGAAGACTATGAAACTAACATGATGCTCATTAGTTTGCAATGGCCAAGTTAGAAGAAAGCGTGGGGACTCACATCCTCCAACAAATGACCACTAGGGTGACATACTAGCAAAGCATGTAAACCCAACTTAGAGCTCTAATGAGTGAGTGCCACAAGGGGCTTGCTCCCACATCAAAATAGCCCGAGACAAAAAATATGTGTTTATTTTTTTTATATTAAAGGGAATAGGATATCGCTTGGGGTTCTCTCACACCTACCCTAAACACACTTGGGGAATTGGATAAAATGGTGCCATGGATGGCAAACTAGAATTCCCACTAAGAAAGGATGTCATGTTCTCTCACACCTAATGTTCTACCTAATCAAATAGGATGCCTCTTGGGTTATCTTACATATTCTAATAGCACGGAGATTGTGTTTATGTCGTGAAAGAGGGATAGGATGCCTCTTGGGTTCTCTTACACCCTAAATACTAAACATGCAAATAATGCTTCAAAGAAGAGAATATTTTGATGAAATGGAATCAAATTTTGTTCTTTTGCTATAATTAATTTCAAACATGTTTTATGCATAATATTTCTTCAAATAGATCCCATTAATTGGAAGCATAGGGTGTTCCCCTTTACAATCAATGACTGATAAGATCCTCTTTGTAGGCCTTCTATGACATAGGGCCTTCCCAAGTGGGTTCAAACTTGCCTCCCATCTTTTGACGGGCAACAATTGGTCTCCTTAGGACTAACACAAGTTCTTCTACTTAGAAAGACCTAGGGCAGACTAGCTTGTTGTGAGCTTAAATCATTTTGGCTTTGTACAACTTGAGGTTCTGGCATGCCCGTAGGTATATCTCCTCCAAACCTTCGAGCTCTTCTAACCACAACTTTGCATTTTGTTCTATAGTGATCTTGCTACCCAATGCTATCCTTAGTGATGGGAGTTGAACTTCTAAAGGTAGAATGGCTTCCCATACACACAAAGAAAATAGGCTAGACGAGTTGGGGTTCTATGTGGTGGTAGGCCCACAAGGCTTCAACCAACTGCTCATTCCACTGCTGCTTATTATCATCAAGTGTCTTCTTTAGTATTTGGATGAGAGTTTTGTTGAATTCTTCTACTAATCCATTTACTCTATGGTAGTAGATGGTAAAGTAGCTCCAATCTATACCATGTCTTTTGGTGAAGCTGTTGATCTTGGTGCTTTCAAATTTAGTACCATTATCGGATATAATTCATCGAGGCACCCCGAAACCTATATACAATATAGTTCCTGAAAAACTGAAGCACATGCTTAGCTGTGACTTCTCTGAGTGGAATTGCCTCCGCCCACTTGGAAAAGTAATCGATGGCAACTAAGATGAACCGATGACCCTTGGAAGAAAGAGGATTGATAGGACCCATAATGTCAGTACCCAATACTCAAATGGCCTTGAAGCTAATGTACGGCGTAGAATGTTGGGTGGTTGATGTAGGACCACACCGTTTACCTGACACTGATGGTATCTCCTAGCTACATCCATGCAGTCTATAATCATTGAAGGCTACTAGTATCCTAGTCTCTTGATCTTCATCTTCATGTTCGGACCGGATTGATGCACTCTACATAAGCCTGAATGTACCTCGATCATGATCCTACATGTTTTGTGTTTGTCTAAATAGCGTAACCATTTGATCGAAAGATCGTCTATACAAGGTGCCATCAATGAGAGCATAAGAGAGAACTTACTATTTCACTTGACGGGCTTGTGACTTTTCTTGAGGTAGTTGATCGGTGTTCAAATAGTCTATGAATGGTTGCCTCCAATATGACTCTTCATCCATTTTGGCAATAGAAAACTCCCCTTCAAAAGAAAGTTTCTTGATGACTTCAGCATCAATAAGGGATAGGACTTGTCTATTTTTGACTCTTATTGGAATTGACTCATCTTCTAGACATGCCAATTTCTTGGCAAGTTTATCCAAAGCTATCGCAGATTCTCTCGTGGAACCTTGTAGATGGTGACTTGGATTTGGGCCAACAGCTTCATGGCATAATCATGGTAATGATGAAGCTTGGGTTTGAGAACCTCGTAGGACCTCACAATTTAGTTGATAACCAACTGAGAATCCCCATAGATGTTGATGCTCTTGACACAGACTGTGATGGCTAACTTCTCAAAGCCTCATACTCAGCTTCATTATTGGTGCAGAGATTGGAGAGGTAGTATGAGAATCTCATCACATCACCGTGTGGAGTTAAGAGAACTAATCCTACCTTACCTTTCCTAGAAGAGTAGATTGTGGTGCTTCTCCTTTATGAAAGGAAGCACCATCAAAATACATCTCCCATCGGCAGTTATCAACCTCCCCTAAGTTCATGATTTGTTCATCAGGGAGATCATCACTAAGTGGGAATCAACAAGCGTGTGGCTAAGAAACCTCGCTAGTGTCAAACATCAATAGCGATTATGTCATGAGATACTACATTGGATTGGTTCTAGAAATCAAGTTCACCTTATGAGAAAGCATATAGTGCCATAGCTTTTGGGATGCAAAGATCAAAAGCTAGTAACTCAATAGGTGGGTAGTTTGCTTTAGTAGGAATCAAGCAACGGCTAGGGTAGTAGAGAGTACTCTCCTTACCTTCAACATTACCTTGTGCCAACAAAGCGCTAAGAGAGTCATCCAATGAAGGTAGAGGATGAGTGGCTTGCCCGGGAAAGGGGCTGCTAGAACTGGTAGCTTCATCAAATATTGCTTAATATCTTTAAAGGCATGCTGACCCTTGTCATCCTACTTGAACTTGTCATCCTTTTTGACATGTGCTGAGAATGGCCCTTGTCATCCCTGATAGGTTGGAAATAAAGCATCTTAGATACACCAACCTTCTATGGAAAGACCTGAGTTGAGTTAAACTTTTAGGAGAATTTTTAAGATAGCTTTGATCTTTTGGATCTATTTCTATTCCTGACAACAAACCTGAATTTCCCGGCTACACTAAATGCACACTTCGTGGGTTTCATTTTGAGGTTATATTATCTTAACCTTTCAAAACTACTCTCAAGTCAAAGAGATGGTCTTCCTTTTCTTTGCTCTTGACTACTAGATCATCAATGTAGCACTCAACCTGATGATGGATGAGTTCATTGAAGATCTGAGTCATGGCTAGTTGGTATGTAGCACCAGCATTTTTAAGGCCGAAAGGCATGCCCCTATAACAATAGATTCTGATTGGGGTTTGAAAAGTAGTGTTTCTTTCATCCTCAGGGGGCCATCTTGATATGGTTGTAGCTAGATGACCCATCAATGAAGGAGAAAACTACATGAGATGAGGCGATGTCCACCATTAATTCTAGTATAGGAAGAAGAAACTCATTCTTAGGACATGCCTTATTTAAGTCCCTCAAATCGACGCATATGCAAATTTGGCCATCCTTCTTCTTAACTGGTATGACACTCGCAACTGTAGGTATTTTCTTCCCCGATAAAACCAACATCGATAAATTTCTTGACTTTAAATGACCTATTGTTCAATTTCTAATCGCATGCATCTAGAAGCTTGCTTGATAGGTTAGCACTAGGATCTATTTCTAGTGGACCGCTATGTCGAGATAATCTAAGAATTTTGCATAACTCTATGCAAAGCGTCTTTAAACTCAACAATAGCCTAACTAAGTCATTGTTTTTTTCATTCAGAATGAACGATGTATGTTGTGGATTTTCTTCTATCTCGAGGTTGATTTCTTTAAGCTTATCGATTGTTGAATGGATCTCCTCTTCAAATTTTGTTGATGCATGTTTGATCTGGAGATCATCTAGATCATTAGAGGTTTCTAAGCACACATCCTCATAAGGTTTCGTGTTGTGTGAAAAGAACCTATCAGACTCCAAATGATTGGTCACAACTAAACAGTAATTTTCATCAATGAATGGACCCGCTGTACCGAATCATAATCCTGATCTTGATTGTGCATCATTGCCTATGTTGTTCCACAACTTTTTGAAGTACTCTGACTTGTGCTTAAACCATGTATAAGGAATCAAACTCTTCTTTGCAAGATTAAGAACACAAGGCGAGTGCCAATCAAAACACAATTCCATTATTCTTTGTTTGAAATATCCTCAAATCCTACATCAATTTTGGACTTGAGGATAATGATCGCAAAAAAGAATCTCTTTAGCTTGACATCTCTAGAAGACTAAGGGGCTTCCTTAACTACTAAACCTTCAACTTTTTGAGATGAAAGTGAGGTTAGAGCTATGGTTCCTAACTACTGCGTGATAGTTTCACATATATTTGATTTGAATACATTCATGCTTTGTCTGGAGGCCTGGTCTTCATCATTATCTGCTCATGTGTCACCTCTAATGAAACTCACTGAGAGGGGTTGGTTGGTATACTAATCACATTAGACTCATCCTCTGAGCTGGATTCCAAGTCTATGTTAATAGTAGGGTACTCATGAACTAGAACATAACCTGTTGGTGGCCGTGAGGGTCTTCCACCTCTAGAATTTCCTCACCGCCTCGCCTGGGTGAGGTCAAGTCATCTACCCACATGTCTATATGATGGAATGAACGGTGAAATGTGATATGCTCTTACTTCTTCTTCAATTTCCCTTTATTGTTCACTTGGATTTTCATTTTTCTTTCCTTTTTCTTTTCCTTTATATTTTTCTTTTTCTATATTTGAATTTTATCCAAGTTTATAAAAAAGGGTGTTTTGAGAAAGATAGTAGGTAGCATCCTCATATATCTCAACCTCTCTGAGTGAAAATGGCTTTCATCTTTTTTGACATAGTACTCAATCCCATCCTTCCTGAACTTGATGCACTGATGGAGGGAGAATGGAATCATCTTATTCTGATGTATCCAAAATCTACTAAGCAAAGCGGTGAATGAAGTAATTGAATCAATGATATCAAACTTGGTTTTAGTCTTCCAGTCATCTATCTTCAAAGGTAACACTATGGAACCTAAAGCACTCTGGCCTTGTTCATTGAATCCTCTCAACATCATCTGATCTTCTCAAAGTGTGGAGATGTTGATCCTCAAATAGGAAAGGGTCTTTAGACTCATAATGTATGCTCTTGGATCGATGAGAACTCTGGTAATTCTGAATCTGCCCATGTCCATTGTAATGTAGAGGGATGGTTGTGCTCCATGTCCCCAAGTAGGTCTTTATCTGTGAAAGTGATCCCAAGCTTCTGAATAATGTACCTCCTCTCCAATAGTGATCAGCTGAGCTAAGAATATCTCTGGATTAAGGAGAGCCTTGATTAATGATTCCCTCATCTCTTTGGATAAGATAAGGGCATCATATATGCTTAGCTTAGATGGAAACTTTCTTAGGTGAGAGAGGGCATTGTAGTCCACCTTAACTGATCCTCCACAAGCATATCAGAGTGGAGCATCTTATGGAGGGGCTTTGATCCTTTGAACCAATGACTTGTATCCTTATATGGAGGTGTTGCCTAGGAGGTAGAACCTTGCCACTGAGGTTGACTCGTGATCTCTGTGGTAATGGAAGATTCTACCTGCACGTTAGGCTCCTACAGCTTCTCCAATGGGACTCTCAGAATCAGATGATTCCAAGTCTATCTCAAGAGGCAAACCCATAGTATTTAGAGTAGGAAAGTCCAACTCTAAATCAAAAAGAGGAAGATCGAGTTGTTATAGTTGTTGTTTAGACAAGATTTTTCATTAGGAGTAGATTTAGACAACCCATCAGAAGTGACACTGATATAATTCAAACTAGTTTTATTATTCAATTTCTTGGATTTTGAAGGATGTACATAGTAAAAATCAAGTAAAGTAAGAGGAGTGGGGGATTTGATGCCCTCATCCACATATAAGATGTATACTAGAAGAAGAGCTAGCTGAAGTAGAGGTAGTCGCTGATGTAGTAGCTGCAACTGTGGACTGGAGGCTGAACTCGGTCAGTGGTTGCACTACTTAGCTATCCCAGGCTAGTACAGGCTGTTGTTGATGCTGAGCTGCCCCTTTACCCGAGTTGGCTCTTGCAACTTGCAAACCTTTTTTGATGTTGGTGATTTATGCTATCTTAGACACCTACAAGGAAAGTTTCTTGATTTTGGAGACAATTTTCTTAGAGGTACGGATAAGGAGATATCCCAACCTTCTTTGGTTTTGGTAGGATCACAAGTTTCCCCAAGGATTACCCTAATGGAACTAGATGGTTGTTCCACAAGGTATTCCTTCAGGATAACTATAGCCCAGTCTTGAAGCTATGCTCAAGCCGCCCTTGAATGAAAAGCAATCTTCCAAAACATGACCTAACATGCAGTGGTAGGGGCAAAAGTTAGGATCATTGCTTTTGACCACTTCCTCCAGCCTCCTAGGTTTGGGTAGTATAAAATCGCTTTTTTTATGAGATTCTTAAAGATCTTTAGATTACCTCCTCTTAAATGAATAAGGCTTATTAAGTTTATTCAAAAGAGTAGGACCATAGCTACCTGAGTATGTGTACCTCTTACGATGATGTGGCTAAGGAGGCGGTGAAGGCCATGGAGGCTGATGTGGTAGCTAGTAGGGCTGCCTTGGTGGTGGTAGAGGAGGTGGATGTGATGGTTGCGAAGCATGAGGTCTCTCAAACTCTGGCCAGCTATTTTCACATATCTGCTACTATCACTGCCCTGAAGCTTCTTCTCAAAATCTTTTTGTGGCTTCTACTTTGTTGATTGGTCTAGAAATTATGACTATTTGGCTTCTCCTTGTAAGCTAGATGCCTTGTTAATTAGCTTTTCAAATATTTTGATGGTGAAACCTTTGAGCATGAAGGCGATCGGGCCATGGATATTCTTAAGCAAAGATCTCTATGGCATGTTCAGATAGCTATTTTGCATTTCATACTCAAATTATGCCATTTGAGAATGTAATCAATGAGGAACTCATTGGGGTTTGTTGAGCCATGATGAGATCACCTACAGTCACCCTTTGCTGAGCTCCAGCAAACCTCTAGATGAAGAGTTGCTCCAACTCAACAAAATCTTCACTGAACTGTTGGGAAGTTCAGTGTACCAATCAAATGAAATGCCTACTAAGCTACTAACAAAGAAATGGAAGAGTAAAGTGTCACTACCACCAACATTGTAATAAGTGATCCTGAAATGCACAATATGCTACTTTGAGATCCCACTGCCATCGAAGCTTTTGAAAGAAGGTGGCACAAAACCCTTAGGATATTGGATGACATCAAATTCTTCTGGGTAGGGTCTACCCTTTGGAAATGATGATCCTCCTTGGGCTTGAGCCAATGCTTCTCTCACCTACTACTCAACCATGGTTTTGATATCTTTTTCCTATATGGAGGTACTATCCACTACCTTCCTATACGTGCTAGTGCTACCTACTCTACTTAGAGGTAAAGTCTTTAAATCTAAGATATGCACCAACTCCGTAGTCTCATATAGTAGAATGAACTATCGCTTTTTTTGAAGTGCTAAGACTACTAACAAGTCCTTGAGCTTCTTCCCATCCTATCTATTTGTTCATCTTTCTATTTTAATTATCGATGGAGGTGGTAGGTTGTGTCTTCTTGCTCACAAGACCTTCCATAGTCTCGCTCATGAGGAGAGAACCCCTGGTATCTACCATGTGTACCCCTGCTAAATCCTCTAACAAGTCATCTTCATTCGGATCAAAGCTGACCTTTTCATCCTCTAAATTAGACCAGGCATATCCTAAGATTTCCTTCTTCTCCACTAGATATTGAGCTACTATGTCATCTAGGGATTGGTACAACTACACAGGCATGAAAGATTGGGTCTGATCGGTAATGGGATCACTATCATGAATAGATAATCACCAAATCTCATGCTGTTGGAGAGCTGATCTTGTGAGGACTGTGCTCACTAGAGGAAAGATACTCTGACTATCTAAGTGGCACTCCTAGGAGGATCTATGGCCATAAGGGTGACCGAACTATCTCTCCTCCTCACTGTTAGACCATCTCCATAGCTACCGTGGTGGTGGTGGTGAAGGGATGACTATTATACTGAGGTCCATTCCTTCTACACCATGACCGCGAAGGTCAAACATGAGAGCTCGCCTCACCACAATGATGTAGATGGGATGATCTCTCGCCATAGCCATCACCAACGGTTCTCTTCTCCCTCGACGGCCTTCATGGCCTTAATGGAATAGTAGATGGGACATGTACAGGAGATGGCAGGCACGTAGAAGAGTGTGTGATGGAGTCACCACCGACTCTCTTAGGATAGGAGCTCCTCTTTATGATGTGTAGTCCCCATCAATAAGATACTATAGTATGGTGATGGTAGCATGCCGATGGAAAGTCCACAAGTGCGGAGGCTGTTGACTATCGGCTATACCTCTGGCACTCTCGGCTAGTGACATGAACTGATGTATGGAGCTCTTTAGCCCTCTCCTACTTATGCTGCTTGCCCACACTATGGGGAATAACTGATCTCAAATCAAATTGAGCCCTAGACTCAGATCATCCATAGGCTCCTCCTACTTGGCATAAAATTGATCTGATGACCCTCCTCTCACTAGGTGCCTAAAATTAAATCACTGGCGGAGGTGAAGCAAAAATCCTTCTAGCATCCTCTCAGTTAGACCAAGAGAGAAGGTGGAACTAGTTTTCTATAACCAGTGGGGAAACCAACCTAGGTAACTCCTCTACAATAGATTGAGTGGTTGCCTCCAACTCCTTAGAATTATGAGTGTGATACTGCTTGATCATGTAATTCTTGTTTCTTTATTGGGTCCTAAGTCGAACATAGAACTAGACCCAACCTCAAAAGTAGGGAAGACAATCCCTAGAATCAGGGGAGCCTTCCCCTTTGAGGGAGCCATCGAGTGGGTACTAGCCCTAACTGGGGCAGCATGGGGAATAATCAAACTTACACTGCACCGAGCATCGCTAAT
Organism: Cymbidium sinense; assembly: GCA_021442155.1. NCBI lineage: Eukaryota > Viridiplantae > Streptophyta > Magnoliopsida > Asparagales > Orchidaceae > Cymbidium > Cymbidium sinense. The sequence goes on from CM038214.1 coordinate 132,378,969, forward strand.
GGGAACATCCAGCCTTCCTCTTCAGCGAGGGAATCTTCGAGTCAGATGGCATGTCAACCTGGATGACTGGCTTATGCCTGGTCACCATGCTACTAACTATGAGGGGGTTCCTCACATGTAATCTGGCCCCTCAAGCCCCACCAAAGTGGATGAGGTGGGCATAGTCGATCATGGAAGGTCTCATCCTAGCCAATCCATCCCATGAGGAAATGTGAACACATACTCTACCGCCATTACAATGAAAACATTGAAAGTCTACAATGTTGAAAACATACTTGAATTAGACCTCTATTTTGTTGATTTTTGAATTTAGATTTAGAATTTGAACCCACACTCAACAACTTGAAAGTGTTATCTCTGATTTTGAGATTTTGAGATTGAATTAGATTTGAATGTAGATTCCACTCAACAACTTAAAAAATGGGTTCAAGTATTGAAGAGATACTTCCATTAAGATGTTTGAATTTTGATTTTGAATAGACCATATTTAACAAATTTGAGTATGTTAAAATGTTCAATTGATTTTTTTTTGATTTGAGAATGAATTTACCACTTAGCAAATTTGGTTTGAGTATGTTTGAATTTTGTTTTGTTTTGATTTTGAAATCATTTGTGGTTTTGAATGATCATTTAGCAAATTTGTATGCTAAATGAAGTCAATTTTTGTTTTTTTTGATTTGAAATTTGAAAAATTCTTAGCAAATTTGGGTATGCTAAGGAAATAGTGTTTCTTTTGTTTGATTTTGAAAATAATTCTTCTTTAGTATGCTGTGTGTTTCTTTTATTTTGATTTTAAAATGGAACTTCATTTAGCAAATTTGGTATGCTAAATGAAGTTCCAAATGTGTTTTGAATTTTTTGGAATGGAGATTTTTGAAAATTTGAGTATGCTAAATGAAATCAAAATATGTTTCAAATTTTTTTGAAAATGGAGATTCTTAGCAAATGTGGTATGCTAAAATTTAATGTTTTAAATTTTGTGAAATAGATTTTTAAAAATTTGAGTATGCTAAATGAAATTAAATTTTTTTTTGGATGTCACTTTCAAATGTGGTATGCTAAAATAAAGTTCCAAAAATGTGTTTCAAATTTGTTTTGAATGGAGATTCACTAGCAAATGTGGTATGCAAAGTGAAATTCCAAATGTTTTTGATTTTGTTTAAAATGGAGACTTCACTTTAGCAAATGAATTATGCTAAAATGATGTTCCAATGTGTTTTGAATTTTGTGGAATGGAGATTTCACTTAGCAAATTTGAGTATGCTAAATGAAATTCCAAAAATGTGTTTCAAATTTTGTTTTGAAAATGGAGACTTCACTTTTAGCAAATGTGGTATGCTAAAATGAAGTTCCAATGTGTTTTTGAATTTTGTGAAATGGAGATTTCACTTAGCAAATTTGAGTATGCTAAATGAAATTCCAAAATGTGTTTCAAATTTTATTTTAAAAATGGAGATGTCACTTTCTCAAATGTGGTATGCTAAAATAAAGTTCCAAAAATGTGTTTCAAATTTTGTTTTGAAATTGGAGACTTCACTTTAGCAAATGTGGTATGCTAAAGTGAAGTTCCAAATGTGTTTTGAATTTTGTTCTGAAAATGGAGACTTCACTTTAGAAAATGAAGTATGCTAAAATGAAGTTCCAAATGTGTTTTAAAAATTGTGTTTTTTTGATTTTGAAAAGAGAGATTTCCATTTAACAAATTTGGGTATGTAAGATGGAAATCATTTATGTTTCATTTTTCAAAGATGTAGTTTCGTGTGTGATTTTTGCTTTTTTTTTTTTTTTAAAAGAGGAAATTCCAACCTAATCATATATGGAATATGTTAAGTGGGATTTCAAAATAGTGTCATTTTATTTGGAAATGAAATCTTCATTCAATAAATTTGGGTATATTGAATGGAGATGTTCATATGTGCTTTTTGAAAGTTTATTTTTTTATTTTGATTGAAATGAAACCTATTCAATAAATGTGGTGTATATTGAATGGAGAGGTTTCATATGAGCTTTTTGAAAATGATTTTGATTTGAAATGAAATCTCCATTCAATAAATGTGGGTATATTGAATGGAGAGGTTTCATATGTGCTTTTTGAAAATTAATTTTGATTTTGATTGGAAATGAAACAACCATTCAATAAATGTGGGTATATTGAATGGAGAGGTTTCATATGTGCTTTTTGAGAAGGTGAAAATTCTAACTTAAAAGATGTGGAATGTGTTGAGTGGAATTTCAAAGTTGTGATTTTGCTTGAAGATGTAACATCCATCCAACACATTTGGATGTATTAAATAAAAAGACACATCTTCAAATTATATATTTTTTTGTAAACATGATTGTTGGTTTTATTTTTGAAATGTTCCTACTTGCAACAATTATGAAAATTGTTAGATGTAGTGCAGATATTTTATTAAGTGTATTTTAAACAAGTGCTTTTAAAAGAAAGACTTTTATGAAGGATTTACTTTATCTTTTTTTTGGAATGAACATTTCCTTACCATAGAAATGGTAAGGAAGAAGTCTTAAATTATTTTCCTTTTATTAAATTTTTATTTTCACCCATTGGGGAATCCAATGGGGGTTTTAAGACCAACAGGGGTGAGGTCCTAAAACCTAAAGATTTTGGCTAGCTTAACTTAAGGATGAAATAAGCTAAGTGCCAATGGAAAAGAAATATAGTCTTGGATTTATACAAAAGTACAAACCCACTATCGATGCTTGGAGACAATGATCATTTACCAAAGATGGAGACAACCATCCCTAGAGTCCCAAAAAATCTATGGTGAAAGAATATTCATATTTCGCCTTCATCTATCCCCTTTGGAAAGAGGATAAATGAAAACAAAAATATAACACCTTGTTGAGACACCATGTAGATTGATGTTCTTATTAGGGTGATCGGCACAGATTAAGAAAGGTGTACTATCTCAAAGATAGAAGTCACCCTACAATGGACTAATCACCTTAATAAGAACTCCTAAGGACTATGGGTCTTCAATGTACCATAGATTCTTCCCTACTTTACATGGAAAAGTAAAGCAATGTTTATTTTAAATGGTTCATAAGTTCTAGGGCAAGCCCCATAGTTAATTACATCCTAAGGAATAGATTCCTTAGGAATACTCTCAATTAAGGTAAATGATCATTGTCTCCAAAGATTTTGAAGGTAGGACTATCAATCAATTGGTTTATTTTTAGAAAGTCAAGTGGGATCGATCCAAAGGAGGGAGTTCTTATCAAAGCCAAATGAAGATAAGTAGGGATGCTTAGGATACTAGGAAGCCTAGTAAGCATCCACTATCCTATGGTTGGGCTTTACATTTTGAAATTGAATTGATTTTAGTTGAATTTTTATTAGAACATTAGGGCTTACAATTCCATGATATAAGGTAATGGAAATGCCTAAGAGGTGAGGATTTAAGCTTGTAGCCCACAAAGGAAAGTAGCAATCTTTAAACCTAAATCTAGGGAGCTTTAGTGAGGGCCAAAAGCATGACCTAAATCTAAGATGAAAATGGGTATTTGGTTTACTCCATGGAGAGGATAAACCACCGACTGGACTTACAATGTTGGGGTGGCCACCAACTAACTCCTCCTATGATTTTAAAACATGTAGGCAAGTCAAATGCTTTTGCAAGATAGCTAAGTATTGTTTATTTAGAAAGAGACTAAGTTTTAAACACACCCCTAAGAGACTAGATCATGTAGAGCATGATTTAATGACTTAAATCTAATGCAAATTTTGTTACATTTTATTTTCATTTTGGACAATCAATTTGACAGTGCTTTAGGATTCATATGCCTAATGCATGAGAAATTAGATTATGGGCTAAAATTAGCAAGATAAAGAGGTGTGTTTCTACCATGGTTCTCAAAGGTCAAGCCAAGTTCTAAAAGGTGGAAGCCCTCCAATCAAGAGTGAAACAATATGCTTTTTTATGCATGATGTGAGAAAGAAAATACAACATCCAGCTAAGGGGTTGTTAATTCTTTTATCTTGTTTATAACTTAGACTTTAGGTGAGGTTATGAGTTATTTTATTTTTAGTTTGAATTGATTAGTTGGATAGAAAATTTATTTTCCTAAGAGCCTAATCGTCATCCATGCCATACATCAAAGCAAGGAATAAACTAAGAAAAGATGCCATCTTAATGCACAAGCTAAACAAACATCAATCAATTTATAAAGCTAGCACAAAAGAATAAGAGGCTATTTGTGGTCGGGCTTTATCGCACAAACTGAAAACAAATTGGGTAGCCAAGCTCTACCCTTATACAACCCGGATTACAAATGAATTAAATACAATCAAGAAGGAATTCATTGTTATTGGGGTCTTCATTCTTCATTTCTTCATTTCTTCTTTCTTTCTCTTCTTCTTCTTCTTTCTTTCTTTTTTTTGGTTAGTTGGAATGTGGTTGATCCAAAGGCTTCACATGGTACATAAGGCATAGCCTTATAACCAATGTTCATCCTAATACCCATAAAAATCATTCCAAAATCCTAATTACAAAATTACATGAAAATGGGAAAAAAGAAATCTAACTAAAACTTGCAAAATAGAGATTAGCTAAGCACACCAAACAATCCCAAGCATGTATATGTATAAGTTGGACTTAGCACCCCACACATGGCTAACTAAGTCCACCTGGCCTATTTTGGATTATGCTTAGAGGTATAAGCACCTGCATAACAAAAGCAGTTATATTTCTATTATAATGCCCCTTAAGCACAATCCCCTACAGAAGATAATGGTTAGACTAAGATTGCCCTACCATTCAGTCTACAAACATACACCCTAACATCCAAACTAAAATAATACATCACAAAATAAAAGTAAATATTAAACCATGCACCGCCCTAACCTAAAGCTAGAAGTGGTGACTTAGCCTAATGTGTGTGCTATTTAAGGTTTGTGTGGTATGCTTAGCTAGGCTTTAAGGTTAAAGTTTTCTAAGTGTGAAAATGTTCAACTTAGATAGTGGTTTCATTTAAGTGATTTAGTTGATTTGGTTGATTTTTATGTTGTGATTTGATTAGGTTTGAATGAACCTACAATTAATTACTAAGTTGTAAAGAGAGGAAAAGAGAAGAGAACTTCTCTTTCCTCCCTACCTTAAGTAATTTCTAAAGTAGATTCATATTTGATTTTTGTTTAGTGAATGTTTTATTATGTTTTTAATTAATCCTAAGTTTAGATTTTCCCTAAACAAACCTATTAAAAAAAGGCATTTTAATATTAAGTAAAGTGAAATACTATCACAAAACACACAACACTTCATTTCTTTCCCAACATGTGTAACATGCATATGGATGAACCCTAAGCATATCTATACATGTAATTGGAAGTGTTTAGCACACCTTAATGATGAATGCTAAGGGATGTTACTTAAGAAAATTTAGATGCTTCATGATGCATGATTTTGTTAAATAGAAAAGGGTGATTCTTTTATCCATTTTTCATATGCACATTTACAAGTATAAAAGACATAAGTGAGTACGCATTGTTAGCATCAGGGGTGTAAGGTACAAGACCTACTTGGGGCTACTTAAAGCCTTGCAACCCCGGGTTGTCTAGACTAATATACCACTTTTCTTAAATACATGTGCATGTACAAAAAGAAATGCATGGAAAGAGAATCATACAAAAAGTTTATGTTTATTTGATTTTGGTTTGATTGTTTTTTTTATATGTGTGATGTGGAATTCCTTCTTAAGTCATGACATAAAAGTGTATTGGAATAGATTTGAGCAAGTGTTATGTCCTTTTCAAATGGACTATACACTTTGCAAATCTTATACAATTCTATGTTAAGAAAGAGAGGGAGAATCACATAACACATTTTATACTATTGATATGCAAACTCATAAATAATCATAAGTAGCATACCTTTCAGTTAGGATATTTGGTTTATAAGTTTTGAAATTAATTTTTGATTTAATAGTGATAATAGCCATTCATATTCTTACTTTAGCTAAAACATGCAATTGACATAAAGGAAACATTTCATTTTAATTTGATTTTTAAAAGGCATGAATGTATGATTTTCATATGACATACACATTTAGCATAGAAAGAAATAAAGTGATGAATGCATGTAAATTCATTCACCCTAATTAATTCTAAAGACAATCCTATAGAATAAGATTATTTAAAGAGAAATCAAAATTATTTCAAAGAGAATTTTGTTTTATTTTGAGTTTGATTTGAATTTAAAAAATGTGAAAAGGTTTGCATGTCTTAACTCATTTCCCACATGTGTATTATGTTTTAGTGTTTTTTAGAACCATTAGATGATTTTTATATTTTTTTAGGTTAATGTGTGAATTAAGTGAATTAAATACCCCTTACCTACACCACTTTAACATATTTAATCAAATAATTATGAGCCAATGTATGACATAAAATCACACAAGGAATTTAAATCACAATGCACTAAGAAAGAAAGGGCCCAATGCAATTGGCTCATATTAATGATTAATTAAGCTAAAAGGTTTAATTTAAGTACTTTCATAACCCTTCCCACACATGTGGGTTGGATTTTGATTTCCTTAAGCTACTTAGATTATTGAACACCTAAGCACCTACCCAAGATGAATTGGTTAAGTTTTGGAATGTTTTTGAAAAAATTTATCAAGTTAAGTAGGTGATTAGTGGATTAGCCCTTAATTAAGTTTAGATGAAGGAAGAAAGGGGGTTTAAGGAATAGCTTAAGGAAAATATCCTAAAATTATTCCATAAACCTCTTGTTCACTTAAGCGAAGCTTCATTAACTTAATAAATGGATTAAACCACTATTCACATGTTTAATTAAGCTTAATTATATTAAGAGAGTGATTAATGATTAATTAATTGATTTTCCTAATTAACTCATCAATAAATCCCAATAAAATTAGGGGAGGTTAAGGTCATCCCACTAAATGCATCTGAGAAATTTGAAATGAATTAATGAATTAATTAGGGAGTAATTAGAGTTATTAAGTTTTCACTAAAACCCTAATTAAGGAAATGCACTATTCAAAATCGATTAGAAATAATTTTAGTGAATTTCTTATTGAATTATCTTCACAATGCATTTTATTTTGTATTTTTCTAATTTTTCTAGATTTAGTTATGAATATTTGAAGATTCAGTGATTAAGAATTAATTAAAACCCCTAATTATATAACTAATCCCGTCAGCGCCATGTGGACCACTGACGTGGCGCACAATTTCCATGTGGCATGATGGGATTCATCACTTAAGTTGTCACATCCTAATGCCACATCAGCTACAGTGCTATGTGCTTTCTCCATGGATCGTCTGATCAAAGATTGGACAATTGAGATCGAGCCCGCAATTTTTAAAGGGATTAATCATAGATCCTACGTGGATTGATCAGGACCGTCCATCCAAAATGATGGATCCGTGATCCATCATGAGCTCACTGGGGAGAGGGCATCCGTCCACTCTTAGACAAGATCTAGCTCAATTGAGCTCGGATTGAGCTCAATATTTACCCACACCATCTAAGAGTAAGCACAAGTAGATCTAACAGCCAAATTTACTTGAGGTGAAAATTCTCTTCACAAAGGACTAGACACACCTTATTCTAGGCTTGGTTTGAAGGCATACCTCACCAGAGGCTATCACCGATGCTCTCAATCATCGAGGTAGCTTTCTCTAGTGGAGGCAAAGCCTGCTGAAGGTTTAAGGGGTTGAAGTAGAGTGGATCTTCCTACGGACCATGCTCCTCTTCAAATGCTCATGGCCTTGGTCTAGTTCCCACCTCCCTTGCCTTTGAAGCTTGGAAGAATCTTTGGATGAGTTTGATTAGGCCCTCTGAAGATGCTTGAAGGAGGAATTGGATTGGAATTGGTATTGGCTAAGTTGGAATTTTCCTTAGCCTCCACTATTTTTAGCTTGAAGAAATTGAGAAGAGGAGAATGGGAAATGCTTGGGAATTGCTTGAGGGCTTGGAGTGCTAGCTCTAGGTCTCTAGCTCAATCGAGTGTGAGTGTCTTGGATTCAAGTGAAATGAGGGAGTATACCTCCCCTTGAAGGATCGAAGCAAGGCTTTGGCATTTTGATCAAATTCACCTCCTTCAATGTGTGTTTTTGCTATTTGGGTTGCACATGGTTCATTTTTGAGGGGTAGTGGACAAGTGCCATGTGGATTTTGAGTGGAGGAGTGATTGCCACATGCTTGAAATGAAGGGAGTGATCTTTTCCTTGGGTTGGGTTTGACCCAAACCCATTGAGTCATGTGCACCATGATCACTAGTGTCCTCTTGGTCAACTAAGAGGGTGCTAAGTGGCCATGAAGAAGCTTTGAACAAATTCTAAGTGAATTTGGCCAAGAATTACCCTTTGACCTAGGGTAAAATGGTCATTTAGCTTTTATTTCAGTTTGAATATGTTTAGTATGATCGAAAAATGGGTTGGGCCAAGTTTCAATGAATTTGGTGTTGATTTGATATGATTTGGCTCATGTTGACCCATTTAGGTCAAAATGGGTCAACTTGGGTCAAGTTGACCAATTGGTCAAATTGGGTCAAACCAAGGGTTGGGTCAAGTTCAAATGATCATATAAATTGATTTGGTATCTTTTTTTCCAATCAATTTGGTTTATATTTGGATTTGGTTCATTTGATTTCATTTAGGTCAAATGGGTCAAGTTGACCAATTTGACCCATTTGACCTATTTGGGTTAGGTCATGGGTTAGTTTAGGTTTCATTGGTCATTTGAAATGTATAGGTATCTTTGTTTCCAATCAATTTTGGTTTAATTTGATTTTGGGTCAATTTGACCTTTTAGGTCAAGTTGGGTTCATGGTCAATCAATTATGTTGGGTCTAGCCAATTGAGGCTTTGATCAAGTTCAACAAGTGATTTGGAATGAACATGACCCATTGATTTCAATCAATTTGGCTTAGATAAAGTTTTGACCCATTTTGACTTTTAGGTCAAATTGGGTCAACTGGCCAATTGAGCTAGGTTAGGCTCAAATGATGATTTGGTCAAGTTCAAACATTGATCATGAATGAGTTTTGATCAATGGTTTCAATCAATTTGGCCTATGGTGAATTTTGGCTAGTTTAGGTTTCATTTTGGCTAAGTGTTGACTTATTTTGACAATTTGAGTGATTGATCATCTCATGATGATTGTTGCTCACAATGTGAGGCTTAGGCCAGATAAGTTCAATCCAATTTAGGTAGGATTAGAATTTGGCTCAAAAAGGGTACTTTTGGTCACTTTGGGTCAAGTGAGCCTAAGTGGGTCAATTGACTTGATCAAGGCTTGAATCAAGTTTGGTTGAACTCACATATGGACTTATGATTGAAATATAAATCCATTTGCAAGTGATTTGGAGTCAAATAGGTTTTGATTCATTTGACAATTTCAAGTTCAAAGGGTGAACATGAGTTTGATTTGGGTTTGAGTTTTGAATTTAATTTTGGTTTGATGATTGAAGTTTGTGTTTCTATTTAGATTCATGATTGAAGGATTGATTGAATCATGAAAAAAAATCTTTGGCTTGATTTGAATTTGATTTGGCTAAGTTCAAGAATTTGACTTGAAAGGCTTAGGTTGAATTTAGGTTGAATTTTGATTTGATTTTTTGAATTGATTTTGGATATTTGAATTTATATTTCATTTATATTTGTGAATATAAATGAGAATATAAATGGGTTATGAGAAAATATCTTGAATTTGAAGGCTAAGTCTATAATATAGAATCAAAGTGACTTTTGAAAGATTTTTGGAATTAGATTTCAATCATGGGCTTCAACCATTTGGAATTGATTTGAGTTTAAAGAAAATCAATTAAGTTGGAATTGATTTGAGTTTGACTTGAAAGGAGGAAGTGAGGATTTGGTTCAAGCTATGGGGTTGGCAAGTTTTCCTAACACCTCTAAGGCATGACCTATTCCTATGGCTAACTCTAAGTCTCTGTGGCTAGGTTGAATGTCAACCTAATCACTAGATGTGTCTTAAGACTAAGAAAACTTTAGTGTCTAATGAAGTCCTATGTCTAGGATGGAGGTTGAGAGCTCATTCTAAAAATGAGGTCAACAAAACCTAAACAAAAATAAAATGAAGAAATAAAATGAAATGAAAACATAAACTAAAACCAAAAAACCAAACCTAACCTATAAAGAAAAAAAAATCAAAATAAAACTAAAACTAAAATAAAATAACTAAAACCTAAACAAAAACCAAAAATGAGCAATACGTAACTGAACGAAGTACAACAGAAAATAAAATATAATAAACTGAAATAAAATAAATAAAAAACCTAACCCTAAAAAATAAACCTAAAAAAAAATAAACCTATCCCTAAACTAAAAAAAAACCTAAACCTAAAATAAAAATAAAATAAACCTAAACCAAAACTAAGATAAACTAAACTAAAATAAATAAAACCTAAACCTAAACCTAAACCAAAACTAAATAAAAAAATAAACTAAAAATAAACCTAAACCTAAACTAAAAAATAATACCTAAAAATAAACGTAAAATAAAACCTAAAACCTCAACCTAAAAAATAAACATAAACCTAAAAAATAAAATATAAAACTAAACCTAAAAAATAAAATAAAATAAACTAAACTAAAAATAAACCTAAACCTAAACCTAAAAAATAAACTAAAATAAACCTAAAATAAATAAACTAAACTAAAAAATAAAATAAACCTAAATAAAAAATAAAATAAAATAAACTAAAATAAAAAAATAAACTAAATAAACCTAAACCTACTAGTTTACTTAATTTTAAAAAAAATGTCGAAAGAAAAAAAAATAAAAATAAATAAATAAAACCCTAAACCCTAAACCTACAACCTTAAACCCTAAAACCTAAACCCTAAAATTTATAACCCTAAACCCTAAACCCTAAACCCTAAACTCTAAACCCTAAACCCTAAACCCTAAACCCTAAAAAAACCTAAAACTAAACCTAAACTAAATAAAATAAAAATAAAATAAATAAATAAAACCTAAAAAAATAAATAAAAAAAAATAAAATGTAAACTAAAACCTAAACCTAAAACTAATAAAAAGAAAACTAAACTAAAATATAAATAAAACCAAAACAAACTAAAATTAAAATAAACCTAAAATAAAAACCTAAATATAATAAAAATAAATGTAAATAAAATAAAATAAATATAAATAATAAAATAAAACTAAATAAAAAACATAAATAAAAACAAACCTAAAAAAAAAAAATAAAACCTAAATGCTAAAGTTAAAAAAAATAATCTAAACCTAACATAAAAAAATAAAATAAACCTGAACTTAAACTAAAATAAACTAAACGAAAATATATAAAACCTAAACCTAAAATAAACAAAACCTAAACCCTAAACTAAATTAAATAAAATAAACTAAAAATAAACCTAAACCTAAACTAAAATATAAAACCTAAAAATAAACCAAAAATAAAAACTAAAAACCTAAACCTAAAAAAAATAAAATAAAAACCTAAACCTAAACCTAAAATAAAATAAAAAATAAAACCTAAACCTAAAATATAAAATAAAAATAAAACTAAACTAAAAAATAAACATAAACCTAAATCTAAACCTAAAAAATAAACTAAAATAAAAATAAAAAATAAAATTAATAAACCAAAAATGAATAAAAGATAAACTAAATAAACCTAAACCTACTAGTTTACTTAATTCTTTCTTAAAAAAAATCACTAAACCCTAAAACCTAAACTCTAAACCCTAAATCCTAAACCCTAAACCCTAAACCCTACTCCCTAAATCCACCACCCTAAAACCATAAACCCTAAACCCTAAAACCTAAAACCCTAAACCCTAAACCTAAAACCTTAAACCATAAAGCCTAAACACTAAACCCTAAACCCTAAACCTAATCCTAACCCTAAACCCTAAACCCTAAAACCCTAAACCCTAAGAACATGAAAACTAAACTAAATAAAACCTAAAAAATAAAATAATAAATAAAACCTAAACATAAATAAAGAAAATAAAATAAAATAAAAACCTAAACTAAAATCTAAACCTAAACCTAAAAATAGAAATAAATAAATAAATAATAAAGATAAACTAAAATAAATTAAAGAAAAATATAAACTAAAATAAAAAAAGAAAATAAACTTAAGAATAAAAAACCTTAATTAAATAAAACTAAACATAAATAAAATTAAAATAAGAACAAAATAAAACCTAAACCTAAAAAATAAAATTAAAACTAAAAATAAATAAAAACTAAAACCCAAACCCTAAAATAATAAAAAAACCTGAACCTAAAATAAAAAAAAAAAAGAATAAAATAAACCAAAACCTAAACTAAAATAAACTAAACTAAAATAAATAAAACATAAACCCTAAACCCTAAACCTAAACCAAAAGTAACTAAATAAATTAAAAAATAAACCTAAACCTAAATCTAAACCCTAAGAATGGACATAACCTTGACAGTAGGAACATCACCGCCAACCAGGCTTAGTCTAGATAGAGTGTGAAGAGTGGCTATGCAGTGGAGGTGGTTATGGAGGCTGAGGAGGAGGAGGTTACAAGTGGTAGTGGCGAGGGAGATCGGGATATGATGGGGATCGCTACTGAAGATGAGGTGGTTTTGATGGGAACTGAGAAATCAAGAACTACCGATCCGACCGCCGCTATGGAATTGTGTCTTTATAGAGATAGTTCTAGTTATCTAGATTTTTCATGTGTGCTCATTTTGATCTATGTCTCACTTATGTCTTAGAAAACTTGGTGTGTTACTTGGTTGATGAAATCAAATAAATAAATGTTGAATCAATTTGTTCTCACTAAAAAAATCTTAAACCCTAAACCCTAAACTAAAACTTAAACCCTAAACCTAAAACCAAATCCCTAAACTCAAAACCCTAAACCCTAAACCCTAAACCCTAAACCTTAAACCTTAAACCCTAACCCTAAACCCTAAACCTAAACCCTTAACCCTAAATCCTAAAACTCTAAACACTAAACTAAACTAAACCTATAACCACAAAACTATAAACCTACTATAACTAAAACCTATAAACCTAAACCCCAAACCTTAAACCCTAAACTAACCCTAAACCCTAAACTAACCCTAAACCCTAAAACCTAAACACTAAACCCTAAACCATAAATTAAAACTTAAACCCTAGACCTACAACCTAAACCTAAACCCTAAAAACCTTAAACCCTACCCTAAACTCTAAACCTTAAACCCTCAAACCCTTAACCCTAAACCCTAAATCCTAAAACCAAACCCTAAACCCTAAACATTAAACCCTCAATTAACCATAAACCCTAAACCCCAAAAAGCTAAAAACCTCAACCTAAACTAAATAAAACCTAAAAATAAAATAAATAAATAAACCTAAACCAAAATAAAATAAAAAATAAAATAAAATAAAAACCTAAACAAAAACCCAAACCTAAACCTAAACCTAAAAAGAAAATAAAATAAAAATGAAAAACTAAAATAAATAAAATAACAAAAAACCTAAAATAAAGTAAAAAAACTTAAATAAAATAAAAACTAAACCTAAAATAAAAATTAAATAAATGTAAAATAAAATAAATTAAAAATAAATAAAAATAAAAGTTAAAAATAAATAAAAAATAAAACATAAACCCTAAACTAAAAAACTAAACCTAAATAAAAAAATAAAATAAACTAAACCTAACTAAAATAAATTAAACTAAATTAAAACTTAAACCAAAACCTAAAATAAACTAAACCTAAACCTAAACCTAAACCCTAAATAAAATAAAATAAACTAAAAATAAACCTAAACCCAAACTTAAACAAAAATAAAATAAAAATAAAACCTAAAAATAAACCTAAAGTAAAATACTAAAACCTAAACCAAAAAATAAAATAAAAAAACCTAAACCTAAACCTAAAGATAAAAAATAAAAGTAAAATAAAAAGAAAACTAAATTAAAAATATAATCCTAAACCTAAACCTAAACCTAAATAACATATTAAAATAGAAAACCTAAACTAAAATAAATAAACAAAATAAAATAAAAAATAAAAAAATAAAATAAAGAAATAAAAAAATAAAAATAAACTAAAATAAATAATAAATAAACTAAAATAAATACAAAATAAACTAAATAAACCTAAACTAGCCAGTTTACTTATTTAAAATAATAAAGAAATTAAAATAAAATTTAAAAAAAATTGTAACCCTAAACCCTAAACTTTGAACTTACAACCCAAAACCCTAAACCTTAAAACCCAAAACCCTAAACCCTAAACCTAAAACACTAAAACCTACACCCTAAACCCTAAACCCTAAACCCTAAATCCTAAAACCCTAATCCCTAAACTATAAACCCTAAACCCTAAAATGTACATCTCTAATCCCTAAACCCAAAACCCCTAAACCCTAAACCTTAAAACCTAAAAACCTAAAACCCTAAAAACCTAAACCTAAACTAAATAAAACCAAAAATAAAATAAAGAGATAAACTTAAACCTAAGTAAACTAAAAAAATGAAATAAAATAGAAACCTAAACTAAAACCTAAACCTAAACCTGAACCTAAATGTAAAAATAAAATTAAATATAAAATAAAAAACCTAAACTAAACTTAAAAAAAAACCTAAAAATAAAAAATCTAAATAAAATAAAAACTAAATGCCAAATTGAAATAAAATAAACCTAAAATAAAATAAAATAAAAACTAAATAAAAATAAACCAAAAAATAAACCTAAAAATAAAACCTAAAATTAAATAAAAAATAAAACCTAAACCTTTAACTAAAAAAACCTTGAAATTAAAATAAACAAAATAAAATATACCTAAACCTAAACTAAAATAAACTAAAATAAAAAAAAAAAACCTAAACCTAAACTAAAAAATTAAACTTAAAATTAAACCTAAAATAAAAAAACTAAAACCTAAACCTAAAAAAATAAAATAAAACCTAAACCTAAACCTAAAAATAAAAAAAAAAACTAAACCTAAAAAATAAAATTAAAATAAAACTAAACTAAAAAGTAAGCATAAACCTAAACCTAAACCTAAAAAATCTAAAATAAAACCTAAACTAAAATAAATAAACCAAAAAAAATTAACTAAATAAATAAAAAAATAAAAATAAAATAAATAAAATAATAAATAAAATAAAAAAAAATACAAAATAAACTAAATAAACCTAAACCTACTAATTTACTTAATTTAAAAAAAAACCCTAAACCCTAAACCCTAAACCCTAAATCCTAAACCTAAAACCTGACCATAAAACTAACCTAAACCCAAAACCATAAACCTAAACCCTAAAACCCTAATCCTAAACCAAACCCTAAATAAACATACAACCCTAATCCTAAACCCTAAACCCAAATCCTAAACTAAACCCTAAAACCTAAAAAAACCTAAAACCCTAAAACCTAACCTAAATAAAACCTAAAAATAAAATAAATAAAAAAACCTAAACCTAAATAAATTAAAAAAATGAAATAAAATTAAAAACTAAACATAAACCTAAACCTAAATGTAAAAATAAAATAAAATAAAAAAAATACAAAACCTAAACTAAACTAAAATAAAATAAAATAAACCTCAAAATAAAAAATCTAAAAAATAAACTAAAATAAAAAAATAAAATAAACCTAAAATAAAATAATAGAAAAACTAAATAAAAATATAAATAAAAAAAATAAACCTAAAAATAAAACCTCAAATTAAATAAAAAATAAAACCTAAACCTTAAAGTAAAAAAGAAAACTGAACCTAAAATAAACAAAATAAAATATAGCTAACCCTAAACTAAAATAAACTAAAATAAAATAAATAAAATAAAATATAGCTAACCCTAAACTAAAATAAACTAAAATAAAATAAATAAAACCTAAAGCTAAACCTAAACACTAAACTAAATAAAATAAAATAAACTAAAATGAAACCTAAACCTAAACTAAAAAAAAAAACCCAAAAAATAAACCTAAAATAAAAACCTAAAACCTAAACCTAAAAAAATAAAATAAAACCTAAACCTAAACCTAAAATTAAAATAAATAAAACCTAAACCTAAAAAAATAAAATAAAACTAAACTAAAAAAATAAGCATAAACTAAACCTAAAACTAAAAAATAAATAAAAAATAAAAACTAAAATAAATAAACCTAAAATGAATTAACTAAACTAAATAAAATAATAAACCTAAATAAAATAAAAAATAAAATAAAATAAAATAAATAAAGACAAAATAAACTAAATAAACCTAGTTTTACTTAAAAAAACTAAACCCTAAACCCTAAACCTTAAATCCTAAACCCTAGACCATAAAGTAAACCTAAACTTATAACCCTAAACCTAAAAACCCTACACCCTAAACCCTAAACCCTAAAAAAGCCTAAAACCTAAGCCATTAACCCTCAAAACCCTAAACCTTAAAGCCTAAATACTAAACCCTAAACCCTAAACCCTAACCCTAAACTCTTAACCCTAAAACCCTAAACCCTAAAATCTTAAACCCTCATGAACCCTAAACCCTAAACCCTAAACCTAAACCCTAACCTAAACCTAACAAACCTAAACCTAAACCTAATGCAACTAAATAAATTAAAAAATAAACCTAAATTTCTAAACCCTAAACTAACCCTACACCTAAGAATGGGCATAACCTTGATGAAAGGAACATCATCAACTAGGCTCAATTTAGATCAAGCGGTGGAGGCGATGGCAAAATTATCGTAGTGGTGGGGTGGATCTTGAGGTGTGGATATGAAGTGGTCGAAAATAAGGAGGTGGAGGAGCGATGTAGTTACAACCGTAGTGGTGGTCGAGGAGATCGGGGATATGATGGGATCCCGCTACTGAGAGAGGCGGGTGCTTTTGATGGCAACTGGAGAAACTGAAGAATGGCCGATCTGATATACTTATGGAATTGTGTTATTGTAGAGGTTCTAGTTATCTAGGATTTTTGATTTATGCATGCTCATTTTTTATCTATGTCATTTCTTGTGTCTTAAAAAACTTGGTGTGTTACTTGGTTGATGAAATCAAAAAGAAAAAATGCTGAATTTGAATTTATTCTTAAAAAAAACCAAAAGCCTTAAACTCTAAACTAAAACCTGAACCCTAGACATAAAACCTAAACCCTAAACCCTATATCCTAAACCCTAAAACCTAAACCCTAAACCCTAAACCTAAAATCTAAACCCTAAACCATAAACCTTAAACCCTAAACCCTAAACTCTAAACCCTAAACCCTAAACACCAAACCCTAAACCCTCAACTAACCTTAAACCCTAAACCCTAAATCCTAAACTCTAAAAAGCTAAAAACCTAAACTAAACTAAATAAAACCTAAAAATAAAAGAAATTAGAAAGCCTAAACCAAAATAAAATAAATAAAAAATATAATATAATAAAAACCTAAATTAAACAAATCTTCCTAAAAATAAAGTATTACAAATAAAACCTAAATTAAAGTAAAAAAAAAAAAAAACCTAAATAAAATAAAAACTAAACTTAAAATAAAAAAATAAAACTAAAATAAATAAAAATTAAATAAAAACCTAAACCTAAAAACTAAACCTAAATATAAAATTTAAAAATAAATTAAAAATCAAACTTAAATCCTAAACTAAAAAAACATATACCTAAAATAAAAATGAAATAAACCTAAACCTAAAATATATAAACTTAACTAAAATAAATAAAACTTAAACCAAAACCTAAAATAAATGAAACCTAAACCTAAACTTAAACCCTCAATAAAATAAAAACCCAAACCTAAACCAAAAAATAAGAAATAAAACCTAAACCTAATAAATAAATTGAAAATAAAACTAAACTAAAAAAATAGACTTAAACCTAAACCTAAAAAAATAAACTAAAATAAAAACCTAAACAAAAATAAATAAATTACACTAAATAAAATTAAAAATAAACATAAATAAAATAAAAAATAAACTAAACTAAAATAAAAAAATAAACTAAATAATCGTAAACCTATGAGTCTACTTAAAATTAAAATAATAAATAATGAATAAAAAATAAAAAACCCTAACCCAAAACCTAAAACCCTAATCCCTAAACCCAAAACCCTAAAACCCTAAACCCTAAACCCTAAACCCTAAACCCTAAACCCTAACCCTAAACCCTAAACCTTAAAACCCTAAAACCCTAAATCGTAAAACATAATCCCTAAACCCTAAACCCCAAACCCTAAAAACCTAAAAACCTATACCTAAACTAAATAAAAGCTAAAAATAAAAAAATAAAAAAATAAACTTAAATAAAATAAAATAAAAACTAAAACTAAAGCCTAAACCTAAAACTAAACCTAAATGTAAACCTAAACCTAAACCTAAACATAAAAAAAGATAAAAAAAATAAAAACTAAACTAAAATAAAATAAATAAAAATCTAAACTAAACTAAGACATAAAATATACTTAAATAAAATAAAAAATAAACATAAAATAAAATAAAATAAAATAAAAACTAAATAAAAACCAAAACCTAAAAAAAATAAACATAAAATAAAAAACTTAACAATAAACAAAAATAAAACCTAAAACCTTAACTAAAATAAAACCTTAACCTAAAATAAACCAAAACCTAAACTAAAATAAACTAAAATAAATAAATAAACCTAAATCGAAACCTAAAATAAACTAAACCTAAACTATAAACTAATTAAAATAAAGTAAACTAAAAATAAACCTAAACTAAAAAATAAACCCTAAAAATAAACCTAAAATAAAACCTAAAACCTAAAATAGAAAATAAAATAAAAACCTAAACCTAAACCTAAAAAAAAAAAATAAAACCTAAACCTAAAAAATAAAATAAAAATAAAACTAAATTAAAAAATAAGCATAAACCTAAACCTAAACCTAAAAAATAAACTAAAATAAAAACCTAAACTAAAATAAATAAACCTAAAATAAATAAACTAAATTAAACAAAAATAAAAAATAAACCTAAATAAAAAAATAAAATGAACTAAAATAAATAAAAAAATAAACTAAATAAACCCTAAACCCTATATCGTAAATCCTAAACCCTATACCCTAAACCCTAAACCATAAATCCTAAACCCTAAACCTAAACCCTAAATAGTAAACCCTAAACCCTAAACCCTAAAACCTACAATCCTATACTTTAAACCCTAACCGCTAAGCTAACCCTAAACCCTAAACCCTAAACTAATCCTAAACCCTAAGAATGGGTAGAACCTTTACAGTAGGAACATCACCGTCAATTAGGTCAATTTAGATCCAAGAAGGTGGAGGCTGGAAGCGAAGCGAGGTGGTTATCATAGTGGTGGTGGGGATCTAGTGGATATCGAGGTGGTGGTCGAGCAGTGGTGGTTATGGAGGTGGGTGGAGCAATGGAGGTTATAGCCATGGTGGTGCTGAGGGTATTATGATGGATCCCTACCAAAAGAGTGGTTCTGATGGGAACGGAGAAATCAAGAACGACCGACTGCCACGCTTATTGAACTGTCATTATCTAGATTTTGATTACTCTAAGGGTGCTCATATTTTATCTATGTCATCACTTCTATCTTAGAAAACTTGGGTGCTACATGGTTGATAAAATCAAAAGAAGAAATGTTGAATCAATTTGTTAAAAAAAAGCTTAAACCCTAAACCCTAAACTAAAACTTAAACCTAATCCTAAAAAAACCAAAAAAAACCTAAAACCTTAAACCCTAAACCCTAAACCCTAAACCCTAAAACCATTAAACCCTAAATCCTAAACCTTAAACCCTAAACCCTAAAAAAAACCCTAAACCAATCCTAAACTCTAAACCTAAAACCCTAAACCATAACCCTAAACTAACCTAAATTATCCTAAACTCTAAACCCTAAACCTTGAATAAAGATGTTTATTAGGGAGTAGATCTAAAGACTGACCTAATCCTAACATAGTTACGGTAGCTAAAGAAAATATCTTGAAAAGATTTTCCCTTGACTATTAGAGATTTAAATACCTAAATCATATTAATACCATATATCATATTATAATACCATATATTATTGTATAATGTAGCATCACATATTTGAGCATGTAGTAATGGGTTTTTGGATGTTATAAGATGTTTTGAAATGTTTTAGTATATTATGCTATTGTGCCCTATAGTCTATATTTATATAAATCATTAAAATATTGATTTAATAAATCATGATGAAATTTGTTAAACTTGAAGTGGGAATTTGGTTGTAGTACCAAAGGTGTGCCACTTATAGTCTAAAAGTAAGATTCTATGTTCAAAATAAATATTATATGTTGTAGCATAGTATAACATCATATATTAATTTATACCCTACTCATTTCAATATCTTTTAGTATTTTACAATCATGCAGTTGAGCCTACACTAGAATTATTTATAAAAAAGTTGATTTAGAATTTAAAATGGTAGAATTTGGCCAAATTCATAATAGGTAGAGCATGGCATCATAATATATTATTTTAATTTAAAATATGTAAGTTATATGAATAAAATATATAGTGTTTTATTGTGTAGACTAATATTATGATTTGTTATCTTTAGCAATCCCTATGCAATATAATTTAATATAATATGTTATAGTGTATTATAATATAGGATGCCATAACATAGTGTAGCATCATGAATTATAGCATACTATTGTGTATTACTACTTATTGTTTAGCATATTTTAGTTTATTATAGTATGATGTAGTAGAGTTTGTACTGGTATAATTCATAAAAATACTAATTTATAGGCAAAGATGATAGGATTTGGCAAATTTTAATGTAAGCTTTAGGGAACATCATTGGGGGTGTGCTATGGTGTGTCATTTAATCAAAAGAATGGAATTTTGCATCCAAAATAAATGTTTCTTTTTCAACTAAATTTTATAAATTTTTTGTTTAAAGTGATTCATTTTAAGGTCTAATGTAAGATAATTTAAAGGTTGAGATGGAAGAATTTGGCCAAATTCATGGCACATACCAAGAAGCAAAACCAAAATTATGCAATTTTAATAGAAAAATAATAATTTTACATCCAAAATGAACATTATTCATATTTTGAGGAAATTTTGTTTTTTGTTCCTTTTAAGTGATTCTAATGAGATTTAATGTTACAATATATTATATTATAGCATATTATAATATAACATCATATATTATAATATAATATAGTGTGTTAATTCACACTATAATATGTTTAGTGTGATATTGTATAGTTTGATCTTGCACCATCATAAATCATAAAATATAATGTTAAGATGATGTAATTTAAATGAATACATTATTATGCTTTTGTTTGAAGTATTAAAGGTGTGCATAAGAGAAGAAATAAGATTTGATGAGAATTCCATGTCAAGGACATGGAGGGAGATCCTCTAGGGGATCACACATGCATTGGACATGACATGAGAGGTCGGTCTGTGCATAGAAGAAGAAAATTTTCTGGGGTAATGTTTGAATTTGATTTGATTTATGGAAAGAATATATACTGGGATAAGAATCTATAATTCACCGTGGATTAAGACCGATCAACTTTAATTTTTTATTTTAATTGATGTGGGGCATATCTATTAGAGAAGATGCTCAAGTCCACTGGGATCGTATATGAACATTCCACTAGGGAAGCGTTCAGCTACTTGTTGGGATTGGGATTTGAGTTTGATTTCATAGATTTGTTGGGAGATGTATCCACTAGGGAAAAGAGTTTGGCTGGATTTCTTTGATTTACACTCTACTAGGGGAGTTGGTTCAATTTAGCTCCACTAGGGAAGTTGGTTTTGAATTTGATTTGTTTGCATGAGTTATTTATATATTTGCTCCATTGGAAAAAAAGTGTGATTTAACTCCACCGGGAAAATTAGAATGGGTTTAATTTAACTGAAGTTAATGTATGGACCTCGTAGGTGTGATGGATCCACTAAGAAGGGGCTATATCCTTGACCAACCTTAGGTAAATAAATCCAAAGGGATAGTCTACCAATTATGGTAAAGCTAGCCAACCTAAGGGTTACCTTCGGTGCAATGTGCTAAAAAAGAAGGCAGACTTACATCATCTAAAGTAGGGAACAACCGCTAGATGACCGTGGTAGCATAATAAATCGAACTCAACTTAGGGGCCACTATTGAGAATTTTGTTGGGACTTATATCAACTCTATATGCCATTCCTATAGGGAGTTTTGCCGACATTGTCCTAAAGATAGATACCTTCTGGGAAAAGGTACGACTAGGGGTGTCCTCCAAATCCATAAGTGAATATATATATTTTTTTGTTTATATATTTTGTGGACCCTGTTGGTGTACGAGGGACCACACTGAGAAGGGCCTATGTTAGTTTTAACATATCTCGATTTACACTGCAAGGAAAATCTAAATCCACAAGATGGATTCTCCAACTGTGGTTGGTTAGGAAAGCGAACTGTCCAATTCAATAGTAACCTAGGTAGTGTCTAAGAGGGGTCGCAAAGCACGTTATCCAAATATAGTGCCATAGGAATTGTGCTACTAGGGGCATATCCCGAGCCTTGGAAAAGAAGGCCTATAAGTGTACTGACAACTCAAGGAGAAAAGCATATCGACTCAATCATGCTATTAGTGGTGTATCCTAAGGTGTGAGAACCAACCAACCTAATGTGTATCGCATGAGTGGTGTATCCACAAGATAGTGAGAACCAACAAACCTAAGGTATCAGTCAGTGTGCAACGATCAACCTTGAAATAAAGCTTGTAGGCTTACAACTTTCCAAGTGGAACTGATCATCGGGATAGTCTGTCATTGGAGTGACATATATTATCTGACCTAGAGTGACTACTTAGTGGGGAGCCCAAAGGAAGGACTGGACCTAGACTTGAAGAAGAAAGGAGCATCTAGGGACTTATCCTAAACCTCAAATATACTCAACCTAGTTAGTGTTAATCTAAGAAAGCATAGTAGACTCACATCCTCTTAAATAAGCTAACATGAGGCTAAATACAAGAAGGCCTACCAAACTAACAAGGCACTCGCCAGTGTGGAGTGGCTAAGTAAGGAAGGAAAGCATAGCAGACTTACATCCTCCAATGCAAGAAGGCCACTAGGGTGACACACTAGGAGGGTAGCATGTCAGCCCGACCTAGAGTAGCTACTGAGAGAGTGCCCTGGGGGCATTATCTTAAGTCAGAGTAGCCCGAGACCAAAGAAATATGTTTGTTTTATATGTTTGTGTGCATTTTGTGTTTGTGTTGTGTCGAAGGTGATACGCCGTTCTTTACACCAACCCTAAACACATCGTGGTAGATTTGAAAACAAGAATACTTTCAACATGGAATAGATTAAATTGAAAATGGAATTTTCATTGATTATAAATATTTTCAAATATGATTTATAATATTTATTTAAGTAGATCCCATTGATTGGAAGCATTAGGTGCTCTCCCTTATGATTAATAAGCTGATAAGATCCTCCTTAGTAGGCCTCTATGGGTAAAAGGGCCTTCTTAAGTTGGTTCAAACTTGCCTCCCATTTTACAACGGGCAATAATCGGTCTCCTTAGAACTAGAATAAACTCTCCTTCTTGAAAAGCTCTAGGATGGACAAACTTGTTGTGAGTTTGAATCATTTTAGCTTTGTACAACTTGAGGTTTTAGTGTGCTCACAGGCGTCTCTCGTCCAAACCTTCGAGCTCTTCTAACTATAACTTGGCATTTTTCTCTATTGTGATTTTGCTACCCACAACTATTCTTAGTGTTGGGAGTTGGACTTTTAATGGTAGAATGACTTTAGACCCATACACTAAGGAGAAAGGAGTAGAATGAGTTGGAGTTCTATATCTATGGGTCACAAGGCTTCAACTAACCGCTCATGCCACTATCACTTGTTGTTGTCAGTGTCTTCTTTAGTATTTGGAGTATAGTTTTGAAGACTGCTAAGTCGTTTGCCCTCAGGTAGTTGATGGTAGAGTATCTCTAATCTATGTTGTAAACCCTAAACCTTAAAACCTTATACCCTAAACCCTAAACTAACCATAAACCTAAACCCTAAACCTTAAATATCTTAAACCCTTAAGGCTCAACCCTAAATAATAAACTAACCCTAAACCCTCAAAACCCTAAACCCTAAAGCCTAAACATTAAACCCTAAACTTAAACCCTAACCCTAACCCTAAACCTTAAACCATAAAACCCTAAACCTAAACCCTAAACCCAAAACCCTAAACCCTGAACCCTAAAAACCTAAAAACCTAAACATAAACTAAATAAAACCTAATAATAAAATAAATAAAAAAACTTAAATTGAAATAAAATAAAATAAAATAAAAACCTAAACATAAACCTAAAATAAAATAAAATAATAAACAAAAATAAATTATAATAAAATAAATAAAAACCTAAACTAAATTAAAAAATAAAATAAACCAAAGAATAAAAAACATAAATAAAATTAAAACTAAACATAAAAAATAAAATAATCCTAAAATAAAAACTAAATAAAGAACTAAACCTAAAAAATAAACCTAAAATTAAAACCTAAAAAGAAATAAAAAATAAAACCTAAACCCTAAACTAAAAAAAAACATAAAACTAAAATAAAAACTAAATAAACAAAATAAAATTAACCTAAACCTAAATAAAACTAAACTAAACTAAAATAAATAAAACTTAAACCTAAACCTAAACTAAATAAAATAAAATAAACTAAAAAATAAACTTAAACCTAAACTAAAAAATAAAACCTAAAATAAAAACCTAAAACCTAAACCAAAAAAATAAAATTAAAACCTAAACTTAAACCTAAAAAATAAAATAGTAAACCTAAACATAAAAAATAAAATAAAAATAAAACTCAACTAAAAAATAAATCTAAACTTATAATAAAAAACTAAAGTAAAAAATCCTAAAATAAAATAGATAAACTTAAAATAAATAAATTAAACTACATAAAAAAAATAAACTTAAATAAAAAAAAATTGAAATAAATAAAAAATAAACTAAATTAACTAAATAAATCTAAACCTACCAGTTTACTTAAATTCAAAAAAAATCCCTTAACCATAAACCCTAAAACTAACCCTAAACCAAAACCCTAAACTTACAACCTTAAACCTACAACCCTATACCCTATAACCCTAAACCCTAAACCTTAAACCATAAACTCTAAACCCTAAACCCTAAACCCTAAACCCTAAAACCCTAAACTCTTAAACCCTAAACCCTAAACCCTAAACCTACATAAATAAACATATAACCCTTAACCCTGAACCTTAAACCCTAACAAACCCTAAACCCTAAACCATAAATCCTAAACTAACCCTAAACCTAAACTCAAACTAACTTTAAACTAAACCCTAAACCTAACCCTAACCCTAAAACTAAACCCAAATCTAAACTCAAACCTAACCTAAACCTAAACCCCAAACCATAAACACTAAATCCTAAACCCTAAACCCTAAACTAACCCTAAACCATAAACCAACCCTAAATCTAAGAATAGATAGACTGAAGGAACATCACCAACTAGTCACCAAGATCTGGATGGAGGTGAATGGTTATTGTAGTGGTGGTGGGGATCTAGAGGTCTAAGTAGTGGTTGTTATGGAGGAGGGATGAGCAACGAGGTTATTAGTGGTGGTGGTGGAGGGAGAGATCGGGATATGATGGTGGATCCCACTACGAGAGGGTAGTTTTAATGGGAACTAGAGAAACTGAAGAATGGCCAATCCAATCTCGCTTATGGAACTGCTTTTCAAGAGAGAGATGGTTCTACTTATCTAAGGGTTTTGATTTCATGGGTACTCATTTTTGTCTATATCATCTTTTGTGTCTTAGAAAACTTTGCTACTTGATGAAATCGAAGAAGAAATGAATTTGTCTTTTAGAAAACCTTAATTCTTAAACCTAAAACAAAAACCCTAAATCCTAAACCTCAAACCCTAAACCCCAGACCATAAACCTTAAACTATAAACCCTAAAAGCTAAAACAAAACCCTAAACTAAATAAAACGAAAAATAAAATAAATAAAAAATATAAACAAAAAATAAAATAAAATAAACTAAAACCTAAACCTAAACCTAAAAAAAAAAATAAAAAAAATAAAAAATAAACTAAAATAAAAAATAAAACCTAAACGAAATTAAAAAATAAAAAACCTAAATAAAATAAAACTAAACCTAAAATAATAATAAAATAATCCTAAAATAAATAAAATAAAACTAAATAAAAAACCTAAACCTAAATAATAAAACTTAAAATAAATAAAAAATTACAACCAAAACTCTAAACTTAAAAAAGACTAAACCTAAAATAAAAATAAAATAAATAAAACAAAATAAACCTAAACCTAAACTAAAATAAACTAAACTAAAATAAATAAAATCTTAACCTAAACCTAAAATAAACTAAACCTAAATCTAAACATAAACAAAATAAAATAAAATAAACTAAAAAAACTAAACCTAAACTAAAATATAAGACCTACAAATAAACATAAAATAAAAACCTAAAATCTAAACCTAAAAAAAATAAAATAAAAACCTAAACCTAAACCTAAAAAATAAAAATAAAAAATAAAACCTAAATCAAAAAAATAAAATAAAAATAAAACTCAATTAAAAAACAAACCTAAACCTAAAAAATAGTAAAAAACATAAACTAAAATAAAAAAAAGCTAAAATAAATAAGCTAAATTAAATCAAAATAAAAAATAAACTTAAAGAAAAATATAAAATATAAAATAAAATAAACTCAAATAAACTCAAATAAATAAAAGAATATACTAAATAAACATAAACCTTTTGATTTACTTAATTTAAAATGAGAAATCCTAAACCCTAAATCTTAAGCCATAAACTTTAAACCCTAAACCCTAAAATTAATCCTAAACACCAAACCCTAAACCTACAACCCTAAAACTACAACCCGAAACCTACAACCCTAAACCCTAAAACCCTAAACCCTAAACCTTAAAACCTAAACCCTAAATTGTAAACCTTAAAACCCTAAACTCTAAATCCTAAACCCTAAACCTTAAACAACAAACCTTAAACCCCAAAGCCTAAACTAACCCTAAACCCAAAGAATGCCCTGAACTTTGATGGCAAGAACATCACCATCAACTAGGCTCAGTCTAGATGTGGCGGTGGAAGTGAAGGTGGAGGCATCAATTATCATAGTGGTGGTGGGGGATTTGGAGGTGCTGGTAGATAGGAGGTGGTGGCCAAAGCAGTTGTGGTTATGGAGGCGGTAGGAGTGACGGAGGCTACAAATGTGGTGGTGGCAGAGGGAGAGATCAAGGATATGATGGACGATCCCTCTACTCGAGAGGCGGGGTGGTTCTGATGGGAACTGGAGAAATTGAATAGCAACCGGTCTGATCTGCTACTTATGGAGCTTCCTTCATAGTAGAGGCAATTTTACTTATCCAAGGTTTTGAATTTTCTCCATGGGAGCTCATTTTTTATCTATGTCATAGCTTGTATCTTAGAAAACTTAGGGTCATACTTGGTTGAGGAAATCAAAAAGAAGAAATATTGAATCTAAATTTGCTCTCCGTTAAACCCTAAATCCTAAACCCTAAACCATATAACTTAAATTAAAACTTAAACTCTAAAGCTAAAACCAAAACCCTAAACCCTAAACCCTAAACACTAAACCCTAAACTCTAAATCCTAAACCCTAAACTTAAACCCTAAAACCAAAAAAAAAACCCAAAACCCTAAACCCTAAACCATTAACCCTAAATCCCAAACCCTAAACCATAAATTAGCCTTAAACCCTAAACCCTAAACTAAGCACAAACCTAAACCCTAACCCTAAACCTTAAACCCTAAACCCTAAACCATGAATAAAGATGTCATTAATAGTTGATCTAAAGAATGATGTAATCCTAACATAGTTATGGTAGCTATAGAAAATGTCTTCAAGAGACTTTACCTTGACTATTAAAGATTTGAATACCCTAAACCCTAACCCTAAATCATATTATAGTATCATATATTATAGTGTAATGAAGAATCATATATTTGAGCATGTAGTGATGTTTTTGGATTTTATAAGATATTTTGAAATGTTTTAGTATATTATGGCATTTTACCCTGTAATCAATATTAATTTAAATCATAAAAAATATTGATTTAATAAATCAGATGATGAAATTTGTTAAATTTGAAGTGGGAATTTGGTTGTAGTACCAAAGGTGAGCTACGCCACTTGTAGTCTAAAAAGTAAGATTTTATGTTCAAAATAAATATTATATGTTGTAGCAAAGTATAGAATCATGTATCATAATATATTGTTCTATGCATTTTAAATTCTTTTAATGTTTTACAATCATGCAGTCAAGCCTACACTAGCATTATTTATAAAAATGTTGATTTAGACTTTAAAATGGTAGAATTTGGCCAAATTCATAATAGGTAGAGCATGGCATCATAATATATTATTTCAATTTAAAATATGTATGTGGTATGACTAAAATATAAATTTTTTTATTGTTTAGACTACTTTTATAATATTTTATCCTAAGTAATTCCTTGTGATGTGATATGCAATATAGTATAATATAATATGATATAGTATTTTATAACATAGGATGCCATAACATAATGTAGAATCATATAAAGCATACTATGTGTAAATTACTACATGTATTTAGCATTTTTAGTTTGTTATAATATGATGTAGTAGAGTTTTAATGTATAATTGATAAAAAATATTGATTTAGAGGCTAAGATGATCGAATTTGGAAAAATTTAATTTAATGAACATATGTGCTATGGTGTGTCATTTATTCAAAAGTGATTCATTTTAAGTGTAGAAAAGATAATATTATATAAAAGCATATTAAAATATAATGTACATAACAATATAACTTCACATATATATGAATGTGGTGGTGTGTTATTAAATGTAATTACATTTTAGTATGTTTTACTTTTATTATAATATATTAAAAACTCACAAAAAATATTAATTTGAAGGTTGAGATGCAAGAATTTGGCCAAATTCATGGCACACAAAAAAGAAAACACCACAATTATGCTATTTTGTATTTCTAATAGAAAAATAATAATTTTACATCCAAAGTGAACATTATTCATATTTTGCTAAAATTTTGGTATTTGTTCTTTTTAAGTGTTTCTAATGAGGTGTACTATTAAACAATATATTATATTATAGCAAATTATAATGTAACATCATAAATTATAATATAATATAGTGTGTTAATTCACACTATAATTTGTTTAGCACGATATTGTATTATTAGTTTGAGCTTGCACCATCATAAATCATAAAATGTTGATTACGATGTTAACATGATGTAATTTGAATGAATACATTGTAAGTTTTGTTTGCTGGGGACTTATGTGAACTCAAAAGTAGTCAGAATTTATTTTATCTTAATTTCATGTGATTTGATATGGTTTGTTTGGTTTAATTTGATTTCAAATTAAGGGTATATCTATCGGGGATGTGAGCTCAGTCAAATTTGATAGATTTAATTAATGGACCTTGTAGGTGTGCAATGGACCCACTAAGATGGGGTTATATCGGACTTATCCTATCTCAGATTTGTAAATCCAAAGGGATAGTCTACTGGTTATGGGGTAGAGCTAGCCAACCTAAGGGGTTGCCTTTCGGTGTGCAATGATTGTGCTAGGAAGAAGGTTTAATAAACTTACATCTTCTAATGCAGGTAACAACCACTCAGGTGACCTATTGGTAGAACAACAATTCAAACCCGACTTAGGGTGACTACTGAGTGAATGTTGCTGGGGACTTATATCAACTCAAAATTAGTCAGGAAATTCTTATAGGGAGTTTTGCTGACGCTACCCTAAAGATAGGATACGCCAGATAAGGTACCACTAGGGTGTCCTCCTAATCCACAAGTGAATATATATTTTATTTATATGTTTTGTGGACCTTGGTGTATGAGGGAACACACCGAGAAGGGGCTATGTCCACTTGACCTATCTCGAAATCAACAATAGAGAATCTACACATCCACAAGATGGAATCTCCAACCACACAAGTTGTTACCAGGAACGGGCAACTATCCAATCCTATAGTAACTCGGGTAGTGTCTAAATGGGTTTGCAAAGGATGTGATTAAAATAAAATGCCCAAAGGGGAGGTACTGCTAGTGCCCTTATCCAGAGCCCTAGAAAAGAAAGCCAATAGGTGTACAATGGCCAACTCAATGAGAAAGCATAGTAGACTTACATCTTCCATGAGTGGTGTATCCTAAGGTTCAAGAACTAACTAACCTAAGGTGTATCGATCAACATGAGTGGTGTATTCATCAGCATAGGGAAAACCAACCAACCTAAGGTGCCCATCGGTGTGGAACGATAAATCTAGAAAGAAAGTGTGTAGGGTTACAACTTTCTAAATGAAACTGATCATCAGGATAGTTTATCATAAGCAAGCCATATGTTATCTAACCTAGAGTGACTATTAAGCTGGGAGCCCCGAGAAAGGATTGGACCTAGACTTGAAGCAGTCAGGAGGGAAGGAACCACTAGGGGACTTATCCTAAACCTCAAATGTACTAAACCCAGTCAGTGCACGAAGGCTAATCGAAGAAGAAAGCATAATAGACTCACATCCTTTTCAACAAAGCTAATATGAGGTAGCTTACCAATCATGTAGTAAGGCATACCAAACTAACAATGCGCTTGTTGATGTGTAGTGGCCAAGTAAGGAAGGAAAGCATAGCAGACTTACATCCTCCAAAGCAAGAAGACCTCTGGGTTGACACACTAGCAGGGTAGCATGTCATCCCGACTTAGAGTAGTTACTGACTGAGTGCCACTGGGGATGTTATCTAAACTCATAGTAGCCGAGACAAAAGGTATGTGTTTATTTTATAGGTTTGTGTGTAGTTTGTGTTGGTGTTATGTCAATGAAGGATAAGATGCCACTGTTCCTTACACCTACACTAAACAGATCATGGAAGATTCATAAACAAGAATACTTTCAACATGGAAAAGATTGAATTCAAAATGTAATTTTCATTGATGATAATTATTTTCAAACATGACTTATAATATTTTCTTAAGTAGATCCCATTGATTGGAAGAATTGGCCACTCTCATTTATGATTAATAAGCTGATAAGATCCTCCTTGGAAGGCCTTCTCTATGGAAAAAGGGCTTTCCCAAGTGGGTTCAAACTTGCCTCCCATCTTATAACGGGCAATAATCAGTCTCTTTGGAACTAAAATAAGCTCTCGTACTTGAAAAGATTTAGGATGGGCCAACTTGTTGTGAGCTTGAATCATTTTAGCTTTGTACCTCTTTTTTGGTGCCCACAGTGCCTCTCTTATAAACCTTCAAGCTCTTCTAACTGCAACTTGGCATTCTGCTCTATTATGATCTTGCTACCCACAACTATCCTTAGTGATGGGAGTTATACTTTTAATGGTAGAATGGCATCGAACCCATACACTAAGGAGAAAGGAGTAAACTGAGTTGGAGTTCTATATATGGTGCGGTAGGCCCATAAGGCTTCAACTAACTGCTCATGCCACCATCACTTGTTGTTGTCGAGTGTCTTCTTTAGTATTTAGATGAGTGTTTTGTTGAAGGCTTCAGCTAAGTAGTTTTCCCTTGGGTAGTTGATGGTAGAATATCTCTAATTTATGCTATCTTCAGGAAAATTTGTTGATCTCGATGCTCTTGAATGTATTACCATTATCAGATATATTTTTTCTAGGCAATCCAAACCTATATACGATATGGTTCGTAAAAAAGTAAAGCACATGCGGAGTTGTGACCTCTCTGAGCAAAATTGCATTCGCCCATTTTGAAAAGTAGTCAGTAGTAGCTAAGATGAACTGATGATCTTTAGAAGGAGGAGGATGTAGAATGTTGGGTGGTTGGTGTAGGACCACATTATGTATTTGACATTGGCCTTGCCTAGTATATCCATGTAATCTTTGATCATCAATGGCAGAGTATCTAGTCTCTTGATCTTGGCTTTCATCTTCTATTGGATTGGCTCCACATAATCTAAGTGTACCTCGATCATGATCTTACTGTGCTTGTCTAAACAACATAACCACATATGATTGAAAGACGCCAGATAAGACACCATCCACAAGAGTGTAGGAAAGTGCTCGCTTCATGTGATGATTGGGACTTCTCTTAGGTAGTTTGCCTCTATTTAGGTAATCCATGAATGGTTTCCTCCAATCTAACTCCACATCCTTCTTTAAAATGACAACTTCCCCTTTAAGAGAGTACTTTCTGATGAGTTCAATATCAACAAAAGATAAGACTTCTCTATTTTAGACCTTTATTATATATACTAATACTCTAGACATGTCAATTCCTTGGCAAGCTTGGCTAAAGCATATGCTATGTTCTCTCCATGAGAATATCATAAATGGAGACCTCTAGGATTTGGGCCAACAACTCCATGGTGTACTTATGGTAGTGATGGAGCTTGGGCTTTATAACCTTATAGGACCCAGTGATTTGGTTGATAATTAGTTGAGAATCCAAGATGTTGATGTTTTGGATGCTTAAAGTAATGGATAACTCCAAACTGGCAATCAGAGCCTCATATTTTGATTTATTGTTAATGCAAGGATTGGATAAATGATATGAGAATCTCATCACATCACGGTCTGGAGTTAAGAGAACTATTCTTACCCCTACCTTTCCTAGAATAGTAGATTATGGTTCTTCTCCTCTTTGGGAGGAAGCCGCACCATCAAAGTACATCTCCCAATGGTGAATGCTAGTATCCCCTAAGTTCATGATTTGTTCATCAGGGAGATCATCACTAAGCAGAGAGTCAGCAAGAAGTGGGTGTGTTGCTAAGAAATCTACTAGCGCTTGTCCTTTTACCGCACGGTGGGGTACGAAGGTGATGTCAAAATGCGAGAGGATATTGGACCGTCGTGCCAACCTTCAAGATACCATTGGTCGTATCATGAGATACTATAGTGGAATGATCCTAGAAATTAAGTTCACCTTATCAGGAAGCATGTAGTGCTATAGCTTTTGGGATGCAAAGATTAAAGCTAGGCAATGCTTCAATGGTGGATAATTAAATTTCAAACAGGATTAGATGATCGAGGTAGTATAGTGTATTTTCCTTCCCTTTGTCTTTTGCTTGGGCCAAAAAAGCACCAAGGAAGTTGTCTAATGCAGCAGTGTTAAGTATGAGGTGCTTTCCTTAGATAGGGGATTCTAGAACTGACGGCATCATCAGGTAATTCTTGATGTCTTCAAATGTATGCTCACACTTGTCATCCCACTTGAACTTGGCATCCTTTTTGACAAGTGTTGAAATGGATGACATCTTTCTGATAGGTTGGATATAAAGCATCTTTGATATGCCAATTGCCCTTGGAATGATCTGAGTTGAGTTAAGCCTTTAGGGGGTGGCATTTCTAATATCGCCCTAATCTTCTCTGGATTGATTTCAATTCCCTGGTGTCGAATAACAAACCCAAGGAATTTCCCTAAAGCTACTCCAAATGCACACTTTAGGGGGCTGATTATGAGGATAAATTATCTTAACTACTTGAAAACTACTCTCAAGTCAAAGAGATGGCCTTCTTTTTCTTTACTTTGGACCATGAGATCATCAACATAGCACTCGAGTTGATGATGAATGATTTCGTCGAAGATTCGAGTCTAAAATAAAATAAAATAAAAACCTAAACTAAAACCTAAACCTCAGCTTAAAAAGAAAATAAAATAAACTAATTAAAGTAAACTAAAATAAAATAAATAAAAACCCAAACTAAACTATAAAGTAAAATTAACCTAAGTGTAAAAAACCTAAATAAAATAAAAACTAAATGTAAAATAAAGACAAAATAAACCTACAATAAACCTAAAATAAAATAAAATAAAAGCTAAATAAAAAGCTAAACCTAAAAAATAAACCTAAAAATAAATAAAAAAATAAAACTTAAACCCTAAACTAAAAAAAAACCAGACCTAAAATAAAAACAAATTAAATAAAATAAAGTAAACCTAAACCTAAACTAAAATAAATTAAACTAAAATAAATATAACCTAAACCTTAACCTAACCTAAATAAAATAAAATAAACTAAAAATAAACCTAAACCTAAACTAAAAAATAAACCTAAAACTAAACTAAAAAATAAAACCTAAAAATAAACCTAAAATAAAAGCGTAAAACCTAAACTTAAAAAAAAGAAAATAAAAACCAAGACCTAAACCTAAACCTAAAAAATTAAATAAAAATAAAACTCGACTAAAAAATAAACCTAAACTTAAACCTAAATCTAAAAGATAAACTAAATTAAAAAACCTAAGCTAAAATAAATAAACTTAAAATAAGTAAATTAACTAAATAAAAATAAAAAATTAACCAAAAGAAAAATAAAAAATAAAATAAACTAAAATAAATAAAAAATAAACTAAATAAACCTAAACCTACTAGTTTAATTAATTTTTTTTTTCAAAAATACTAAACCCTAAATCCTAAACTCTAAACCCTAAACCTTAAACCGACAATCCTAAACCCTAAACCTTAAAAAGCCCTTAAACCTAAACCCTAAATAACCCTAAATCCTAAACCTTAAACTAAATAAACTACCATTGGTTTACTAAATTAAAAAAAAAAATAAACTCTAAACCCTAAACCCCAAACCCTAAAAACCCTAAACCCTAAAACCCTAATATAACCTAAACCATAAACCTATAAACCCTAAACTAACCCTAAACTCTAAACCCTAAAAACACCCTAAATCAAAACCCTAAACACCATAACCCTAAACCCTAAACCCTAAATCCTAAACCCTAAACCCTAAACACTAAACCCCAAACATAAAACCTAAACCTAAATGAAATAATACCTAAAATAAAATAAATAAAAAAACACTTAAATAAATTAAAAAATAAAAATAAAACTTAAACTAAAACCTAATCCTAAACCTAAACCTAAACCTCAACCTCAACCTAAACCTAAAATAAAAATAAAAAACTAAACTAAAATAAAATAAATTAAAACTTAAACTAAACTAAAAATAAATAAACCTAAAATAAAAACCCAAATAAAATAAAACTAAATAAAATAAAATGAATAAACCTAAAATAAAATAAATAAAAACTAAATAAAGATCTCAACTTAAAAAATAAACTAAAAAAATTAAAAACTAAAACCTAAATAATAAGCTAAAAAAAACTAAACCTAAAATAAATAAAATCAAATAAACCTAAATTCCACCTAAAATAATAACCCTTATCCCTAAACCCTAAAACTAAAAACCACACAAACCCTAAACCCAAACCTTAAACCTAAACTGTAACCCTTAACTCTAAACCCCAAACCCTATAAAAAAATCCTAAAAAAAAACCCTAAACACTAAACCCTAAAAAAAGCTAAACCTTAAACCCTAAACACTAAAACCCTAAAACTAAAACCTAAACTAAATAAAATCTAAAGATAAAATAAATCAATAAACTTAAACTTAATTAAAATAAAATAAAATAAAAATCTAAACCTAAACTTAAAGCTCAACTTAAACCTAAACTTAAAATAAATAAAAATAATAAAAACTAAACAAAAATAAAATAAATAAAAACCTAAACTAGACTACAAAAAATAAAATGATGTTAAAAATAAAAAACCTAAATAAAATAAAACTAAACGTAAAATAAAATTAATGACCTAAAATAAAATAAAATAAAAATAAATAAAGACCTAAACCTAAAATAAATAAAAAATTAAACCAAAAACAAATTAGAAAAAAAACCTAAAATAAACAAAATAAAATAAACTTGAACATGAGCTAAACTAAACAAAACCTATAACTAATCCTAAAATAAACTAAACCTAAACCCAAAATTAAATAAAATAAAATAAACTAAAAATAAGCATAAACCTAAACTAAAAAATACAACTTAAAAATACAACCTAAAAATAACCTAAAATAAAAACCTAAAACATAAACATAAAAAAATAAAATGAAAATCTAAACCTAAACCTAGAAATAAAAATAAAATAAAAAATAAAACTAAACTAAAAAATAAACATAAACATAAACTAAACCTAAAAAAATTAACTAATAAAACCAAAATAAATAAACCTAACTAAATAAAATTAAAAAAAAAATTAAAATAAATAAAAAATAAACTAAATAAACCTAAACCTACTGGTTTACTGATTTTTTTTAAAACCCTAAACCCTAAACTTCAAATCCTAAACCCTAAACCCTAAACCCAAACCTCTGACCCTAAACCTAAACTAAATCTTAAACCAAAACCTTAAAACCTAAAACCACAAAACCCTATAAATATCTTAAACTAAACCATCACTAAACTCAAACCCAACCTAAACTCACCAATCTCAAAACCCTAAATCCTAAACCCTAAACCCCAAAATTAACCTTAAACCTAAATCTTTAAACCTACAAATTAAAACATAAAACAACACCCTAAAAAACTAAACTAAACCTACCAAACTCTCTAACTAAACCTAAACCCTAAACCCTAAACCACCAACCCAAAATCCCTAACTTCTAAAACTACCCCAACCTAACTAAACCTAAAACCTAAACCTAAACCCCACCTAAACCCATAATTAACCTAAAGCTAAAACACTAAACTCACCCTAAACCTCCCTCCCTAAAACCTAAACCCCAAAACACTAAAAAACAAAAAAACCTCCAAAACCCCAAACTAAACTAAATAAATAAAATAAAAAAATAAATATAAACATAAACCTAAAATATAAAAAACTTGAATAAAATCTTAAACCTATATAAAAATAAAATAAATTAAAACTAAATTAACTAAATAAAATAAAATAAAACGGACTAAACTAAAAAATAATATAAACCTAAGAATAAAATACCTAAATAAAATAAAAACTAAATACAAATCTAAACCTAAAAAAAAATTAAAAAATAAATAAAAAAATATAACCTAATTCCTAAACTAAAAAAAACTAAGCCTAAAATAAAAATAAAATAAATAAACTAAAATAAACCTAAACCTAAACTAAATAAAATAAACTAAAATAAATAAAATCTAAACCTAAACCAAAAATAAACTAAACCTATACCTAAACCTAAACTAAATAAAATAAAATAAACTTAAAATAAATATAAACCTAAACTAAAAAATGAAACCTAAAAATAAACCTAAAATAAAGACTTATAACCTAAACATAAAAAAATAAAATAAAAACCTAAAGCTAAACCTAAATATAAGAAATAAAACCTAAACCTAAAAAATAAAATAAAAATAAAAATCAACTAAAAAATAAACCTAAAAAATAAATTAAAATAAATACCTAAAATAAATAAACTAAATAAAAATAAAAAATAAACCTAAATAAAATTTAAAAATAAAATAAACTCAAATAAATTCAAATAGATAAAAAAATAAATTTTAATTAACTTAAACCTGTCAGTTTACTTAATTTAAAAAAAAAAATCCTAAACCCTAAACCCTAAAGCCTAAAACTAACCCTAAACCTACAACCCTAAACCCTAAAATCCTAAACCCTAAACCCTAAACCTTAAAACCTAAACCCTAAACTGTTAACCCTAAAACCCTAAACCATAAACCCCAAACGCTAAACCCTAAACTCTGAAAAATACAACCCTAAAACTTAAACCCCAAACCCTTCACCCTAAATTAACCCCAAACCCGAAACCCTGAACCCAAAATCCCTAAACCTCCCTCTCCTCTCGGCCGCGATGCTTTTTGGCGATTGCATTTTTCCCTTTCAATTTCCTTGCGGCTAGGTCAATTTTTGATCATTCTTGATCAATTTTTTTTGATAATTTGTCCCTGATTGGCCTCTAATGTGAGTTTCCCCTCGCTCTTTCAATGGCGGAGGAGCCACTTTCCGTGCAGTCGAGCTTATCCATCTTGGAGGCGTTGGCTAGGGCATCAGATTTTCATGGAATTATGGATCCAAAATCAACCACTACTCTGCCTACAGTTATGTCCTTTAACGATGCTTTCTCTGGTAAGAACCTTTCCCCTAATTCTTCAGTGAATTTGATCTTGACCTCATTTCGTGGGATGCCTGTTGTTATGTGCTCGGATCTAGATGTGGAAAAGTTGGTGAAACCTTTTGAATTCTCTTTAGTTGGTAAATTTTCCTTACGTCGGCCAACTCTCGATAACATCCAATCATTTTTTCATAGCCTTAAACTTTCAGGTGTTTTCACTATTGGATTGATTGATCCTAGGCATATTTTAATTTAGCTCTCTAATGACTTAGATTATTCAAGAGTTTTTGCCCGTCACTCTTACTTTGTGTTTAATTGTCAAATGCGACTTCTGAAATGGTCTCCTCTTTTTGATATAAAAGAGGAATCCCCAATTATTCCTATATGACTAGCTTTTCCTTATTTGAGAATACATTATGTTACACATCAAGTTCTCTTTGCGGTTGGGGTTCTCTTTGGTTGGCCTCTTCAAATTGATCAGGCCACCGCTCTGAGATGACGACCTTCTGTTGCTCGTATTTTGGTTGAGATTGATATTACTAAAAAGCATCCTAAAGAAGTTTGGATTGGCTCTGAGAAGTTCAGTTATAATCAAAAAGTGGAATTTGAGACCTTTCCTATTTTTTGCACACATTGTAATATTCATGGCCATGATCATTCTGAATGTTTTGTGTTGCATCCTCATCTTAAAAAGAATAAATTGTCAGATCCTAATCCTACTCTATCAAATAGAAAAACTAACAAATTTGCTTATGTGCCTAAAGTCACTCAAAATGGGAATCATCCCCCTACCCCTACTCATTTTCTATCCACTTATTTTCCTATTGGAGAGTAATCTGAGCATGTTAAAAATAATGCTTATGAGGTTCGTGAGGAGGCTAATGATAACTTAATTAACATTGCTTCTAATTGTAATAATTTGGCTCCTCAAGATAATACCTTGACTCAGTCTAACCTACCCCTTTTGGCTAGTGAACCCGAGGAGACTCATATGAACCCTAGTGGTGATTTGAATGGAAACTTTAAGTTGGATCAAAATCTAAAAATAAAGTCTGGGGTTGATCCTTTGATGAAAGAACAAAATCTAAAAATTGTTGATCCTTTAATGATGGAACAAAATCTGAAAAGTAATTTTGAAACTGAGCATAAAATTTGTGATACTAATGGCTTCACAACCTCTCCTTCTCCTACCCTTCAGAGTGATATGCATGCTAACCCACTTTCTCAGCTTAATTTTGACATTAAAGAAGGGAAAATTACCATTAGAAATGCTTTTACTGATACAAGTCCTATTCTGAATATCACAAATTAGTCTCTATCGGATGGTGATACTTTGGACAATGATAGATCTTTTCAAACTACTTTTTTTTAAAAAAAATCTCTTAAAGCTAGAATGTTCACTAATAGCTCCACTAGAACTACTAGATCTTCTCTAACTTCCCATAAATAACAATTTTTATTTTTCTTTTATTCATGTTTTTTTATTTCTTTAGTTATCTCTTTTCCTTTCTTTCTTATTTTATTATGATCAATTTTCTAATTTGGAATGTTTGGGGTATTGGGACTCTCATTGTCTGCAACTATATTAGAAGTCTTTGTCGTATTCATAACATAGCCTTACTTGTTGTTATTGAACCATTCATACACTCTTCTAAGATCAACCATGTTGCTAGAATGCTTGGCTTTCAAAATTTCTTTTGTAATATTAGCAATAAAATTTGGTATTTTTGGAATAATTTAGTCAACATCTCTATCCTTGATGATCTTCAATAATTTGTTAATGTCCACATCTCATTGGGTGAATTTTTTGCTTTAGGTTCCTTTATTTATGCTTCTTGTAATAGAGCTGGTAGGAACATCCTTTGGGATAACTTAAGAACATTTACTTCCTTGGTCAACAAACCCTGGTTGGTTGGGGGTGATTTTAACACTATTATCTCTTCCTCAGAAAGAAGGGGAGGTTGCTCTCCTAACATTCATTCCATGGAAGATTTTTCTAATATGATTCTTGATTGTAATCTGATTAATATTGGCTTTTCGGGCTCCGACTATACGTGGCATAACTCTAGACTCGGCAAGTAGGACTTTTTTAATTCTCTTTGGATCAATCAATGGCCCCTTACTTCTATTGAACATTTAAGAAGAACTTTGTCTGATCATGCTCCACTTTTGATTTCTGTCCAAAATCCCTCCAATAGATTATCCTCCCCAACTTCTTTCAGATTCCAAAATATATGGATCCAACACATTAATTTCATAAATGTTGTATCCATTAACTGGATGGCTCTTCTTCATCTGGATAATTCAGTTAAGGGCATGATTTTCCTCTAGCTTAAGCTTAAAAGGCTTAAATAAAACCTAAATTGGTGGAACAAGCATCATTTTAAAATCTTTTTTTTATCAAAAATATGGAACAATTAGTTTGTTCTCTTGAAGATCTTGTTTGACTGATTCTACTAAACTTGGGGAGTTGAATAAAGCTAAAGATAACTTGGTTAATTATCGAATATGGAGGAAACATACTTGTAAAAGGTCGCTATATTACTATATGGTGAATACTAAGTATTTCCATGCTCTTTTTTAAAAAAAAGAAAGCCTTAAATTCTATTAAAAAAAATTAAAAATGATAACGACAGGTTGATAATAATGATATTAAAGATATTAAAGATTCTATCATACATCATTTTAAAAACTTATTAAACAAAACCCTACCTTAGAAGCTCTCTCCAACTCTCACCTGATTCCCTCAACGATTACTAATGGTGACAACATTTGCTTAATTTGCATCCTGCAAAGCTGAGATTGGTAGTATTCTCAATAGCATGAACATTGATTCTGTTGCTGGCCCTGAAAGCTACATGACTCAATTTTTTTAGCATTGTTGGCCTATTATTAAGTCTGACCTTGTCGATGCTATCATTGATTTTTTTGATGGAAATCCTTTACCTAGATATTTTTCTAGCACTTCCATTGTTCTCATTCCCAAAATTAATAATCCTAAATCTTGGGGCAATTTCAGACCTATCAGCCTTTGCACCTTCTTTCATAAACTCATTGCTAAATTAATTGCCAATAGAATTAGTCCACTGCTGTCTAAAATTATTTCCCCCAATCAAACTGGTTTCATTAAAGGTAGAGCTATATCTGACAATATTCTTCTAGCCCAAGAACTGATTCATGACATTGATGCATCTACCAGAGGTGGTAACATCCTTTTCAAATTACACATCTCTAAAGCTTTTGACAACCTCACTTAGAATTTCCTCTTCCAAATTCTTCTTTTGTTTGGTTTTTTTGACTCTTTTATCTGCCTCATTAAAAATTGTATTACCAATGTTTGGTTCTATGTTAACTTGAATGGTGAGTCCCTAGGTTTTTTTCCTTCTATGCATGGTTTGAGAGAAGGAGATCCCTTATCTCCCTCTCTTTTTATAATTGTTGTTGAATATCTTTCGAGGAGCCTTAATGATCTTTTCAACAATAATCCCAGCATATTTTTTAGAACTCAAGGTGGTCTTCCTGTCTCTCATCTTAGTTTTGCTGATGACTTCATAATCTTTTGCAATGCCTCTACTCACATTAAAATTATTAAGAATCTTTTAAATAAATTTGGTAATGAAAGTGGTCTCTTCCTTAATGAAGGTAAAAGTTGTTTCATTCATTCCTCTAAAATTGATAGTAATAGGATCAACCAAATCTTGAGAATTACTAATTTTCAGCAACAACAACTTCCTATTAAATATCTTGGTGCTCCGCTCTTTAAAGGTCAGAAAAGATCACATCTCTTTGATGATTTAATCCAAAAAATCTCTAATAAATTTCTATTTGGGAATTTCATTTACTCTTATTTGGTGGTAGGCTCACTTTGATTAAGAGCACCCTTAACTCCATGCCTTTATATCTCATTCACCATTATGTCAATCAATTCTACCATTAATGAGCCTCCCTAACAAATTCTTCGGGTTCTAATAATTCTACTAAAAGAATGCATTGGACCTCTTGGGATAAAAGCAACAATAGTCTTTGGGATAATTTCACCGCCAAATGCTGTAGGTAAGCACCCTCTCATTTGCCCTTGTAAAGTGGGAGAGTCTGCTATATGGAAAAGACTTTGTTCTATCAAATGGGAAGCATAATCTTTAATCTCTTGGGGGATTAACTTTGGAACCTCTTTCTTTTGGCAAGATAACTGGACTGGAGGTGGGTCCATTGATGAATTACTTTATACACACTCCACTACTACTATTAAAGTGAACTCTTTCTGGCAGAATAATAAGTGGAACAATAGTATGCTTATTGACTATATTCCTTTCTCTCTTTTAGATAAGCTTACTATTATTCCTATCATTCCTAGCAATCATGATCAGATCCTTTTTAAGCTTTCCCAAAATGGTGATTTCAACCTTAAAATGTTTGGAT
The DNA here is from genome assembly GCA_021442155.1 of Cymbidium sinense. Lineage (NCBI taxonomy): Eukaryota > Viridiplantae > Streptophyta > Magnoliopsida > Asparagales > Orchidaceae > Cymbidium > Cymbidium sinense. The sequence continues at coordinate 132,421,260 of CM038214.1, forward strand.
TCATATTAAAGAAGCTCATGATTTCTCAATGTTTTTTTAAACTTTGGAATAACACTATTCCTATTTCATATTATGTTCTAACTTAGCGATTTGAAAAACTTTATCCTGTTGACTCCTTGATGTGGGGTAAAGGTTTTACTTACCTTCAAAATGTTACGCTTTCACATTGAGAATGTGAATCATGTATTTGTTAACGGAGCCATCGCTTCCAAACTTCAGATTTGGTATGATGATCTATTTAATATTGTTAAATTCAATGGCTCCTTAACTTTATACCAACTTCTTGAAGTTTATTTTGAAAACACTATTAAAGGTCACATTAAAGTCATAACTACTATCACTCTTATTTGGTTCATATGGATGAACCGAAATGATGCAAAACATCATGGGATTCCTATGAACCACATGAGGATAATTACTAGAATTAAAAATAAAATTTGTGACTTGTTTAATGCCAATTTAATTAACTACAATCAATTCAAAGGCTGTAAATTTTTGGCAATAAACTGGGTTTTAATTTGCCAGATCCACCCAACTATAAAGATGACAAGATTGTTTATTGGGTAAAATCTCATGCTAAACCTATTAAAATTAACACTGATGGCTCTGTCTCTCAAAATGCTTCTGGCTGTAGTGGCATTTTTAGAAACCTTAGTGGTAAAGTCCTATGTGCTTTTGCTTACCCCCTTAAAACTTGCTCGTTCCTTTTGCTGAGCTAATGGCATTTTACAAAGCTATTGAGATTTTCCTTCAAAAAGGTTGGCTTAATATTTGTATTGAGGTGGATGCTCTATTATTGATTGATCTTTTGACTTCCATCAAAATGGGCAATACGGAATTGTACTACCTTCTCAAGCAGACTAGAGCTCTCCTTTCTCAACTCTATTTTAAAATCACTCATGTATGGCGTGAAGGTAATGGATGTTCTGATTACCTTGCTAATCTAGATTAGATGGCATAAAATTATTTGATCAACTAACACTTCCTAAACATTTGCATGGTTTGGTTAATTTGGACAATACCGGATTCCCTTACCTTAGAATACATCCTATTGGTTTGGCATTATATTACCTATTTAACATGATCAACTTGTTTAGTGCTGTTGTTTATCTGGATTTTGCTAATGCATCTTCCTGATACCCCTTTCTGGTTAATTGCTGATCTTTGTGGCATCTACTATTGGATTAATTACCCAAACCTTTTTGGGGTCTTACTGCTTCTTCTATTTCCACTGTTAATGGTAAGGGGTTTCCTGTCTGCTGGGGGGAGATGTATTACCTTATGCTTTACTTTCTGCTTTACTTTCTGATCAACTGGGACAAACTTCTTGCCATCAATATTTTGTTAAGGGGTCCTACTATATCTATTTTCCACTATATGATTAAGATGGTGTTCTGTCTCTTTTCCCTTTTCTAGAAATCTATTCTGGGGCTCATGACTTTATTGTATCAATGTTTAATTGCTATATTTTTATATAGCTTCATGACAGGCCCTAATTTATCTATTTTTCTCCCTTTATTATGGATGTGGCCCCTCTTATGCTCCCTAACCTCACCTCCATAACCTGTATGGAGAGAAACTGCAATACCCTTGCTACTATAACTTCTTCTTTGCAGATTGGAATTACTTGATTTCCTTCCACCTATTTTTATTGGTGCTTTTTTGTGTCTTGAAGGATTTCAAAGATGGCTTTCCTTTGAATCACTTTCAACTCTATGTTGTACCACTATTTTTTACTGGATTATCTTATGGTGGGTGCAATAAATGTTTTGCTCTTTTAATTATTGGATGTTGGATTTTCGGGTCTTATGCCCAGCAGGCTACTTTTGGGGTTGTTTTCCTGATTGCTTTTGCTAACCTCACCTTACCAACCTGTAAGGAGAGAAACTGCCATACTCCAGTTATTATTATTATCTCTTTGTAAGATTGGACTTACTTAATGATTTCTTTCCAGTCTGCTTTTACTGAGGATGTTAGTTTGCAAGCTTATCCTTTGTCTTAAAGGATTTCAATGATGGCTCCCTTTTGAATCCCTTTATGTCCATGTCTCACTATTTTTTTGTCTTATATTATGGTGGGTGCAATAATTGTATTGCTATTTTCATATTTGGATTTTTGGATCTAATGTCTAGTAGGCTACTTCTGAGATTGTTGATTGTTTGTTGGCTTTTATTTTTCTGATTGCATTTGCTGTTTGCAACCAGGCTGCAGTTGATCACCACATGTTTGTGGTCTATCTAAACTGCTGCTTTTTTTTCCATCTTGATTCAGTTAATCTTGTCCAGATCACTATGATTATGCTATTACCTACTTAGAAATTAACTTATGCACTATCTATTCTAAATGGGTGGTTTTATGGCCAACTTGTTATTATTTGCTATCTTGGTTGTTGGCTGAACTAGATTATTGGGTCTTATACCCAGAAACTACTACTGAGATTGTCTCTCATGTCCAGCAGGCTACTTTTGGGGCTATTTTTTGATTGCTTTTGCTAACCTCACCTTCCAAACCTGTAAGGAGAGAAACTACAATACCCTTGTTATTATTATTATCTCTTTGTAGGATTGGACTTACTTAATGATTTCTTTCTAGTCTACTTTTACTGAGGATGTTGGTTTAGCTGCAAGCCTGCTCTTCTTTGTTTTGAAGGATTTTAATGATGGCTCTCTTTTGAACCCCTTTTATATACATGTTTTACCTCTCTTTTTTACTGGCTTATCCTATGGTGGGTGCAATAATTATATTTTTGTTTTAATTATTAGCTGTTGGATTTTCTGGTCTTATGTCCAACAGCCTTTGAGGTTGTTGTTTGTTGTTATTTTTTTGATTATTTTGTCGCTTTCCAACCGAACTAATCACAATGTTTGTGGTCTATTTAATATGCTATTATTTTTTTCATCTTGTTTCAGTTAGACTTGTGCAGATCACTGTGATTATGCTATTACTTACTTGGATATTATCATATGCACTATCTATTATGAATGGGTGGTTTTATGGCTAGCTTGCTGTTATTTGCTGTCTTGTTTGTTGGCCAAATTGGATTATCGGATTTTATGACCAGCAAGCTACTACTGGGGCTGTCTCTCTGACTGTCCTTATTTGGAATTATTTATGGTGGGGAGCAGCTTATTACCTGTGGCTTCTAGTCCATCTAATCTACTGTGACATTCCCATCTTGGCTCTTTTTGACTTCTGCATTTCCTGTTTTGGTTTGGGTTATGCTTTCTTGCATTACACTTGCTGGTTATAAACTTCTGCAATGATTATTAATAAGGGGGTTGTTAACATCTGCAATGCTTATTCTGATTGGGTACCTTTTTCTGTGCTATATTCCTGGGTTGTATACCAGGACTGTAAGTTTCATATATGTCCAATATGTTTAGGATGGAGTTAATTACATGCTATTTGGTTTACCTTGCTGGATTTCAACAGGCCTTCAAACTGGTTGTATATTGCTTCTTTCCACTGGCCTTTTCTCTGTTTTTTCGTGGTTTTCATGCGGCCTAATTAAACTCTTGGCTCAAAAAATAAGGTGGATCTGGCAAAGATGGTTCATTTTCATATGTGTAGTGACTCTCATGCCATGGTAACTTTATTGATGATATTTATTTTGCATGGGATCCCCTTTTCTACTCTGCTCTTTACTGTATCCTTTTCTATTGTGTTTATTGCTTTGTTTAGGTTTGCAGGTACTAAGGCTCAAAAGACTTTCAACAAATGGTTGATATCTTCCCACAGGTTGGTTGGCTATGATGGTTGTGATGATTTCACTCCTTTTTGGTTTGGTAGTAGCTCTTGTGATGTAACCCTTCACTGAAGTTTGGATGCTCATCATCCCAATTTGGTGTGATTGAGCCTGAGCCTTCTCTCACACACTTCTTTATAATCTTTCTCAGTTTATGCTATTTTCAATTTTCATTTTATCTGTATTACTTTAACTACTCTAATTTCTATCTTTCCACAATTTTGTAGGTGCATTTCTCTTATTCTCTTATAGGTTTGCTCCCTAGTGTCATGCATTCTCTCATCCTGAAGAGCTTTGGCCCAGATCTATTCATTGGCTTATCTATGTTAATCAATTTGTATCTTTTGCTTTCCTTTACACTTTTATTTTTCTTTTGGTTATACTTAGATAGGGATTTACTCTGGTATGTAGCTCTTTGAATAGTAGTTCTAGAGTTTATCCCCTATTAAGGACCTTGTAACCCTCTTTTTGTGGCAATAAAATTCCCCCTATATGGGGTTTCCCAAAAAAAATAATAATCCTAAACTAACCCTAAATCCTAAACTAACCCTAAACCCTAAGAATGGGCAGAACCTTGAAGTTAGGAACATCACCATCAACTAGTCTTAGTCTAGATTTGGTGGTAGAGGCAATGGCGAAGGTGGTGATTATCACAAAGGTGGGGATCCGGAGTTGGTGGTCGAGAAGTCCGATTATGGAGGTGGGAAGAGGATGGAGGTTACTGGTGGAGATGGAGGAAGAGATCGAGGATATGGATGGTGCTACTGAGAGGTGGGGTGGTTCAAATGTGAATTGGAGAAATTCAAGAACGGATCCAATCCGCATGGATATGTGTCTTTATCGTAGAGATGGTTCTACTTATTTAATGTTTTTCATTTGTTCTATGGGTGCTCATTTTTAATCTATGTCATTGCTTGTGTCTTCAAAAAGTCGAGGTGCTACTTAGTTGATGAAATAAAAAGAAAAAAATGTTGAATCTGAATTTGTTCTCTGTAAACCCTAAAACCTAAAACCTAAACCCTTAAACCTAAACCCTAAAATCCTAAACCCTAAACCCTAAACCCTAAAACACTAAACCATAAACCTTAAACCCTACAACCCTAAACCCTAAACCCTAAACCCCAAACCTAAACCCTAAACAAACACTGAACCCTACCCCTAAACCCTAAACCCTAAACCTTGAATGAAGATGTCATTAGGAGTAGATTTAAAGAATGACCTAATCTTAAGATAGTTATGGTAGCTAGAGAAAATGTCTTCAAGAAACTTTCCCTTGACTATTAGAGATTTGAATACCCTAAACCCTAATCCTAAATCTTATTATAATACCATATATTATAGTATAATGTAACATCATATATTTGAGCATATAGTGATGTGTTTTTGGATGTTATAAGATGTTTTGAAATGTTTTAGTATATTATAGTATGCCCTATCGCCTATATTAATATAAATTATATAAATATTGATTTAATAAAAAGATGATGAAAATTTGTTAAATTTGAAGTGGGAATTAGGTTGTAGTACCAAAGGTGTGCTATGCCACTTATAGTATAAAAAGTAAGATTTTATGTTCAAAATAAATATAATATGTTGTAGCATAATATAACATCATATATCATAATATAAATTCTAGTATTTTATAATCATGTAGTCCATTTACAGCATTATTTTTAAAAATATTGATTTAGACTTTAAAATGGTGGAATTTGACATCATAATGTATTGTCTTAATTTTGAAAATGTAAGTGATACGATTAAATTATATAGTTTTTTATTATTTAGACTAATTTTATGATTTTTTCTTAAGAAATCCCTTGTGATGTGATATGCAATATAATATAATATAATGTGTTATAGTGTATTATAATATTGGATGTCATAATATAATGTAGCATCATGCATTATAGCAAACTATTGTGTATTATTACTTGTTGTTTAGCATATTTTAGTTTGTTATAGTATGATGTAGTAGAGTTTGTATCAGTATAATTCATAAAAATACTAATACATAGGCTGAAATGATGGGATTTGGCCAAATTTAAGGTAAGCTTTAGGGAACATCATTGGGGGTATGCTATGGTGTCTCATTGAATCAAAAGAATTAAATTTTGCATCAAAAATAAATTATGATATTCCAACCAAATTTTATATTTCTTTTTTGCTTAAAGTGATTTATTTTAAGGTGTAATGTAAGATAATATATTATATGAAAGCCTATTAAAATACAATGTACATAATAATATAACCTCACATTTATATGAATGTGGTGGTGTGTTACTAAATGCTATTGTACATTTTAGTATGTTTTACTTTTGTTATAATACATTTGGTCAAAACTCACAAAAATGTTAATTTGAAGGTTGAGATGCAAGAATTTGGCCAAATTCATGGCACACACCAAGAAGCAACACCAAAATTATGCTATTTTATACCATTTCTAATAGAAAAATAATAATTTTACATCCAAAATGAACATTAATCATATTTTAAGAAAATTTTGTTTTTTGTTTCTTTTAAGTGATTTCAATGAGGTGTAATGTTAGACAATACATTATATTATAGCAAGTTATAATATAACATCATATATTATAATATAATATAGTGTGTCAATTCACACTATAATATGTTTAGCATGATATTGTATAGTTAGTTTGAGCTTGCACCATCACAAATCATAAAATATTGATTACAATGTTAAGATGATGTAATTTGAATGAATACATTGTTAGGCTTTTGGTTGAAGTATTAAAGGTGTGCATAAGAGAAGAAATAAGATTTGATGAGAATTCTATGTCAAGGACATGGAGGGAGATCCAGGGGGATCACACATGTGGACAGACATGACATGAGGGGCCTATATCAAGGGGAATAAATGAGGAAAATCTATTGGGGATAAGGTTTGAATTTGATTTGATTATATGATTAGTAGAAATAAGATCCACCGAGGATAAGAATGTATAATCCACCAGGGATTAAGATCTAATTGACTTTAATTTGTTTTTTTAATTGATGTAGAGGCATATCTAATAGAGATTTGAGCTCAAGTCTGGTAGGGATCGGGTATATGAACCTTCCATTAGGCAAGCAGGTTTAGGCTATTCGCTGGGGATAAAAGCTTGGTCAGATTTCTTTGATTTATACTCTATTGGAGGAGATGGTTTAAATTGGCTCCACTAGGGAGGTTGGTTTTGAATTAGATTTTTTTGCTTGACTTATTTATATATAATTTAGGGCTCCACTAGGGAGAAGGGTGTGATTTAACTATATTAGGAAAAATTAGATTGGGTTTAATTTAATTTGAGTTAATGTATGGACACTATCGGTGTGCGATGGACCCCCTAAGAAGGGACTATATCAGCCTTGACCTACCTCAAGCTTACAAATCCAAAGGGATAGTCTACCTAGCCTACCTGCAGTGCAATGGCTTTTCTAGGAAGAAGGTGTAGCAAACTTACATATTCCAAAGAGAGGAACAACCGCTGGGGTGACATGTTGGATGCACAATAAATCAAACTTGACCAAGGGTGACTATTGAGTGAAAGTCACTAGGGACTTATGTCAACTCAAAAGTAGTCAGAATTAATTTTATTTTAATTTTATGTGATTTGATATGGTTTGTTTAGTTTAGTTTGATTTTGAATTGAGGGCATATCCGTTGGGATGTGAACTCAATAAAATTTGATAGATTTAATTTATGGACCATGTCGATGTGTGATGGGCCCACTGAGAAGGGGCTTTATCAGATTTATTCTATCTCAGATTTAGAAATCCAAAGGGATAGTCTACTAGCCATGCGGTAGAGCTAGCCAACTTAAGGGGTTGCCTTTTATTGTGCAATGACTATACTAGTAAGAAGACATAATAGACTTACATCTTCTAAAGTAAGGAACAACAGCTGGGGTGACTTGTTAGTAGCACAATAAATCAAACTTGACTTAGTGACTCATCGAAAGAATGACCAAGGACTTATATCAACTCAAGCATACAAGTTATATATTCTATGTTTTTTCTAACACCTAAAGATAGAATACGCTGGAAAAGATATCACTAGAGTTGTCCCCAAAATGAATAGAATATGATATATCTTGGGAAAGAAATGTTATAGGTGTACATTGGACAACTCAAGGAGAAAGCATGAGACTTACATCTACCATGATTTAGGTATCCAAGGTGTGAGAACCAATCCATAAGATAATTTTAGTGGTGTGTATTGTCGATAGAGAATAAACCAATAAAGTACCTATCGAGCAATGATCAATATAAAAAGAAAGCGTGTAGGCTTACAACTTTCTAAGCATAATTGATCATCAGAATAGTCTATCATTGGTAGGACAGATGCTATCTGATATAGAGAGACTACTAAGCAGGGAGCCCTGAGGAAGGACTTACCCTAAACCTCAGGAGGGAAGGAGTTGCTAGGAGACTTATCCTAAACCTCAAATATACTCATCCCAGTTAGTGTATAAAAGCTAATCGAAGAAGAAAGTGTAGTAAACTCACATCCTCTTAAACAAAGCCAACACTAGTACCTCACATAGTAATGCCTACCATACTAATAAGCTTATCAGCGTTAGAAGGAAAGCATAGCAGAATTACATCCTCCAAAGCAAGTAGACTACTAGGGTGACACACTAGTAGGGTAGCACGTCATACCTAGAGCATCTCCGAGGAGTGCCACGCTTATCTCAACTCGAGTAGCCCAAAATAAAAGATATGTTTATATATGTTTGTGTGTAGTTTGAGTTTGTCTTGTGTTGATGAAGAGATGTAGTTCCTTACACCTATCTTAAACACATCATGGCAAATTCACGAACAAGAATACTTCAACATGGAAGAGATTGAATTTGAATTGGAATTTTCATTGATGATAATAATTTTAAAAAATGATTTATATTATTTCATTAAGTAGAGCCCATTGATTGGAAGCATTGGGCACTCTCTCTTTTGATTAATAAGCTGATAATACCCTCCTTGGTAGGCCTTCTCTGGAAAAGGGCCTTCCCATGTTAGTTCAACTTGCCTCCCATGCCACTAGGGCAACAATCAATCTCTTTAGAACTTAAATAAGCTCTCTTGAAAAGCTCTAGAATGGACCAACTTGTTGTGAGTTTGAATCAACTTTTCTTTGTACAATCAAGGTTTTGGGTTCCCACAAGCATCTCTTCCAAACCATCAAGCTCTTCTAACCACAACTTGGCATTCAACTCATTGTGAGATTGAACTATCCTTAGAGATGGGAGTTAGACTTAATGGTAGAATAATTTAAAACAATAATTATTCTATATGTGGTAGGCCCATTGGCTTCAACCATCTCTCTCATCCACTGATAATACCCTCCTTGGTAGGCCTTCTCTATGGAAAAAAAGCCATCCCATGTTAGTTTAAACTTGCCTCCCATCTTACGATGGGCAATAATCAATCTCTTTAGAACTTAAATAAGCTCTCTTACCTAAAAAGCTCTAGAATGGACCAACTTGTTGTGAGCTTGAATCATCTTTTCTTTGTATAACTCGAGGTTTTGGCAAGCCCACAAGCATCTCTCCTCCAAACCATCAAGCTCTTCTAACCACAACTTGGCATTCAACTCTATTGTGATCTTGCTACCCACAGCTATCCTTAGAGATGGGAGTTAGACTTCTAATGGTAGAATAGCTTCAGACCCATATAGTAAGTTGGAGTTCTATATGTGGTGCGGTAGGCCCACAAGGCTTCAACTATCTTCTCATACCACTATCGCTTATTGTTGCCGAGTGTCTTTTTTAGTATTTGGATGAGAGTTTTGTTGTAGGATTCTGCTAATCCATTTGCCCCGGGTAGTTGATAGTAGAATATCTCTAATATATGCTGTGTCTCTGGGCAAAGTTGTTGTTCTCGGTGCTCTTGAATGCAGTACCATTATTAGATATAATTCATTGAGGCACTACAAACCTATACACAATATGGTTTTTAAAAAGTTGGAGCACATGCTTAGCTGTGACCTCTTTGAGCAAAATCAACTTCACCTATTTGGAGAAATAGTCAGTAACAGCTAAGATGAACTGATGACCCTTGAAAGAAGAAGGATCAATCAAACCCACTATGTCAGTACCCCAACATTTGAATGGCCATGAGGCCAATGTAGGATGTAGAATGTTGGGTGGTTTGTTTGTACCACCAAGGTGTATTTGACATTGGTGGCATTACGCGTCCATGCAATCTTCAATCATCGACGGCCAGTGGTATCCTAGTCTCTTAATCTTGGCTTTCATCTTCAAATCGGATTGGTCATCTCTAGATTATCTTGAGTGTACCTCGATCATGATCTTACAGGCTTCGTGCTTGTTTAGATAATGTAACCACATATGATCAAAAGACTGTCGGCACAAGACACCATCCACAAGAGTATAGGAAAGTGCTCTCTACTTCATTTGATAGGCTTGGAACTACTCTTGAGGTAGTTTGCCTTTATTTAGGTAATCCATGAATGGTTGCCAAAATCGTAAACCATAAAAACTAAAAACCCTAAACCCTAAAGCATAAACACTAAACCCTAAACCCTAAACCCTAAACTCTAACCCTAAATCCTAAAAAAACCTAAAACCTAAACTAAATAAAACCTAAAAATAAAAGAAATAAATAAACCTAAACTTAAATATAATAAATAAATAAATAAAAAATTAAACTTAAAACTTAAAATAAAAAAAAATAAACAAAATAAAATAAACCTAAACCTAAACTAAAATAAATAATACCTAAGGCTAAACCTAAAATAAACTAAACATAAACTACATAAATTAAAATAAATTAAAAATAAATCTAAACTTAAACTAAAAACTAAAACCTAAAAATAAACCTAAAATAAAAACATAAAAAATAAAATATAAAACTACACCTAAAGTTAAAATTAAAAAATAAAACCTAAACCTCAAAAATAAAATAAAATAAAATAAAAATAAAACTCAACTAAAAAATAAACCTAAACCTAAAAAATAAATTGAAATAAATAACCTAAATTAAAATATATAAACCTAAAATAAATAAACTAAACTAAATAAAAAATAAAAATTAAATAAGCTAATTAAATTAAAAATAAACTAAATAAACCTAAACTAATCAATTTACACAATTTTTTCTTAGAAAAAAAACCTAAACCCAAAGCTAACCCTAAACCCTAAACCCTAAAAATAAACTAAAAATAACCTAAACCTACAAGTTTACTTATTTTAAAAATAAACCTAAACAAAAACTTGAACCCTAAACCTAAAACCTAAAACCTAAACTTTAAATCCTTAAAATAAAAGAAAATAAAATCAGAACCTAAATCAAACCTTAAACCCTAAACCTACAACCCTAAACCCTAAACCTTAAACCCTAAAAACACTAAACCCAAAACCCAAACCCAAAACCCAAAACCCAAAACCCTAAACCCTAAATCTTGAATCGTAAACCCTAAACACTAAAAAGCCTAAATCCTAAACCCTAAATGCTAAACCATACCCAAAAACTTACAACCCAAAATCATAAACCCAAAACCCAAAACATAAAACCTAAACACTAAATACCTAAACCTAAAAATATAAAAAAAATAAAAAAAGCTAATCCTAAAAAAATAAAAAATAAAAAAAATAAAAACCTAAACCTAAACCTAAACAAAAAAATAAAATTAAATTAAATTAAAATTAAACTAAAATAAAATAAATAAAAAAACTAAACGAAAATAAAATAAACCTAAAAATAAAAAACCTAAATAAAATATAAACAAAAAAGTAAAAAAAAAATGAAATAAACCTAAAAGTATATAAAATAAAAACTAAATAAAATCATAAACCAAAAAAAGTAAACCTAAAAAAAATAAAAATAAAAGCTAAAGCCTAAACTTAAAAAGAAACCTAATCCTAAAATAGCTAAAAAAATAAAATAAATAAACCTAAACCTAAACCTACTAGTTTACTTAGTTTTAAAAAAATAAAAAAAATAAAAATGAAGAAAAAAAACCCCTAAACCCTAAACCTACAACCCTAAACATGAACCCTCCTCCCCCAAGCACTCTCTCATTCTCTTGCAATTTTTGAATCCCTCTTGGTCGCTCACCCCCGACTGGGGATTTCTATGGCTTTAGCTTAAATTTCAACTAATTTTAAAGGCTTGAACGATAACTGGCTATTTGTGTGATGTTTTGTCATTGACCATGGCTATAGTGTGTTCAATTCATTTGGTTCCACCAAAAGATATGGATGTTTCAGCTAGGGCATCTGACATTTTGTGGATTGGCAGCCCTAATGCTGCATCTTCCACTAAATCTTTTAAGGTAGTGCTCTTAGGTAAGATTTCTCCCTCTGTTGATTTGGTTAATCTCATTTTGACATCTTTTAGAGGTTTTTCAGCCATAATGTGCTCTGATGTGGATGTTGAAAAGTTGATAAAACCCTTTAGATTTTTTATTATTAGTAAATTTGCTTTGCTTCGTCTGAATTGTTCTAAGATCCATTCTTTTTTCTGTAATCTCAAACTTACGGGTACCTTATAATTGGTCTTATTGACCATTGTCATATCTTGATTCAACTTTCTAATGATCTGGATTATTCATGTGTTTTATCACGTCATTCTTATTTCATCTTTAATTGTCAAAAGTGTTTGCTGAAGTGGTCACTCCTTTTTGACATTTAGGAGGAATCTCTTTTATCCCTATGTGGTTATCTCTTCCTAATATGCACATTTATTTTGTTACCCATCATGTGCTTTTTACTGTTGGGATTTACAGCCTTTGTAACACCAAGTGATCGTTGAGTGATTTTGCCCTTCTATGGCTCATATCATGGGAATTAGAAATAACTAAAAAAATACCCTAAGGAAGTTTGGATTGGCTCTAAAAATTATAGGTATTTGCAAAAGGTTGAATTGGAGAATGTTCTAGTTTTTTGTTCCCACTATAAAATGCACTGTCATGATAGTTCAAAATGTTTTATTCTCCATCCCCACTTAAAAAAATGAATTCCTCCTAAGGAAAATGTTATCTCTACCCATAAGCCGATTCTTACTTATGTTCAGAAATTGGCCTCAGATCCTAAGGATGGTATGAAGGCTGTTATTGAGGTTGATTCCTTGGATATCGAGGTTAATCTTGTTTAACATGTTTAAGCTTCTAATGTTGGTAAGGATTTGGCCAATATTCAAAATGGGAAGGATGATTTACCTCTTATTCTTTCTTTGAATTTGAATATTTCTAATACAGAAAATAATAAATTTTGCAAGTTATTAGAAGACTATTCTATTTCCTCTAATTCTATTCCTGCATCTATACCATCTTTGATCAATTAAAATAAAGCTTTTAAAGAGGAATTAAATGATGTTGAGCATGCTCAAAACATTTCTAATTCATATTTTACTACTTGTGCTTTAAATGGTTCTAAATCATCACCATCTCTCATTTCTAATCTTGATGATCATGTTAATCTTACTTTTCAACTAAATATGGATTTGGAAGAAGGTGAACTCCCCTCCAAACACTTGGAGAATTTTCCTAAATCTATGACCAATGTTACTAAATCTTACTCGGATGATAACTCTAGGGGAAAAGAAAATGGCTTCCAAACTTATCATGCTAAATAACAAAATGTTAAAATTCCCCCCCCTCCTTATTTTCTTGTAATGAATGTATAATGTTCAATATTTTTTTATTCATAATATTTCTTATTAAGCCAATAAAATTAACCATGTTAGAATGATCAATTTCAATAAATTTTTCACTCATGTTAGTAATTAGATTTGGTGTTTTTGGTATAATTTTGTTGAGGTATCTATTCTTGATGACTTTCATCAAGTTGTCAATGCTCAAATCTCTTATGGTGACTATTGTGTTTTGGGCTCTTTTGTTTATGCATCTTGTTATAGATTTAATAGAAATCTTCTTTGGGATAATTTAAGGAATTTTGCTACCTCTGTCAATAAACCTTGGTTAGTTGGTGGTGATTTCAACATCATTTTATTCTCTTTTGAATGAAGAGGTGGTTGCTCGCTTAATATTCATTCCATGGAAGATTTCTCTTGATTGTAATTTGATTGATATTGGCTTTAAGAGCTCTAATTATACTTGGCAAAACTCACTTTGGTAAAGGTTGGACCAAATTCTTTTAATACTCATTGGATTACTCCTATTACTTATGTTGACCATTTAAGTAGAACCTTGTCAGATCATGCTCCTCTTCTGGTTTCTATTAAAGATAATTCTAATAGACTAAAAGACCCCACGCCTTTTAGATTTCAAAACATGTGGATTTACCATATTGATTTTTTTTAATGTTGTGGCTAATAATTGGAAAGCTCCTTTATACATCCTGATAATTCAATTATGGGGATGAATACATTTTGGTTTAAACTTAAAAGAATTAAACAAAATTAGGGCTAGTGAAATAAGCATTATTTTTAAAACCTTTTTGCTAATATTAAAGATACGAAAAAATTGGTTTGTGATCTTGAAGTCTCTATTATGTCTGGTCCTTCTAAGATTATATATTTGATTGAGGTGAAAGATAAACTTGTTAACATCCAAAATATGGAAGAGACCTATTGGCGCCAAAAAATTGCTAGTAAACATATTACAGATGGTGATAGAAATACTTGGTATTTCCATGCTTTGGTTAATAAAAAGAAAGCTTTAAATAATATTAAAAATAAGAAAAATGATAATGGAGATTGGATTATGGAGAATAATAATATTAAGGAAATCTTTTATTAATTACTTTAGAAATATGTTTAATAAGAATTGCTCTTATGAAGCTATTTATCAATTGTAGTTGATTCTTTCTATTATTACTAATGACGATAATGATTTGCTTACCATTGTGCCTAATGAAGATGAAATTTTCAAAGTTCTAAATAGCATGAACATAGATTATGTTGCTGGTCCAGAGGGTTTCACTACTCAATTTTTTCAAAAATGTTGGTTTATCATTAAAAATGTTTTGATTGAGGCTGTGATTGATTTTTTAAAAGGTAATCCTTTCCCTAGATATTTTTCTAGTACTTCTATTATTCTCATACCTAAGAAAGATAATCTGGACTATTGGAGTGATTTTAGACCTATTAGTCTTTGCACCTTCTTCAATAAGCTGATTTGCAAAGTTCTTACCAATAGACCAAGTCCTTTACTTAATAGAATTATCTCTCTCAACCAAAATGGTTTTGTTAGAGGTAGATCTATTTCTAACAATATTTTACTTGTCCAAGAATTAATTCATGATCTTGATTCCAAGAATAAAGGTGGCAACAATCTTTCCAAATTAGTTATTACCAAAGCTTTTGATAAACTCTCTTGGGATTTTGTTTTCCATATTCTAAATTTATTTGGGTTTTCTAATAAATTTATTTTTATTATTAAAAAATGTATTAATAAGTCTTAGTTTTTGCTTTTGCTTAATGGGGAAACCTTGGGTTTCTTTCTCTTTTTCCATTGCTTATGACAAGGGGATCCTTTATCTCCTACTTTATTTATTATTTTTGTTGAGTACTTATCTAGGAGCATCAATGATTTATTCTTAAACAATCATAATATGTACTACAAAACCCTTGATGTGTTTCCTGTTTCTCATTTAAGTTTTGCATATGATTTTATTATTTTTTGCACTACTTCTATTTATCACATCAAGCATCTCAAGTATTTTTAAATAAATTTGGTAGAGAAAGTTTCTTTTCTATAAATAATAAAAAAAATTTTATCCCTTCCACTAGTATCTCCAATAATAAAATAAATCAAATCCTACACTAATTTTAAACATCAACACTTACTACTTAATTACTTGGGTGCTCCACTCTTTAAATTCCCAAAATGATCCCATCTCTTCGACGAGTTAATTCAAAAAATTTTAAATAAAATTTCTATTTGAGAATTCCATTTACTTTCCTTTGGTGGTAGGCTCATTATTCTCAAAAGCACTCTTAACTCAATGTCTCTTTATTTGATTCAAACTATTATCCCCACTAATGCTACACATATCGATAATTGATCATTTGCTTAACAAATTTTTTTATTTAATAATTCTACCAAAAGAATGTATTGGACATCTTGGCATAAATGTTGTGGTCCTTTGGGGGAAGGTGCTCTTGGTTGCAAGCCTATTCGTGAAGCTATCACTGCCTTCTCTCTTAAGCTTTGGTGGAATTTTAGAAAGAATGATAGCCTTTGGGCTAATTTTATGATGGAAAATTATTGCCATGGTAAACACCCCCTTAACTGTGCTTATGTAGTTGGTGACTCTCTAGTTTGGAAAAGGCTTTGCTCCATTAAATGGGTTGCCAAATCATTAATATCTGAGGGTATTCATTTGGGTTCTCTTTTCTTTTGGAAAGACAATTGGATTGCCAATGGCTCTATTTACACCCTTTTATCTACCCACTCTACTGCTGCAATCAAAGTTAATTCTTTTTGGCTTAATAATAATTGGAATGAAAATAAACTTGAGAATTATATCCCTATTTCTCTTTTTGACAACTTTAGAAATATCCCCATTTTTTCTAACAAACCTGGCAAAATTCTTTTTAAGCTTTCTTGTAATGGTGACTTTATTCCTAAAGAGGTTTGGAATTTTATTAGACAAAAACCCCTCTAATGTTTTTATTAAACTTTGGAACAATATCATTTCCATTTCCTATTCCATTTTAGCTTGGAGGATTTCAATAACTTTATTCCTATGGACTCTTTGCTCTGGAATAAAGGGCTTTACCTACCTTCAAAGTGTTATTGTTGCTTTCATATTGAAAATGTAAATCAAGTTTTTGTCAATGGTGCTATTGCTTCTAAATTATGGTTTTGGTATGATGATTTATTTAATTCCAACTATTTTCAGGGTTCTCTTTCTTTTTATCAACTTCTTGAAGTCTGTTTCCAAAATACAGGGAAAGGTCATATCAAAGTTTTAATTGCTATTACCCTTATCTAGTTCATTTGGATGGATAGAAATGATGCTAAATATCATGGTACTCTTATAAACCATAAAAGATCGCTAGAACTAAAGAAAAAATTCATGCTCTTTCTAATGCTAATATTATTAGTAATATTCATTTTAGAGGTTATAAAATTTGTGGCTAAACAATTGGGTATCATTGCCTCGAGTTTGACTCATATAAAAGTGCTAGGATTATTCATTGGCTCAAACCTAAAGATAATTTAATTAAAGTGAATAGATGGTTGCTGTTTTGATTAATATGCGGTGGTATCCTTAGGATTCTAAAGCTATGTCATTTGTGCTTTTGCCTATCCACTCAAATCCTATTCTTATTTTACCGAGCTTATGGCTATTAATAAAGCTATTAAAATTTATTTGAAAAGATGTTTCCACAACATCTGGATCGATGTTGATGCTATCTTGCTTCTTGACATGCATAATTCCATTAGAAATGGAATGCTGAATTATTTTATCTTCTTAATCATACTAAAAATATTCTTTCTCAAGTAAATTTTAAAATTTCCCACATCCTTCATGAAGGTAATGCTTGTGTTGGTGCCAACTTAACTGAGTTCATTTTATTTGACAACCAAACTTTTCCTAAACTATTAAGAGGTTTGGTTAATCTGGATAATACTAGATTGCCTTATCTCATATTATAAATTCTTGGCTTGGTTTTTGATGATCTTCTGCTTTTGGTTGCCCCTTATTAAGTCCTCTTTGGGTTGTGGTTATCTACTTGTTTTCTCTCTTTGTCTTGACCTGGGTTATGTTTTTGATCTCTTACTTTTGGATTGGCTTGGTTTTTGGTACCTGGTGATTATTGTAAGTGCTAGGTTGCTTTGGTTTTTTTAGCTTTGTATTTGTCTTGTCGGTTGCTTACCACAATTTTCCATTAGCTATTTTTTATATCCTCCTTTGGGTTATGGCTATATTTTGCTTTTTTTCTTTCTGTGTGGGTTTTTCCTCTTTTCTATGCTGCTTGCTAACTTACCTGAGTTGGATCTACTGCTGTGATGGTTGATAGGGTGGCTTTGTTGGCTGGCTGGGTTGGCTGGTTGGGTTGGTTGGATGGCTAGCTGTGTTGGCTACTTTTCATTTTCTATTGGTGACTGATCTGGGGACTGTTGGTGGTTTATATCTAGCTTGATTTTGGCATGGTGGAAATTGTTGGTTGGCTATTATTTTCTCTGTTTTCTTGACTGGGGCTTCATGGTTGGTTTTGTTGATTTTGTTTTGTTTCTTTTGGTTATGGTTTTGACATCCTTTTATATTGGCCTTCCTCTCTTGGCTGCAGGGGCTTTGGGTTTGGGTATTATTCTGGATTGGCCAGTTGAAGTCTATTTTGTGGCTGTTAGTTTGCCTCGGGGGCTGGTGGCTTAGTTGGGTGCCTTTATTGCTGTTGTTCCTATTGGTTGGCTTATAGTCTATCTTATTGGGATTTGTAGCTTTTTTTCTTTGGATAGCTATTTTACTTACCTGAATCAAATTTTCTTTTGCCTTGGTTGGCTTTGGTGGCTGCTGTCTACTTCTACCTGTTCCCTGACTGCTATCTTTGATGATTTCAGCTTGATGACTGTTGTTGTTCTTTACACTAACTTGGGTCTTCTGCTGCTATGGTGGTTGAATAAGAGGATATGTTAGCTGGCTAGTTTGGTTGGTTGTATTGGCTTGTTGGGTTGGTTGGAGGGGTGGCTATTTTGGTCAATTTTTGCTTTTGACCATTATGGAAATCTATTGTGTTCTTTCTATGACCTATATTTTGGTTTCCTCCTTCTTTGCCTTTTCTCTTGGTTATATGACCCCATTTTTCTTGTTTGGGTGGCGGCCTTGCTATCCACCCTTTTGAGTTAGGCTGGCTATTTTTACTCTCTTTTTTTTTGTTGGTGGAGGATATGAGCACTTGTGTTTTCTTCTTTGCTCTTGTTTGTCTCTGGTTTGAGTTGTTACCCCTATCATGATGGTTACTCCTTTTGATTTTGTTACTCTTTTTGGTGGTGGCTTTGGTGGTGCTCCTATTATATTGCTGCTATCCCTGATGGTTGGTTGATTATCTACCTTATTGGGCTTAATTATTCTGGTGGCTTGGTGGTTGGTTGTTATGTTTATTGTTTGGAGGATTTTGACCTTTGGATGACAAATTTTGGATGATGGGCTACACAAGGTATGCTGGTTCTGATTGATGTTTCTCACTTTATTTTTTTTTCGGTAGAGCTATATGTAATTGTAACCCTTCCTAAGCTTGGATGCTTACATATAGTGTTGCTCCTTAAGATGATTGTAACTGAGCCTTTGCCTTTTCTTTTCTTTACTCCTTTTATGTGCTCTTACTTTTAATGCTTGCTTAAATGTACTCATCCTTTCAAAAGTATGTTGCAGATTTCTTTTATAGGTTGGGAGAGTCTTCCAGGTGGATCTTGCTGGTATCAGACGGACCAAATGAAGTTTGCTGTTGTTCAAATGGATTTTCGATGTTGATTTTTTTTTCTTTTACTTTCTTTCCTTTATTATTGTAATAATTAAGGGGTTTATCTCTTTAGGACTTATTGTACCTCTTTGAGCATTAGTTTAGAGATTTACCCCCTCTAAAGACTTTGTACTTTTTCTTTCTGGCAATAAAATTTCTTTAATTTCCCTTAAAAAAACCTAAAAAGCTAAAAACCTAATCCTAAACTAAACAAACCAAAAAAATAAAATAAATAAAAAAACCTAAACCAAAATAAAATAAAATAAAAATATAAACTAAAACCTAAACCTAAACCTAAACCTAAACCTAAACCTAAGAAATAAAATAAAATAAAAAAATAAAAACTAAACTAAAATAAAATCAATAAAAACCTAAACTAAACTAAGAAAATAAAAAACCTAAATAAAATAAAAACTAAACCTGAAATAAAAATAAAATAAACCTAAAATAAAATAAAATAAAAACTAAATAAAAACCTAAACCTAAGAAATAATCCTAAAAGTAAAACCTAAACTCTAAACTAAAAAAAAATCCTAAACCTAAAATAAAATTGAAATAAACCTAAACCTAAACTAAGATAAACTAAACTAAAATAAATAAAACCTAAACCTAAACCAAAAATAAACTAAACCTAAACCTAAACTAAATAAAATAAAATAAGCTAAAAACAAACCTAAACTAAAAAAATAATACCTAAAAATAAACTTAAAATAAAAACCTATAACCTAAACCTAAAAAAATAAAGTAAAAACCTAAGCCGAAACCTAAAAACAATAAATAAAAATAAATTAAACTAAAAAATAATCCTAAACCTAAACCTAAACCTAAAAAATAAACTAAAATAAATAACCTAAAATAAAAAAACTTAAACTAAATAAAAATAAAAATAAACCTAAATAACAGTAAAAAAATAAACTATACTAAAATTAATAAAACATATACTAAATAAACATAAACCTACCAATTTAGTTAATTAAAAAACAAATGGAAAATAAATAAAATAATAAAAATCCAAAACCCCAAAGCCTAAACCTACAACCCTAAACTGTAAACCCTAAAACCCTAAACCCTAAACCCTAAGTCCTAAACCGTAAACCCTAAATCTTAAAATCCTAAACCCTAAACCCTAAACCCTTAACCTTAATCCTTAAAATCTACAAACCTAAACCCTAAATCCTAAAACCCAAAACCTAAATCCTAAAACCTAAAACCTAAATCCTAAACCCTAAACTGTAAACTGTAAACACTAAACCCTAAACCCTAAACTCTAAAAACCTAAAACCTAAACCTAAAATAAAGAAAACCTACAAATAAAATAAATAAATATATAAAATCTAAACCTAAATAAAATAAAAAAATAAAATAAGATAAAAACCTAAACTAAAACCTAAACCTAAACCTAAACCTAAAAATAAAATGAAATTAAAAATAAAAACTAAATAAAATAAAATAAATAAAAACCTAAACTAAACAAAATAAAATAAAATAAACCAAAAATAAAAACTAAACGTAAAATAAAAATAAAATAAACCAAAAATAAAATAAAATAAAAACTAAATAAAACCTAAACCTAAAAAATAAACTAATAAATAAATAAAAATAAAAAACCTAAACCTAAACTAAAAAATTTAAGCCTAAAATAAACAAAATAAAATAAACGAATCTAAACTAAATTAAATAAAACCTAAACCTAAACCTAAAATAAACTAATCATATCTTAAACTAAACAAAATAAATTAAATTAAAATAAACTTAAGCCTAAAATAAAAAATAAAAAAAAAAAAAAAAACCTAAAATAAAACATAAACATAAACGTAAATATAAAAATAAAACCTAAACCTAAAAAATAAAGTGAAAATAAAGCTAAACTAAAAAATAAACATAAACCTAAACCTAAATCTAAAAAATAAAATAAAATTTAAAACCTAAAATAAAATAAAAATAAAAAATAAAATAAATTAAAGTAAATAAAAAATAAAGTAAATAAACCTAAACCTACGAGTTTACTTAATTTTTTTTCAAGAAAATCCTAAACCCTAAATCCTAAACCCTAAACCCTAAACCCTAAACCCTAAACACTAAACCCTAATATTATACCCTAAACCCTAAAAGCATAAACCCTAAACCCTACACCCTAAACCCTATACCCTAAACCTTAAATCCTAATGCCTATCCCTAAACCCTAAACCATAAACGTCAAACCCTAAACCTAAACCTAAGGTAACTAAGTAAATTAAAAAAGAAACCTAAAACCTAAAGCCTATTAAACCTGAACCGAAAGCTAAACCTTAAAGAAGGGCAGAACCTTGATGACACTAACATCAACATCAATTAGGCTCAGTCAAGAACTTGTGGTGGAGGCAAAGGAGAAGGCGACGGTTATTGTAGTGGTGGTGGGGGATCTGGACATGGAACTGGTGCTCAGAGTAATTGTGGTTATGGAGGCAGGAGGAGTGACAGAGGTTATAGTCATGGTGGTGGTGGAGGGAGAGATCAGGGATATGATGGTGGATCCGGCTACTCGAGAGGTCGGGGTGTTTTAATGGGAACATGAAAAAGTGAAGAACGGTCGATCCGATCTACTACTTATGGAATTTTGTTATTAGACATTAGAGTTATCTAGGGTTTTGATTTGCTCTATGTGTGCTAATTTTTTATCTATGTTGTCGCTTATGTCTTAGAAAACTTTCTATGTTACTTGGTTGATGAAATCGAAAAGAAGAAATTTTGAATCTGAATTTGTTCTCTATTAAAAAAGAACCAAAAAACCAAAACCCCAAACTAAAACTAGAACCCTAGACCTAAAACCTAAACCCTAAACCATTAATTCCTAAAACCCAAAACCCTAGACCCTAAACCCTAAATCCTAAAACCCTAAACCCTAAACCCTAAACCCTAAACCCCAAAACTTAAACCCTAAACCTTAAACCCTCAACTAAACCAAAACCCTAAACCCTAAACACTAAAAAGCTAAAAACTTAAACCTAAACTAAATAAAACCTAAAAATAAAATAAATAAATAAACCTAAACAAAAAAACAAAATAAAATAAAAACCTAATATAAAACCTATACCTAAAAAGAAAATAAAATAAAGAAATTAAAACTAAAGTAAAATAAAATAAATAAAAACCTCAACTAAACTAAAAAATAAAAATCTTAAATAAAATTTAAACAAACGTAAAATAAAAATAAATTAAGCCTAAATAAAGTAAAAATAATAAAAAACCTAAATAAAAAAACAAACATAAAAATAAATAAAAAATAAAACCTAAACCTAAAGTAAAAATAAAATAAACATAAACTTAAACATAAACTAAAATAAACCAAACAAAAATAAATAAAATCTATACCTAATCCTAAAATAAACTAAACCTAAACCTAAACTGAAACCTTAAATAAAATAAAATAAACTAAAAATAAACGTAAACCTAAACTAAAAAATAAAACCTAAATTAAAAACCTTAAACCTAAACCTAAAAATATAAAATAAAAAATAAAAAATAAAACCTAAACATGAAAAATAAAACAAAAATAAAACTAAACTAAAAAAATTAACATAAACCTAAACCTAAAAAATAAACCAAAGAAAAAAAACCTAAACCAAAATAAATAAACCTAAAATAAATAAACTAAACTAGATAATAATAAAATAAAAAAATAAAATAAAAAATAAAATAAACTATAAAAAAAAAGAAAACTAAATAAACTATAATAAACCTATTCCTTCACTTTATTAAAACAAAAAATAAAAAATGAAATAAAATAAAAAAAATCCCAACCCTAAACCCTAAACCCTAAAAGTAACCCTAAACCCCAAACCATGAACTCTAAACCTACAACCCTAAATCCTAAACCTTAAAACCCTAATCCCAAAAAAATAAACCCTAAAACTAAAACCTATAACCCTAAACCCTAAACCCTAAAAACCTAAAAATCTCAACATAAACTAATTCAAACCTAAAAGTAAAATAAATAAAAAACTTAAACTAAAACCTAAACTAAACCTAAACCTAAACCTAACCCAATATAAAATTAAATTAAAAATAAAAACTAAACTAAAAAAAATAAATAATAACCTAAAATAAACTAAAAAATAAAATAAACCTAATAATAAAAAACCTAAATAAAATAAGAACTAAATGTAAAATTAAAATAAAATAAACCTAAAATGAAAACTAAATAAAAACCTAAACCAAAAGATAAAAAAGTAAAATGAAATGAAAAATAAATAAAATAAAATCTAAACCCTAAACTAAAAAAAATGTAAACCTAAAATAAACAAAATAAAATAAACTTATACCTAAACTAAAATAAAATAAACTAAAATAAATAAAATCTAAACCTAAGCCTAAAATAAACTAAACCTAAACCCTAAACTATAACTAAAATTAAACCTAAACATGAACTAAAAAATAAAACCTAAAAATAAACCTAAAAAACCATAAAACTTAAACCTAAAAAAATAAAATAAAAACCTAAACCTAAACCTAAACCTAAAAAATAAAATAAAAATAAAACTAAACTAAAAAGTAACCCTAAACCTAAAAAAAAAACTAAACTAAAAAACCTAAATTAGAATAAATAAACCTAAAATAAATAAACTAAACTAAATAAATATAAAAATAGACCTAAATAAAAAAAATAAAGTAAACTAAATAAACAAAATAAAGTAAATGGACTAGATAAACCTAAACCTACCAGTTTTCTTAGTTTAAAAAAAATCAAAAAAATAAAAAAAAAAAAAAAAACTCTCCTAAACCCTAAACCCTAAAACTAACCATAATCCCAAAACTTTGAACCCTAAACATACAACCCTATACCATAAACCCTAAACTTTAAAATCCTAAACCCTAAAATGCTAAATCCTAAACCTTAAACCCAAAACACTAAGCCCTAAAACCTACAACCCCTAAACCCTAAACCCCAAATCCTAAACTCTAAACTTTAAGCACTAAAAACCTAAAAACAAAAACATAAACTAAATAAAACCTAAAAATAAAATAAATAAGTAAAATCTAATCCTAAATATAATAAAAACCTAAACCTAAACCTAAACATAAATGTAAAGATAAAATAAAATGAAAATTAAAAATTGAACTAAAATAATATAAATAAAAACCTAAACTAAACTAAAAAATAAAATAAACATATAAATGAAAAACCTAAATAAAATAAAAACTAAATGTAAAATAAAAAAATAAACCTAAAATAAAATAAAAAAATACTAAATAAAAACCTAAACCTAAAAAATAAACTTAAAAATAAATAAAAAATAAAACCCAAACCCTAAACTACAAAAATAACTTAAACCTAAAATAAATAAAATAAAAACCTAAACCTAAACTAAAATAAAATCCCTAAACATAGTACTAAAATAAACTAAACCTAAACCCTAAACTAAATAAAATAAAATAAACTAAAAATAAACCTAAAACTAAACAAAAAAATAAAACCTAAAACTTAAACTTAAAAAATAAAATAAAAACCTAAACACAAGCAAAAAAAAAAAAAACCTAAACCTAAAAAATAAAATAAAAATAAAACTAAACTAAAAAATAAACATAAACCTAAACCTAAACCTAAAAAATAAATTAAAATAAAAAACCTAAAAAATTAAACAATCCTAAAATAAATAAAATAAACTAAATAAAAATAAAAAATAAACCTAAATAAAAATAAAAAATAAAATAAAATAAAATAAATAAACTAAATAAACCTAAATCTGCCAGTTTACTTAATTAAAAAAAACCTAAACCCAAAACCCTAAACCCTAAATCCTAAACCTAAACCCTAAAACTAACCCTAATCCCTAAACCCTAAACCTACAACCCCAAACCTACAACCTTAAATCCAAAACTAACCCTAAACCCTAAACCCTAAACCCTAAACCCTTAACCTTAAAACCCTAAACACTAAACTAATCCTAAACCCCAAACCTTAAAATCTTAAACCTTAAAGCCTAAACTATAAACCCTAAACTAACCCTAAACCCAAAATCCTAAACCCTAACCTTAAACCCTAAACCCTAAACCCTAAATCCTTAAACCTAAACTATAACCCTAAACCCTAAAAGCATAAACCCAAAACCCAAAACCCAAAACTTTATGAGCAGAACCTTGACGGCAGGAACATCACCATCAATCGGGCTTAGTCTAGATCTGATGGTGGAGGCAAAGGTGGAGGTGGTAGTTATCACAATGGTGGTGGGGGATCTAGATGTGCTGGTAGATTTGGAGGTGGTGGTCAGAGCAGTGGTGGTTATAGAGGCGGGAGGAGTGACAAAGGTTATAATCGTGGTGGTCGCAGAGGTAGAGATTGAGGATATGATGGTGGATCCAGCTACTGGAGAGGCTGGAATGGTTCTGATGGGAACTGGAGAAACTGAAGAATGATCAATCCACCGCCGCTTATGGAACTGGTTTCTTTTAATTTGTTTGCTCTAAGCTCATTTTTGATCTATGTTCTCCCTTATGTCTTAGAAAACATGGTGTGTTACTTGGTTGATGAAATTGAAAAGAATAAATGTTGAATTTGAACTTGTTCACTATTAAAGAAAACCAAAAGCTCAAACTAAAAAAACTAAACTAAAAATAAAAATAAAATAAACAAAATTAAATAAACATAAACCTAAACTAAAATAAAATAAACTAAATTAAATAAAACCTAAACTTAAACCTAAACCTAAACTAAATAAAATAAAATTAACTAAAAATAAACTTGAATATAAACTAAATAATAAAACCTAAAAATAAACTTAAATAAAAACCTAAAACCTAAACCTCAAAAAATAAAATAAAAACCTAAACCTAAACCTAAAAATAAAAAATAATACCTAAACCTAAAAAATAAAATAAAAAGTAAAACTAAACTAAAAAATAAACATAATCCAAAACAAAAATAAAAAGAAACTAAAATAAAAAGCCTAATCTAAAATAAATAAACCTAAAATAACTAAATGAAATGAAATAACAATAAAAAAATAAACCAAAATAAAAATAAAAAAATAAAGTAAAATAAATAAAAAATACACTAAATAAACTAATTAAACTTGAACCTGCCAGTTTACTTAATTAAAAAAAAATAATACCTTAAACTCTAAATCCTAAAGCCTAAATCCTAAACCCTAAACCCTAAAAACCTTAAACCCTAAAGCTTAAACCCTAACCCTAACCCTAAACCCTAAATCCTAAACCCTAAATGCATAAACCCAAAAACTCTAAACCCTAAACCCTAAACCAAAAACCATCACCCTAAAACCCAAACCCTAAACCTAAACCTAAAGTAACAAAATAAAATAAAAAAATAGACCTAACCCTAAAACCTAATCAACCTACACCTAAACCTAAACCCTAGGAACTACACCGTCAGCCAGGCTTAGTCTAGATCTGGCGATGGAGGCGAAGGTGAAGGTGGCGATTATCACGATGGTGGTGGGGAATCTTGAGGTGCTGGTGGATATGGAGGTGGTGGTTGGAGCAGTAGTGGTTATGTCGGCTGGAAGAGTGACAGAGGTTACAGCCGTGGCGGTGTCGGAGGGAGAGGTTGGGGATATGATGGTGAATCCCGCTACTAGAGTGGCTAGGGTGGTTCTGATGGGAATTGGAGAAACTGAAGAATGGCCGATCTGATCTGGTTCTTATGGAACTTTGTCATTACAGTAGAGATGGTTCAAGTTATCTAGGGTTTTTTATTTGCTTTATGGATGCTCATTTTTTATCCATGTCATTGCTTGTGTCTTAGAAAATTATTGTGTTACTTGGTTGATGAAATCGAATAGAATAAATGATGATTTTTAATTTATTTCTGTTAAAAAAAACCAAAAATATTAAACCCTAAACTAAAACCTGAACCCTAAACATAAACCCCAAACCCTAAACCCTAAACCAAAAAACTCCTAAACCCTAAACCCTAAACCCCAAACCCTAAACCTTAACCATAAACTACCACTAAACCATAAACCCAAAACCCTAAAAAACTTAAAACCCTAAACTAAATAAAATCTAAAAATAAAATAAATAAATAAACTTAAAATAAAATAAAAAAATTGTAATAAAATAAAAATATAAACTAAAACTTAAACCTAAACCTAAAAATAAAATAAAATTAAATTAAAAATAAAAAATAAACTAGAATAAAATAAATGAAATCCTAAACTAAACTAAAAAATAAAATAAACTTAAGAATAAAAAACTTAAATAAAATAAAAACTAAATATAAAATAAAAATAAAATAAACTTAAAATATAATAAAATAAAAACTAAATAAAAACCTAAGCCTAAAAAATAAACCAAAAAATTAATAAAAATAAAACCTAAACCCAAAATAAAAAAAACTTAAACTTGAAATAAAAATAAAATAAATAAAATAAAATAAACCTAAACTTAAACTAAAATAAATTAAACTAAAATAAATAAAAGCTAAACTAAATAAAATAAAATAAACTATCAATAAACATAAACCAAAACTAGTAAGAAAATGTAAAAATAAACCTGAAATAAAAACCTAAAACTTATCCTAAAAAAATAAAATAAAAACCAAAACATAAACCAAAAAATAAAAAATAAAACCTAAACCTTAAAATTAAAATAAAAATAAAACTCAACTAAAATATAAAATTATACCTAAACCTAAACCTAAACCTAAAAAATAAACTAAAATAAAAAACATAAACTTAAAGAAATAAACCTAAAATAAATAAACTAAACTAAAAAAAATAAACTTAAAAAAATAAAAAATAAAGTAAACTAAAATAAATATAAAATAGACTAAATAAACCTAAACCTATAGTTTACTTAATTTAAAAAAGACACATAAACCATATATCATAAACCCTAAACCCTAAACCTACAACCCTAAACCCTAAACTGTTGAAAATACTAAACCATAAACCCTAAACCCTAATCGTAAACCCTAAACCCTAAAAGCATAAACCCTAAAACTCTATACCCTAAACCCTAAACCCTTAACCCTTAACCCTAAAACCTAAACCCTAACCCTAAAGCCTAAACCAAATAACCCAAACCTTAAACCTAAACCTGAATAAATAAATAAATTAAAAAATAAACCTAAACCCCAAAACCTAAATAACCTAAACCTAAACCCTAAGAATGGGAAAAACCTTTATGGCAGAAACATCACCAAAGGCTTCTAGATCTAATGGTGGAGAAAGAGGTGGAGGTTATAGTGGTGGTGGGGATCCGAGGTGATGTGGATATAAAGGTGGTGGTGAGCAATGAGGTTATGGAACCACTGAGGTTACATCTATGGTGGTGAGGGAGAGAGATATATGAAGGTGGATCACTTCCGGGTGGTTCGATGGGAACTAGAAATAAGAACCTGATCCAATCTGTTGCTTATGAAGTGTCATTATAATAGATATGGTTAAGTTATCTAGGGTTTTTGATTTGCTCTATGCGTGCTCATTTTGGATCTGTGTCTTCGCTTGTGTCTTAAAAAACTTGGTGTGTTACTTGTTTGATGAAATCGAAAAGAAGAAATGTTGAATATGAATTTGTTCTCTGTTTAAAAAAAAACCAAAAACCCTAAACCCTCAACTAAAACTTGAAACCTAAGCCTAAAACCTAAACCCTAAACCTTAAACCCTAAAAACTTAAACCCTAAATCCTAAGCTAAAAAGCTTAAACCCTAAACCCTAAAACCTAAACCCTAAACCCTAAACCCTAAATCCTATTCCCTAAACCCTAAAACCTACAACCCTAAATCCAAAACCATAAAACCAAAACCCTAAACCCTAATCCCTAAACCCTAAACCCTAAACCCTAAAAACCTAAAAGCCCAAAAACCTAAACCTAAACTAAATAAATAAAAAACTAAATAAAAAAACTAAATATCTAAATAAAAAAATTAAAAATAAAATAAAATACACCTGAACTAAATAAAACCTAAAAATAAAATAAATAAAAAACCCTAAACCTAAACTAAATAAAACCTAAAAATAAAATAACTAAAAAAACCTAAACTTAAATTAAATAAATAAAATAAAATAAAATAAAAACCTAAAACTAAACTTAAAAATAAAATAAAAAAAATAAAATAAAATAAAATAAAATAAATAAAATCCAATTGAAAACTAAAAAATAAAATAAACATAAATAATAAAAAACTTAAATAAAATAAAATCAAATAATAAACATAAATAAAATTAACAATTAAATTAAACTATAATAAATAAAAATGAACTAAATAAACTAAATAAACCTAAACCTACTGGTTTACTCAATTAAAAAAAAAATTCCTAAACCCTATGCTAACCTTAATCCCTAAACCCTAGACCATAAAAACCCTAAATGCTAAAGCCTAAGCAAATATCTCTAAACCCTAAATTCTAACCCTAAACCCTAAAGCCTAAAAACATAAACCCTAAAACCCTAAAGCCTAAAAACATAAACCCTAAATCCCTAAACCCTAAAAATATAAACCCTAAAACCCTAAAACCCTAAACCCTAAAAATCTAAAAATAAAATAAATGTCAACTAACCTAAAAATAAAAAACCTAAATAAATAACCCTAAATTCTAAACATTAAAAAAAATAAAATATGCCTAAGAATAAAAACCTAAATAAAATAAAATAAACTAAAAATAAACTTAAACCAAAATAAAAAAAATAAAACTTAAAAATAAACCTAAAATAAAAACCTATAACCTTAACTTAAAAATAAAAAATAAAATTTAAACCTTAAAAATAAAATAAAAATAAAACTCAACCACAAAATAAACCTATACTTAAACCTAAACCTAAAAAATAAACTAAAATAAGAAACCTAAACAAAAATAAATAAACCTAAAATAAATAAACTAAACTAAATAAAAATTAAAAAATTAACCCAGATAAAAAATAAAATAAACTAAAATAAATAAAAAATTAACTAAATAAACATAAACCTACTAGTTTACTCAATTTAAAAAAAACCATAAACCATAAAACTTAAAACTAAACCCTAAACCTAAAACCTATAACCCTAAAAAACCCAAAACACTAAACCATAAATTAAAACCCTAAACCCTAAACCCTAAAGCTAAATATGAAACCTAAACACTAAACCCTAAACTAAACCTAAAACCTAAATCCTAACCCTAAACCCTAAACCCTAAACTAAACCCTAAACCCTAAAATCATAAATAAACCCTAAATAAACTAAGTAAACCTTAAATCAAAAATAAACCCTAAACCTAAAATAAACCCTAAAAAAGTAAACTAAAACCTAAACCCTAAACCTAAATCATAAAATAAACCTAAAACCTACAACCTAAATAAGTCCTAAACCTAAAACCTAAAACTAAACTAAACTAAATAAACCAAAAATTAAATAAATAAAAAAACTTAAACCTAAAAAAATAAAAATAATAAAAACCTAAACATAAACCTAAAAATAAAATAATTAAAATAAACTAAAATATAATTAATAGAAACCAAACTTAAACAAAATAATAAAATAAACCTAAGAAAAAATAACCTAAATATAATAAAATAAAAATAGATAAAAATAAAAAATATAATTGACTAAAATAAATATAAAATAAACTAAATAAACCTAAACCTACTAATTTACTTAATTTAATAAAAACCATAAACCTAAACCTAATGCCTAAATCCTAAACCCTAAACTAAACCCTAAACTCTAAACCCTAAAAAACTAAACCAGAAAACCCTAAACCCTAAACCCTAAATCAAACCCTAAGCCCAAAAAACCTAAAAAATCTAAACCTAAACTAAATAAAAGCAATAAATAAAATATATAAAAAAAACCTAAACCTAAATAAAATAAAAAATAACATATAATAAAAACCTAAACTTAAACCTAAAAATAAAAAAATAAAAAAATAAACTAATAAAAACTTATACTAAAATAAAATAGATAAAACCTCTAAACTAAAAGAAAACAAACATAAAATTAAAACCTAAATAAAATAAAACTTAAACCTAAAGTAAAATAAAATAAACAAAATAAAATAAACCTAAACCTAAACTAAAATAAATTAAAATAAAATAATAAAACCTAACCTAAACCTAAACTAAATAAAATAAAATAAACTAAAATAAACCTAAACCTAAACTAAAAATAATAAACCCAAAATAAAATAAAACCTAAACCTAAAAATAAAAATAAACCTAAACCTAAACCTAAAAAAAATAAAAAATAAAAACTTATACCTTAATAATAAAATAAAATAAAATAATTAAAAATAAACCTAAACCTAATAAGTCTAAAAAATAAAAAAACTAAACTAAAATAAATAAACTTAAAATAAATAAACTAAACTAAATAAAAAAAATATACTTAAATAAAATAAAAAATAAAATAAACTAAAATAAATAAAAATTACACTAAATAAACTAAATAAATCTAAACCTATAGGTTTATTTAATTTATTAAAAAAAAACATAAATCTTAAATCCTAAACCTTAAAGCCTAAATAAATAAACCTAAAATAAACCTAAATCATAAAACCATAAAAAAAATAAAACCTAAACCCTAAATAAAAAATAAACCTAAATAAATAAAATAAAATCCTAAAAAAAATCATAAATAAAACCCTAAACTTAAAAAAACCTAAACTAAACCTAAAATATAAACTATAAATAAATAAACCTAAATAAACAAAATAAATAAATAAATAAATAAATAAATAAAATAAATAAATTAAATTATAAATAAAATAAACTAAATAAACTAAACTTAATTAAAATTAAAAAAATAAACCTAAACCCAAACCTAAACCTAAACCCTAAAAACATAAAAACCTAAAGCCTAAACACTAAACCCTAAACCATTAACCCTAAAGCTAAACCCTAAACCCTAAAAGCCTAAACCCTAAATCCCTAAACCCTAAACCCAAAAAGCTAAACCCTAAACCCAAAACCCTAAAAACCTAAACAAAATAAAACCTAAAAAAAAATATAAGATAACCTAAACCTAAATAAAATAAAAAAATAAAATAAAAACCTAAACCCTAAAAAAATAAACAAATAAAAATAAACTAAAATAAACTAAATAAAAACCTAAATTTAAACTAAAAAAGAAATAAACCTAAGAATAAAAAACAAAATAAAATAAAAATTAAACCTAAAATAAAAATAAATAAACATAAAATAAAATAAAATGATAACTAAATAAAAACTAAAATAAAAAATAAACCTAAAAAAATAAAAATTAAAACCTAAAACCTAAACTAAAAAAAAAACTAAACCAAAAATAAAAATAAAATAAATAAAATAAAATAAACCTAAACTTATACTAAAATAAAATAAACTAAAATAAATAATACCTAAACCTAAACCTAAAATAAACTAAACCTAAACCTAAACCTAAACTAAATTAAATAAAAATAAACTAAAAATAAACCTAAGCCTAAACTAAAAAAAACCTAAAACCTAAACCTAAAAAAAAAAAACCTAAACTTAAACCTAAACCTAAAAATAAAAAATAAAACCTAAACTTGAAAACTAAAATAAAAATAAAAGTAAACTAAAAAATAAACATAATCCTAAACCTAAACAAAAAAATAAACAAAAATAAAAAAAGCTAAAATAAATAAATGAAATGAAATAATAATAAAAAATAACCCTAAATAAAAATAATAAATAAAATAAACTAAAATAAATAAACAAATTAAACCTAAGCCTACTGGATTACATAATTAAAAGAAATAAAACCTTAAAACTTAAATCTTATACCTTAAACTCTAAAACCTAGAACCTACACCCTAAAAACCTTAAACCCTAAACCCTAAACCCTAACCGTAAACCTTAACCGTAAACCCTAAATCCTAAACTTTAAAAGAATAAACCTAAAACCCTTAAACCCTAAACTCTAAACCCTAAACCCTAAACCCTAAACCCTAAACCCTAAACCCTAACCCTAAACCGTAAACCTAACCCTAAACCTAAGGTAAGTATATAAATTAAAAAATAAGCCTAAACCTTAAAACCAAATAAAACTAAACCAAATCCTAAACCCTAAGAATGGGAACAACTAAGAACATCACCACAACCGTGCTCAATCTAGATATGGCGGAGGTGAAGGTGGAGGTGGTATCAAGTGGTGTGGAGGATCTGTGGATATGGAGGGTTGAGTGGTGGTTAAGGTTACGTGTGGTGATGGCAAAGGGAGAGATCAGTGATATGATGGTGGATCCTGCTACTCGAGAGACCAAGGTGGTTTTGATGGGAACTAGAGAAACTGTAGAATGGTCGATCCGTTCTATTGCTTATGGAAATATTTCTTTATAGTAGAGAAGGTTCTAGTTATCTAGGGTTTTTGATTTGCTCTATGCGTGCTCATTTTTTATTTATGTCATTGCTTGTGTCATAGAAAACTTGGTGTGTTACATGGTTAATGAAATCGAAAAGAAGAAATGATCATTCTTAATTTGTTTCTATTAAAAATAAAAAAACCTAAAACTTTAAACCCTAAACCTAAAACCTAAACCCCAAACCATAAATCATAAACCCTAAATAAAATAAAAAACACTAAAACCCTAAACCCTAAACCCCCCTAAAGCCTAAACTAACACTAAACCCTAAATCTTAAACCTTAAAAAGCTAAAAACATAAACCTAAACTAAATAAAACCTAAAAAATAAATAAATAAAAAACATAAACAATAATAAAATAATATAAAATAATCTAAAATAAAATAAAAATAAAATTTAAAACCTAAACAAACTAAACCTAAACCTAAAATAAAATAAAATTAAAAATTAAAAAAATTAAATAAAATAAATAAAACCTAAACTAAACTAAAAATAAAATAAACTATGAATAAAATATAATAAAAAATAAACTTAAATTAAAAATAAATAAACCTAAAATAAAATAAAATAAAAACTAAATAAAAACCTAAACTGAAAAAATAAACACAAAAATAAAACCTCAAAAGAAATAAAAAATAAAACCTAAACCCTAAAAAAAATAAACCTAAAATAAAACTAAAATAAACAAAATAAAATAAACCTAAACCTAAGCTATAATAAAACCTAAAAATATACATAAAACCTAAACCTAAACAAAAATAAATAATACCTAAACCTAAAAGTAATATAAACTAATCGTAAACCCTAAACTAAATAAAATAAATTAAATTAAAAATAAACCTAAAGTTAAATTAAAAAATTAAAACCTAAAAATATACATAAAATAAAAACCTAAAACCTAAACCTAAAAAAATAAAACAAAACATAAACCTAAACCTAAAAAGAAAAAATAAAACATAAACCTCAAAAATAAAATAAAAAATAAAGCTAAACTAAAAAATAAACATAAACCTAAACCTAAACCTAAAAAATAAACTAAAATTAAATACCTAAACTAAAATAAATAAACCTAAAATAAATAAACTAAACTAAATAAAAATAAAAATAAACCTAAATAAAGTAAAATAAAATAATCTAAAATAAATAAAAATAAACTAAATAAACTAAATAAACCTAAACTACCTACTTTAAACTAAACCCTAAACCTACAACCTAAACCTTCACCCTAAATCCTAAACTAACCAAACCATCAATCAAAACTAAACCCTAAATGCTAAACCCTAAAACCTAACCCTAACCTTAAACCCTAAACCTACCCAAAACCCTAAAACCATAATCCCTAAACTTTAAACTAACCCTAAACCCTAAACCCTAAAAATCCTAAACCCTAAACCTTAAAGCATAAACCCTAAAGCCTAAATCCTAAACCATAAATTAACCTTAAACCCTAAGCCTAAACACTAAATCCTAATCTATAAACATCAAACCCTAATACTGAAACTTAAACATAAAAGCCTAAACCCTAAAAGCCTAAACCCTAAACCCTAAAAAGCTAAAACCATAAACTTAAACTAAATAAAACTAAAAAAAATAAAATAAACAAATAAACCTAAACATAAATAAAATAAAAAAATAAAAAAACCTAAACTAAAACTAAAACCTAAAACTAAAAATAAAATAAAATAAAAATAAACTAAAATAAAATAAATAAAATCATAAACTAAACTAAAAAATAAATAAACCTAAGAATAAAAAAACCTAAATAAAATAAAAAAAAATTAAAATAAAAATGAAATAAACCAAAATAAACTAAAATAAAAACTTAATAAAAACCTAAACCTAAAAAATAAACCTAAAAATAAATGTAAAATAAAACCTAAACCCAAAACTAAAAAAAAAATAAACCTAAAATAAAAAGAAAATAAACAAAATAAAATAAACCTAAACCTAAATTAAACTAAACTAAACTAAAATAAATAAAACCTAAACCTAAACCTAAACTAAAAAATAAAACCTAAAATAAAAACCTAAAACCTAAACCAAAAAAATAAAATAAAATAAAACCCTAAACCTAAACTTAAATATAATAAAAATAAAACTAATCTAAAAAATAAACCTAAACTAAAAAAATGTAAACTAAAATAAATGAACCTAAAATAAATAAACTAAACTAAATAAAAAAATAAACCTAAATAAAAATAAGAAATAAAGTAAACTAAAATAAATAAAAAAATATACTAAATATGCTAAATAAACAAAAACCTACTGGTTTACTTAATTGAAAAAAAACCTTAAACCATATATCGTAAAACCTAAACCCTGAACCAACAACCCTAAATCCTAAACCCTAAACCCTAAACCCTAAACATAAACTTGAAGTATCTAAATAAAATAAAAATAAACCTAAACCCTAAGAATGGGCAACCGATGATAAACATCACCAAAGGCTAAGTCTAGATCTGGTGGTGGAGGCAAGGTGGAGGTGGCTGCAGTGGGGATCCAAGGTGCTTGTGGATATGGAGGTGGTGGTCGGGCAAGGGGTTATGGAGGCTGAGGAGCCGTGGTGGGGATCCGAGGTGAATATGCGTTCTAATTTTTTATCTATGATGTTACTTTTGTCTTAGAAAACTTGATGTGTTACTTGTTTGATGAAATAAAAAATAAGAAATGTTGAATCTAAATTTGTTCACTATTAAAAAAAGCCAAAAACCCTAAACCCTAAACCTAAACATTAATCCCTAAACCCTAAACTCTAAACCAGAAACCCTAAACCCTAAACCATAAAGACTAAATCCTAACCCATAAACCCCAAACCCTAAACCCCAAACCCTAAACCCTAAACCCTAAACCCTAAACCCTAAACTAACCCTAAACCCTAAACCCTAAACCCTCAAAACCTAAACCTAAATTAAATAAAACCTATAAAAAATATAAAAATCTAAAATGAAATAATAAAATAAAATAAAATAAAAATAAACTAAACCTAAACTAAACATAAGAAAAAATTAAAATAAAATAAATGAAAACTTAAACTTAACTAAATAAATAAAAAAAAGCCTAAATAAAGAAGAACTAAACATAAAATAAACATATAATAAACTTAAAATAAAGTGAAATTAAAACTAAATAAAAACCTAAACATAAAAAATAGACCTAAAAATAAAACCTAAAAATAAATAAAAAATAAAACTTAAACACTAAACTAGAAAAGAAACCTAAACTAAAATAAAAAATAAAATAAACCTAAACCTAAATTAAAAATAAATAAATAAAACATAAATTTGAACCTAAAATAAACTAAAACTAAACCTAAACCTAAACTAATTAAAATAAAATAGACTAAAAATAAACCTAAACCAAAATTAAAATATAAAACTTAAATATAAACCAAAAAATAAACTAAACTTAAAATAAAATAAAACTAAACCTAAACTTAAAAGAAAATAAAACCTAAACCTAAAAAATAATATAAAAAATAAACTAAACTAAAAATAAGAAAAACCTAAACCTAAAATAAACTAAATAAAAAAATCTATACTAAAGTAAATAAACCTAAATTAAATAAACTAAACTAAATAAAAAATAAAGATAAAACTAAATAAAAAATAAATTAAAATAAACTAAAATAATAAAATCAACTAAATAAATTAAATATACATAATCCTATCAATTTACTTAATTAAAAAAAATAAAAAACTAAATAAAATTTAAAAAAATAAAAAAAAACCCTAACCCTAAACCCTAAACCCTAAAACTAACCCTATACCATAAACCTACAACAATAAACCCCAAACCTAAACCTAACCATAAACCTAAACTAAAAATAAAAAATAAACTTAAACTTAAATTAAATAAAAAAATAAAATAAAATAAAAACTTAAACTAAAATAAAACCTAAAAAGAAATAAAAAAATAAAAACTACGCCCTAAACTAAAAAAAAATATAAAACTAAAATAAACAAAATAAAATAAACCTAAACCTAAACTAAAAAAATAACTAAAAAAATAAACCTAAATAAACTTAAACCTAAAAAAATAAAATAAAAAATAAACCTAAATAAAAAAAAATAAAAAAAATAAACTAAATAAATAAATAAACCTAAAAAAATAAAATAAAAATAACTAAATAAAATAAAAAATAAATAAACTAAAATAAAATAAAAAATAAAAATAAATAAATAAAAAATAAATAAATAAATATAAATATAAAAAAAATAAACCTAAATTAAAATAAAAAATTAAACCCTAAAACTAAATAAACCCTAAATTAAATAAAATAAAAAAAAACTAAAAAATTAAACCCTAAACACTAAACCTAAATAAAACCCTAAACTAAACCCTAAAAATGCTAAAACATAAACCCTAAACCAAAACCTAAACTAAATCTAAAGTAATTAAATAAATTAAAAATAAACCTAAACAAAACCTAATAAACCTAACCTAAACCTAAGTAGAACCTTGATGTGAACACCATCAAGCATCAATCTAGATGCAAAGGGAGGCAAGGCGGTGGAAGGTGTGGGATCTGAGGTGTTGGGTATGGAGGGAGTGGTGGTGAGTGGTGGGTTATAAAGTGGGAGGAGAAGAAGGTTACAGCCTTGGATGGTGGAGGGAGAGGTCAGATATGATGGTGGATCCCACTGAGAGGCCTGAAGAAAATGAGAAAGAAGACGGTTGATTTGATATGCTACTTTTGGACTGTCTTTAAGATGACTATTCTAGTTATCTAGGTTCTTGATTTGCTCTATGTATGCTCATTTTTTTATGTCATCACTTGTGTCTTAGAAAACTTGGTGTTACTAGGTTGATGAAATTGAAAAGAAGAAATGTTGAATCTATTTTTTTCTTTATTAAAAAATAAAAAATAAATACTAAACTAAAACTTGAACCATAAATCTAAAACCTAAATTGTAAACCCTAAACCCTAAAGAAAATAATAAGAAAATCCTTAAGCATAAACCCAAAAACTTAAAACTAACCCTAAACCCTAAACCATTAAACCTACAAAACTAAACATACAACCCTAAACCCTAAACCCTAAACCCTAAAAACCCTAAACCCTAAACTCTAAACCCTAAACCCCAAACCCTAACCCTAAACCCTAAACCCTAAACCCTAAATGCATAAACCCTAAAACCCTAAACCCTATAGTAAATTAAATAAACCTAAACTACTTATTTTTTTAAAACCCTAAACCCTAAATTTTAAACCTAAACTAAACTAAAACATTAAACCTTTAACCTAAAACTAACCCTAAACTCTAATCCTGACTTACACCCTAAACCTAAAACCCTAAACCCTAAAAAAAAAGCAAACACTAAAACTATAACCTAAACCTAAACCCTAAACCCTAACTCTAAACCCTACACTCTAAACCCCAAACCCTAAACCTAAACCTAAAGTAACTAAAGAAATTAAAAAATAAACCTAAACCCAATAACCTAATAAACCTAAACCTAAACTTAAACCATAAGAATGTGTAGAAGGTGGATGCTGAGGCGAAGTTATCGAATGGTGGTGGGGGATATGGAGGTGCTGATGGATATGGAGATGGTGGTCAGAGCAGTGGTGGTTATGGGAGGAGCGATGGAGGTTACAATCATGGTGGTGGCGGAGGGAGTGATCAGGGATATGATGGTGGATCCCGCTACTCGAGAGGCCTTGGGTGGTTCTAATGGGAAC
This sequence comes from Cymbidium sinense, assembly GCA_021442155.1. Classification (NCBI taxonomy): domain Eukaryota; kingdom Viridiplantae; phylum Streptophyta; class Magnoliopsida; order Asparagales; family Orchidaceae; genus Cymbidium; species Cymbidium sinense. The sequence goes on from CM038214.1 coordinate 132,460,353, forward strand.
TGGAGAAACTAAAGAATAGCATATTCGATCTACTACTTATGGAACTAACTTTACAGAAGAAACTATTCTCATTATCTAAGTTTTTGATTTGCTTTAAGCATGCTCATTCTTAATCTATGTCATCGCTTGTGTCTTAGAAAACTTAGCGTGTTACTTGGTTGTTGAAATCGAAAAGAAGAAATGTTGAATATGAATTTGTTCTCTGTTAAAAAAAAATAAAATGCTAAACCCTAAACTAAAACCTGAATCCTAAACCTAAAAGCTAAACCCTAAACCATAAACCCTAAAAATAATAATAATAATAATAACATAACCCTAAACCCTAAAATGTACAACCCTAAACCACAAACCCTAAACCCTAAACCCTAAACCCTAAACCCTAAACTCTAAACCCTAAACCCTTAAACTCTAGAAACCAAAAAACCTAAACCTAAACTAAATAAAACCTAAAAATAAAATAAATAAAAAAACCTAAACCTAAATAAAATAAAAATCTAAACTAAAACCTAAACCTAAATATAAGCCTAAACCTAAACCTAAAAATAAAAAAAACAAAAATAAAACTAAACTAAAATAAAATAAATAAAAACCTAAACTAAACTAAAAAATAAAATAAACCTAAAAATAAAAAACTTAAATAAAATAAAAACTAAATGAAATATAAAAATAAAATAAACCTAAAATGAAATAAAATAAAAACTAAATAAAAACCTAAACCTAAACATAAATAAAAAATAAAACCTAAAATAAAAATAAATAAAATAAAATAAACCTAAACCTAAACTTAAACCTAAAATAAACTAAACCTAAACCCTAAACTAAATAAAATAAAGCAAACTAAAAATAAACCTGCACCTAAACTAAAAAATAAAACCAAAAAATAAACCTAAAATAATAACCTAAAACCTAAACCTAAAAAAAAAATAAAATAAGAACCTAAACTTAAACCTAAAAAAAAAAACCTAAACATAAAAAATAAAAATAAAAATAAAACTAAACTAAAAAAATAAACATAAACCTAAACCTAAACCTAAAAATAAACTAAAATAAAAAACCTAACCCTAAAAATAAATAAAATAAACTAAATAAAAAAAAAAATAACCCTAAATAAAAATAAGAAATAAAATAAAATAAAATAAATAAAAAATAAATCAAATAAACTAAAAAAACCTAAACCTAATAGTTTAATTAATTTAGAAATAAACCTAAACTAAAACATGAACACTAAACCTAAAACCTAAACCCTAATCCTAAACCCTAAAAAAAATTAAAAAAAAACCCTAACCCTAAACCCTTTTTAACCCAAAACCATAAACCATAAATCCTAAACCCTGAACCATAAACCATAAACCATAAACCCTAAACTCTAAAACCTTAAACCTTAAGCCCAAAACCCAAAACCCTAAACCCAAAACCAAAACCCTAAACCCTAAACCCTAATAACCATAAAAACCCTAAGTCCTAAAGCCTAAACACTAAACCCAAAACCCAAACCCCTAATCCTAAAAAACCTAAAACCCTAAACCCTAAAACCTAAACCCTAAACCTAAACCCTAAATCCTAAGCTAAACCCTAAAAGCATAAAATCAGTTTAAGCTAAAAGTTAAAATAAAAATAAAACTCAACTAAAAAAAACCAAAACATAAACCAAAACCTAAAAAATAAACAAAAATAAAAAAACCTAAACTAAAATAAATAAATAAAAATTAAAGAAATAAAACTAACCAAAAATAAAAAGTAAACCTAAATAAAAATAAAAAATAAACTAAACTAAAATAAATAAAAATAAACTAAGTAAACTATATAATCCTAAACCTATCAGTTTACTAAATTTTAAAAAAAACCCTAAACCCTAAATCCTAAATCCTAAACCTTAAACCCTGAACTGAAAAACTAACCATAAACCCTAAACCCAAAACCTGCAACCCTAAACCCTAAACTATAAACCCTAAATGTCTCTAAACACTAATTCCTAAACCCTAAACTATAATCTTAAACCCTAAACTTTAAACCCTAAAACCTACAGCTAAACCCTAAACCTTGAACCCTAAACTTTAACCCTTAACCCAACACCCAAAACCCCAAACCCTAAACCTAAACTTAAAGTAAATAAATAAATAAAAAGAAAAACCTAAACCCTAAAACCTAATAAATCTTAACCTAAAACTAAGTTCTTAGTAAGCAGTCATTACCACATCATACGTCGCTCTTGATACACATGCCACCCCACCTCGTGTTTCTAGTGATTTCCTTTTCTCATTTTTTCGATGCTTGATGGTCGTTTTGGCGTGATTCTCTGGATTCCTAGAATCGATGGTCGCCGCATTTCATTTTTACTTAGAGTGACATTATGGCTAGGCATCTTCCCTAATGATTCCATGGGGGAAACTGACGGATCCAATGGATCCTAATTGGGCATCAACTACCTTGACTTTGGCTACTTTGAAATCATTCAAAGACATCCTTTCTGGTAAGGATAGTCGTGAGTCCTCGAACTTATTTTGAATTCTTTTTAAGGCATGTTTGCAGTTATGTGCTCTGATCTAATTATGGAAAAGCTTGCTAAGCCATTTGAATTTACTTTGGTTGGAAAGTTTACTCTTCGTAGATCAAATCTGGAAAACATTCACTCTTTCTTTCAGAGTCTCAAACTTTAGCTTTTAGATTGGTTTAATTGATCCTCACCACATTTTGATTAAGTAACAAATGATTTGGATTACTCTTGTGTTTTTATTCATCATTATTATTTTGTTTTCAATTTCCAAATGAGGTTGGTAAAATGGACTCCACTATTTGATATTAGGAAAGAATCCCCAAACATTATGGTTTGGATTTCTCTCCCCAATATGCAAATTCATTTCATTAATCATCAATTCCTTTTTATTGTCGGTGCTTTATTTGACCATTACAAATTGATTAGGCAAAAAGCTACAAAATCTTGACCTTCTCTGCTAGAATCTTTATTGAATTGGACATTACCAAGAAATACCCCAAAGTAATCTAGTTGGGATCTAAAAAATATAGTTATATGCAGAAAGTTGATTTTAAAAATTTCACTACCTTCTATTCTCCTTGTAAAATCCACGGGCATCATAATTCTAAATGTTTCATTTTGCATACTCACCTAAAAAAGAAAATTCCTATTAGGGAAACTATTGTTAAAAACCCTAGGTCGACCATTATTAAATATAAAAAAGTTTATTTAGAAAAAAAGGATTCATTGAATGTTCCCAATAAGTCTATTTTACCTCTTATTTCTTTTATGGAATTGAAGGTTTCTAATGTGGAAAATAATATTTTCTAAACTTTTGGATGACAATTCTTTTCCTCTAAGTTGATCCTCACATCCTTATCGCTTTTGTTTGATGAAAATGATGCTTTAATTGAAAATATTAATGAGGATATCAACTTTATGCATCATTCAAATTCAATGGAGAATATGGCTTTGGTTTCTCATGATATTCGCTTTGAAAATTTTGACTTTATTTTAGTTTAGGATGATTTAAATTCTTAAAAAGATTTGGTTTTGTCAAATAATTTGGGTATTGAAGAAGAAGGGCTGGATGTTCACACTTGCCTTATTAATAAATTTGTTTTAGCTCCCTCGCTTGCTATACCCAATGCTCATTTTCCTTTAATAAATTCTAATAACTTGGAAGAAGGAGAACTCACTTCTATACAATAGACTTCCCTAAATTTGTGACTAACGCTAAATCCTTTCATGATGATGATTCTATGGGAAAAGGAAATGGTTTCCAAACTTATCATGCTAAAAAGAAAAAAATGTTAAGAAGATCCCTACCAAATGGTCCAAAAACACTAGATCTACTATGACCTCCCTCTCCTCTCTTAATTAACCTTTTCTTAACACCTTTTTTATTTCCTTATGTTTACTATTTTTGTTGGGAATGTTAGAGGGATCTATACCTTATCTATTCATAACCGTATTAGAAAGCTTTGTCATATTTATAATATTTCTTTACTTATTGTTTTGGAGCCTCTTATTCATGCAAATAAAATTAACCATGTTGCTAGAATGATTGATTTCAAATTTTTCTAATGTTAATAATAAAATTTGGTGTTTTTGAAATAATTTTATGGAGTTTTCTATTCTTGATGATTTTTAACAAGTTGTCAATGATCAAATATCTTATGGTGACTATTATGATTTGGGCTCTTTTGTCTATGCATCTTGTAATAGATATGGTAGAAATTTTCTTTGGGAAAATTTGAAGAATTTTTCTACCTCTGTCAATATACCTTGGTTTGTTCATGGGGATTTCAACACTATTCTATTCTCTTCTAAATAAAATAGTGGTTGCTCTCCTAATATTCATTCCATGGAAGAATTTTCCAATATGATCCTTGATTGCAATTTGATTAATATTGGCCTCAAGGTTTCAAATTTAACTTGGTAAAACTCTAGACTTTGGCAAAGTTTGGACCAGATTTTTTTTAATACTCATTGGATTACTCAATTTATTATTTATGTTGATCATTTAAGCAACCTTATCGATCATGATCCTCTTTTGGTTTCTATTAAAGATAACTCTAATAGAATAAAAAACTTCTCTCATTTTAGATTTTAAAACATTTCAATTTAGAATATTGCTTTCCTTAATGTTGTGGCTAAAAATTGGAAAGCTCCCTTACATCTTGACAATTCGATTATGAGGATGAATATATTTTCATTTAAGCTTAAAAGACTTAAACAAAATCTAGGTTTATGGAAGAAACATTATTTTAAAAATCTTTTTGCTAATATCGAACAAATGGAAAAATTGGTTTGTGATCTTGAGGTCTCTGTTATGTCTGATCCTACTAAGATTAAGGACTTGACTAAGGTGAAAGATAAACTTGTTAATTATCAAAATATGAAAGAGACTTATTAGTGCTAAAAAGTTGCTAGCAAATATATTGAGGATGGTGATAGAAATACTAGATATTTCCATGCTTTAGTTAATAAAAAGAGAGCTTTAAGTAATATTCAGAAAATTGAAGATGATAATGGTGAATGGATTACAAAGAATAATGATATTAAGGATTCAATTATTAATTACTTTAGAAATATGCTTAATAAGAGTTGCTCTTATGAAGCTATTTCTAAATTGCACTTGATTCCTTCTATTATAACCAATAATGATAATGAATTGCTTATTATACTTAACTAAGAGGAAATTTTAAAGTTCTTAATAGCATGAACATAGATTATGTTGTTTGTCCGAGGGTTTCACTACCCAATTTCTTCAAAATTCGGTTTATTATCAAAAATGATTTGGTTGAGGCTGTGGTTGAATTTTTTAATGGTAATCCTTTTGCTAGATATTTTTCTACCACTTCTATTGTTCTCATACCTATGAAATATAATTGAGACTATTGGAGTGATTTTAGACCTATTAGTCTATGCACCTTCTTCAATAAGTTGATTTCCAAAATTCTAACTAATAGGCTCAGTCCTTTACTTCATAGGATTATTTTTCTAAACCAAACTAATTTTATTATATGTAGATCTATTTCTGATAATATTCTGCTTGCTCGTGAATTAATTCATGATTTACATGCTAAGACTAGAGGTTGCAACATTCTTTACAAATTAGATATTACCAAAGATTTTGATAACATCTCTTTGGATTTCTTTATCCATATTTTGAATTTGGTTAAGTTTTCTAATAAATTTATCTTTCTTTTTAAAAATTGTATTTATAATGCTTGGTTTTTTATTTTTCTTAATGAGGAAGCCTTGGGCTTCTTTCCTTCTTCCCATGGCCTAAGACTAGGGGATCCTCTATCTCTTTCCTTATTTATTATTATTGTTGTGCATATCTAAGAGCATCAATGATCTATTCTTAAACAATCCTAGTATGTATTATAGAACTCTTGGCGGTCTTCATGTTTCTCATTTAATCTTTGTAGATGATTTCATTATTTTCTGCAATGCTTCTGTTCATCATATCAAGAATCTCAAGTTTTTTTTTAAATAAATTTGGCACATAAAGTAGTCTATCTATTAATGATAATAAAAGCTTTTTTATTACTACTTCAAGCATCTCCAATAATAAAATTAATCAAATCCTACATATCACTAACTTTAAACATCAACACCTTCCTCTAATGAGTTAATTCAAATAATTTTAAATAAAATATTTATTTGGGAATTTCATTTACTTTTCTTTGGTGGTAAGCTCACTATTCTTAAAAGCACTCTCAATTTAATGCCTCTTTATTTGATTCAAACTATTATCCCCACTAATGTTAATCTTATCAGAATTTACTGCTTGCTTAATAATTTTTTTGGGGATCCAATAATTCTACTAAAAGAATGCATTGGACTTCCTCACATAAATGTTGTGGTCCCTTGGGTGAAGGTGGTCACGATTGCAAACTGATTCGTGAAGCTATTATTGCCTTCTCTCATAAGCTCTTGTGAAATTTTAGAAAGAATGATAGCCTTTGGGCTAATTTTATGATGAAACAATATTTCCAAAGTAAACACCCTCTTATGTACTTAAAAAGTTGGTGACTCTCTAATTTGGAAAAGGCTTTGCTCCATTAAATGAGTTGCTGAAATATTAATATCTTGAGGTATTCATTCAAGTTCTTCTTTCTTTCGGCAAGATAATTGGATTGGCAATGGCTCTATTGACTTCCTTTTATCTACCCACTCTACCAGTAGCTATCAAAGTTAACTCTTTCTGCCATAATAACACTTGGAATGAGAAAATTGAGAATTATATCCCTATTTCTCATTTAGATAACTTTAGAAATATCCCTATTTTCTCTAACAAACTTGACCAAATTCTCTTTAAGCTTTCTTACAATGGTTATTTTATTCTTAAAGAGGTTTGGACTATTATTAGAGATAAGAAAAACTCCTCTAATGTTTTCATTAAACTTTAGAACGATATCATTCCCATTTCTTATTCAATTTTTTAGGAGGATTTTGAATAACTTTATTCCTGTGGACTCTTTGCTCTGGATTAAAGGGTTTTATTTGCCTTCAAAGTGCTATTGTTGCTTTCATATTGAAAATTTTAAACATGCCTTTGTCAATGGTGTTATTGCTTCTAAATTTTAGTTATGGTATGATGATTTATTTAATACCAACTACTTTCATGGCTCTCTTTCCATATATCAACATTCTTGAAGTCTATTTCCAAAAAATTATGAAAGGTCATATCAAAGTTCTAGTTGTTATTACCCTTATCTGGTTCATCTGGATGGACAAAAATGATGCGAAATTTAATGGTATTCCTATGAACCTTAAAAGGATCCTGGCTAGAACCAAAGAAAAAATTCATGCTCTGTTTAATGCCAATCTTATTAGTAATTCATTTTAGAGGCTACAAATTTGTGGCCAAAAAATTGGGTGTCATTCTACCTGATGTTGACTTTTATAAAAGAGCTAGGATTATCCATTGGATCAAACGCAAAGAAAATTTGATTAAAGTGAATAATGATGGTTCTATTGTTTCCAATAAATATGGTTGTGGGGGTATTCTTAGGGATTCTAAAGTTATTATCATTTGTGCTTTTGTGTATCCTCTCAAAGCCTGCTTTGTTATCTATGTTGAGCTTATTCCTATTAATAAATCTATTGAAATTTGTTTTAATAAAGGTTTCCTCAACATCTAGATTGAACTTGATGTGCTCTTGCTTCTTGACATGCTAAACTCTAATAGAATAGGAAATACTGATTTATTTTATCTTCTCAATCATACTAAAAATCTTCTTTCTTAAGTTTGTTATAAAATTTCTCATATCCTTTGTGAAGGTAATGCTTGTGCTGATTTCTTTACATTAGGTGCCAAATTAACTGATTTCACTTTATTTGACAATTCAAAATTTGCCTAAACTATTAAGGGTTTGGTCAATCTGGACAACACCGATTACCTTATCGATATTATAATTTTTTTGCTTGGTTTTATTAGTTGGTTTTGATGAGCCATTGCTTTTGGTTCCCATTCTTAAACCCTCTTGGGTTGTGGCCATTTGCTTATTTTCACTCTTGGTTTGTGCTAGGTTTTATTTTGAGCTCTTGCTTTGATTGGCCTAGTGGTCACCCTGGTGGTTCCAATTTTTTCTCCTGGTTGTTTTTTTTTCATCCCAAGTGGTGTGTTTTCTTGGTGATTATTATTTCTTGGTTGCTTTTGGTGACCTTCATTTGGGTGGTGGCTTTTCCGCTATTTCTATATTTCCATATTTTGGCTTGTTGCTTTTAACGAGTTAGATTTTTTACTATGGTTGGCTGTGGTCTTGTTGGTCGGCTAGTGGGTCGGTGTTGGTTTGCTAGTTGGTTGGTTTGTCGTGGCTGGTTTCTCCACTTTGTTGGTGGCAAATCGAGGGTGTGGTCTAATTTTGATTGATTTGGCAAGGTGGAGGTTATTTGTTGACTATTATTTCTTCTTTTGTGGATTGGGTTTGAGGGTCAATTTTAGTTTAGGTTTGTTTTGGTTGTAGTTTTGTTTCTTCTCAGTACTTTTGTTTTGTTGTTATTTTGGGTCGGTCGATGGCTATTTAGTGGTCATATTTGCTTTGGGATCCGTGACATGGTTTGGTGTATTGGTGCCTAACTTATCATGGATTATGATGTTTTGCACTCATTAATATTTCTCCTTTTTTTTTACCGCTTTTGGTGGTGTTCCTGTTGTATTGCTATTGTTCCCGATGGATGGTTTTAGTCCGTCTTATTATCTTCACTTCATTTTGTTTTTATCGGCTATTTATTGCAACTTTGGTTGGGTTTGTGGATGCTATTATTGATTCTACCCTTTCCTAATTGTCTTGGGTTGTTTTGCATGATGGATGTTGTTGGTCTTTTCAATCGATTTGGATTTTCTACTATTGGTGGTTGGCTAGGAAGCTAAGTTTCGGTTATTTGGTTGGCTCGTTAGTTGGATGGGTGGATGTTTTGGCCTTTCTTGCTCTATTAGTGACATGCTTGGCCTACTCATGCTTTGGTTCTCCTCTCTTGGTGTCAGCTTCCATTTTTTTTGGTTTAGTGACGCCTTGCCATTCTGCTAGTGGAGGATATGAGCTCTTGTGTTTTTTTCTTATTGGTCTTGGTTTCTTTTTGGTTTGTGTTGTTAAGGTCATTATGCTTGCTCCCTTCGATGTTGTTATTCTTCTTTTTTGGTGTTCCTACTATACTACTGTTGTCCTTGATGGTTGGTTGATCTTCTGCCTTAATGGGCTTATTTATTTTGGTGGCTTTGTGGTTGGCTATTATGTCTACTGCTTGGAGGTGTTAGCATCCTTGTAGGATGATGGACTTGGGATGATGGGCTACAAGAGGTATGTTGGCAATGATGGCCTGATATTTCCCATCTATCTTCTTTTGGTAGCACTATGTAGTTGTAACCCTTCTTAAGAAGATTGAATGCTTACATAGTGTTGCTCCTTGAGATGATTGTAACTAAGCTGAGCCTTTTTTTACTTTGCTCATGCTCTTATGCTTGCTTAATTTTATCGATCCTTTCAATAGTATGTTGCAGATTTCTTCTATAGGTTTGGAGAATCTTGCAGGTGGATCCTTCTGGTATCAAAAGGACCTAGTAGATGTCGCTGTCGCACACATGGATATGTTCTTATTGCTGCTTTCGTTTTGCTTTTGTTTTTTTTCCAAATATTATTGTAATAGTTAGGGGGTTTATCTCTTAAGGACTTATTATGGCTCTTTGAGCACTAGATTAAAGATTTACCCCCTCTAAAGACTTTGTGCTTTTTCTTTGTGGCAATAAAATTCCTCAAATTTCTTTTAAAAGAAAAATTTAAACCTTAAGAATAGGCAGAACCATGATGGCAGAAACATCACCGTCAACTAGGCTCAATCTAGATCTGGCGGTGGAGCCGAAGGAAGAGGTGACTGTTATCGCAATGGTTGTGGGGGATCTGGAGGTGCTGGTAGATATGGATTTGGTAGTCGAAGTAGTTGTGTTTATGGAGGCAGGATGAGCGACGGAGGTTACAACTGTGGTGGTGGCGAAGGGAGAGATCTAGGATATGATGGTAGATCCCGCTACTCAAGAGGCCAGGGTGGTTCTGGAAATAAAGAGAAATAGAATGGTTGATCCGATCCGCTTATGGAACTGTCTATAGAGACAGTATTATCTAGGGTTTTGATTTGCTTTACGATTGCTCATTTTTGATCTATGTCATCGCTAGTGTCTCAGAAAACTTGGTGTGTTACTTGATTGATGAAATCGACAAGAAGAAATGAAATTTATCTAAAAAAACCAAACTAAAACACCAAACTAACCCTAAACCTAAAACCTAAGCCCTAAACCCTAAAAACCCTAAACCTTAAACCCTAATCTTAAACCCTAAACCGTAAACCCTAAACCCTAAAACCATAAACCATAAACCCTAAACCCTAATACCAAAACCCTAAACTCTAAACCCTAAACCATAAACCTTAAACTAAAAACTAAAACCTAAACCATAAACTAAACCTAAACACTAAAACCCAAAACCTAAAACCTAAACCCAAAAACCCAACCTAAACTATAACCCTAAACTAACCCTATCCTAAAACCTAAATCAAAATGTTAAACCTAAACCTAAACTCCTAAACCTTAAACCCAAAAGCCTAAAGCCTAAACCCTGAACCCTAAACCCTAAACTAACCCTAAACCCTAAGCTAACCCTAAACCCTAATCCCTAAATGCTAAAAACCCTATACCCTAAAGTCTAAACACTAAACCTTAAACCCTAAACCCTAAAGCCTAACCCTAAACCCTAAACCCTAAAACCCTAAATCTTAAAACCCTAAACCATAAACCCTAAAAACCTAAAAAACCTAAACCTAAACTAAATAAAACCTAAAAGTAAAATAATGAAAAAAAAAACTTAAACCTAAATAAAATAAAATAATAAAAGAAAATAAAATCATAAACTAAAACCAAAATCTAAACCTAAAAATAAAATAAAATAAACTAATAAAAAGAAACAAATAAAATAAATAAAACCTAAACTAAACTAAAACAAAATAAACCTATGAATAAAAAACCAAAATAAAAAAAACTAAACCTAAAATAAAAATAAAATAAACCTAAAATAAAATTAAAAAAAATAAATAAAAACCTAAACCTAGAAAAAATAAACCTTAAAATAAAACCTAAAAATAAATAAAAAATAAAACCCAAACCCTAAACTAAAAAAAAACCTAAACCTAAAATTAAAAAAAATAAACAAAATAAAATAACCATAAACCTAAACTAAAATAAACTAAACTAAAATAAATAAAACCTAGACTTAATCCTAAAATAAACTAAACCTAAACTAAATAAAATAAAATAAACTAAAAATAAACCTAAATCTAAACTAAAAAATAAATCTTAAAAATAAACCTAAAATAAAACATAAAACCTAAACAAAAAAAATAAAAAACATAAATCTGAACCTAAAAATAAAAAATAAAACCTAAACTTAAAAATAAAATAAAAATAAAACTCAACTAAAAAATCAACTTAAACCTAGAAAATAAACTAAAATAAGAAACCTAAGCTAAAATAAATAAACTAAACTAAATAAAAATAAAAGTTAAACCTAAATAGAAATAAAAAATACAATAAATTAAATAAACAAAAAATAAACTAAATAAACCAAAACCTACAGTTTTACTTAATTAAAAAAAACCATAAATCCAAAATCCTAAACCCTAAACCCTAAATCCTAAACCTACAACCCTAAACACAAAACCCTAAACCCTAAACCCTAAACCCTAAAAAACCCTAAACCCTAAACCCAAAAAGCGTAAACCCTATAACCCTAAACCCTAAACCCTAAACCCTAAATACCAAACCCTAAAACTAAACCTAAAGTAACTAAATAAATTTAAAAAATAAACTAATATAATAAAACCTAATAAAATTAAACCTAAAACTAAACTCTAAGAATGGGCGTAACTGATGTGAACATCACCCAACAAACTGCTAGATCTGGGGTAAAAGAGATGGTGGAGGCAATGGTTATCATAGTGGTTGTGGGGGATCTCGAGGTGTTGGTGGGTATGGAGGTGGTGGTTGGAGCAGTAGTGGTTATGGAGGTGGGAGGAGCGACAGAAGTTACAATCATGGTGGTGGTAGAGGGAGAGATTGGGGATATGATGGTGGATCCCGCCACTGAGGTCGGGGTGGTCTGGGAACTAGAAACCAAAGAGATCCGACCGCTGCTATGGAATTGCATCTTTATAGTAGAGACGGTTCTAGTTATCTAAGGTATTTGATTTGCTCTAAGCATGCTCATTTTTATCCATGTCATCGCTTATATCTTAAAAAACTTGGTGTGTTACTTAGTTGATGAAATTTAAAAAAGAAATGTTGAATCTAAATTTGTTCTCTGCTAAAAAAAACCAAAACCCTAAACCCTAAACTAAAACATGAACCCTAAACTTGAAACATAAACCCTAAACCATAAACATTAAACCATAAACCCTAAAAACCCTAAACCCTAAACCCGAAACCCTAAATGCTAAACCTTAAAACCCTAAACCCTAAACCTTAAACCCTAAACCCTAAGACCTAAACAATAAACTCTAAACCCTAAACCCTAAACCCTAAACCTTAAACCTTAAAAAACCCTAAACCCTAAACCCTAAACCCTATACTTTAAATAAAAAATTAAAAAAGGTCCTAATGCTAAACCCTAAACCCTAAATATATCCCTAAACCCAAACATAAAACTCTAAACCCAAAACCTTAAACCCTAAAACCCTAAACCCTAAACCCTAAACCTTAAACCCTAAACACTAAATCCAAAAACCCTAAACCCTAAACCCTAAACCCTATCCCTAAAACTTATAATCCTAAACACTAAACCCTAAACCCTAAACCAAAAACCCTAAACCTTAAACCCTAAACTAAAAAAAAAAAATAAAAAAAAACTAAACCTAAATAAAATAAAAAACAAAAATAAAATAAAAACAAAAACCTCAACCTAAACCTAATCCTAAACCTAAATCCAATCTTTAAAAAATATTAAATAAAAAAAAGAAAATTAAACTAAAATAAAATTAATAAAAACCTAGCAAACTAAAAAATAAAATAAACCTAAAATTAAAAAACTTAAATATAATAAAACCTAAATGTAAAATAAAAATAAAATAAACCTAAAATAAAGATAAAATAAAAACAAATAAAAACCTAAACCTAAAATAAACTTAAAAAATAAAACCTAAAATTAAATAAAAATAAAACCTAAACCCTAAACTAAAAAAAAACCTAAACCTAAAATAAATAAAATAAATAACCTAAACCCTAAACCTACACTCTATAAACCTTAAACCTAAAGCTAAACCCTAAACCCTAAGCTAAACTAACTCTAAACCTTACTTTAAACCCTAAACCCTAAACCCTAAACCCAAAAAACCCTAAACCCTAAAGCCTAAACATTAAACCTTTAACCCTAAACTCTAAACTCTAACCCTAAACCCGAAACTTTAAAACCCTATACCCTAAAACACTAAACCCTAAATCCTAAACCCTAAACCCTAAAAACTAAACCCTAAACCATAAGCCCTAAAAACATAAAAAAAAACCTAAACCTAAACTAAAACCTAAAAATAAAATATATAAACAACTTAAACCTAAAAATAAAACAAAATAAATAAAATTAAAGTAAAACCTAAACCAAAAGTAAACAAAAAATTATAATAAAATAAATAAAAACCTAAACTAAATTAAAAAAATAAAATAAACCTAATAATAAAAAACCTAAATAAAATAAAAACTAAACTTAAATTTATAATAAATAAACATAAAATATAATAAAAATAAATAAACTTAAAATAAAATAAAATAAAATAAAAATTAAATAAAAACCTAAACCTAAAAAATAAAGCAAAAAAAATAACCTAAAAAGAAATAAAAAAATAAAACCTAAACCCTAAACGAAATAAAACCTAAACCTAAAATAAAAATAAAATAAACAAAATAAAATAAACCTAAACCTATACCCCAAAAATAAAATGAAAATAAAAATCAATTAAAATATAAGCCTAAACCTAAATGTAAACCTAAAAAATAAACTAAAATGAAATACCTAAACTAAAATAAATAAACTAAACTAAATAAAAAATAAACCTAAGAAAATAACTAAAAAATAAATAAAAAAATAAACTAAATATACTATATAAACCTAAACCTACCGGTTTAATTTAAATAAAAGAAACCTTAAACTCTAAATTCTAAACCCTAAACCCTAAACCCTAAACCCTAAGCCCTAAACCCTAAACCCTACACCGTTAAAAACCCAACCCCCTAAACCCTAAAACCTAAACCTTAAAAGAATAAATCCTAACACCCTAAACCCTAAACTCTAAACCCTTAACCCTAAACCCTAACCTTAAACCCTAAACTCTAAACCACAAACTATAAACCTAAACCTAAAGTAACTAAATAACTAAAAAAATAAACCTAAACCTTAAAAGCTAATAATCCTAAACCTAAACCTAAACCCTAAGAATGGGCAGAACCTTGATGGCAGGAACATCCTAATCTACTGCTCATTCTAGATGCTGGAGGGGAAGGCGAGGGTTATCTGGGATTTGGTAAAAGGACATGGAGGTGGTGGTGAAAGTGGTCATTATGGACATGGAGGAGCGGATTTGAGGTGGGATATGTGCTCATTTTTGATCTATGTCATCACTTGTGTCTTGCTAAACTTGGTGTGTTACTTGGTTGATGAAATCAAAAAGAAGAAATGTTGAATCTTAATTTGTTCTCTATTAAAAAAAACCAAAAACCCTAAACCCAAAAACTAAAACCTGAATCCAAAACTTAAAACCTAAACCCTAAACCCTAAACCCCCTAAAAACCCTAAACCAAAAACCTTAAACTCTAAACCCTAAACCCTAAAAACTAAAACCTTAGACCCTAAACTCTCAACTCTTAAACCTAAACCCTAAACCCTAAACCCTAAGCTTTAAACCCAAAACACAAAACCCAAAACCACAAACCCTAAAACCAAAACCCCAACTAACTTAAACCTAAAACCCTAAACTGTAAACCCTAAAAAGCTAAAAACCTAAACTTAAACTAAATAAAACCTAAAAATAAAATAAATAAATAAAACCTAAACTAAAATAAAATAATAAAATAAAATTAAAAAACATAAACTAAAACTTAAACCTAAACCTACCTTAAACCTAAACCTAAAAATAAAATAAAAAAAAAATAAAAAAACCTAAAATAAAAATAAACCTAAACTAAACTAAAAAAAATTAAATAAACATATGAATAAAAACCAAAAAATAATAAAACTAAACTTAAAATAAAATAAATAAACCTAAAATAAATTAAAATAAAAACTAAATAAAAACCTAAACTAAAAAAATAAACCTAAAAATAAAACCTCAAAAGAAATAAAAAAATAAAACCTAAACCCTAAATGAAAAAAGAACATAAACCTAAAATAACACTAATATAAATAAAATAAAATAAACCTAAACCTAAGCTTAAATAAACTAAAAATAAATAAATAAAACCTAAACCTAAATGAAAATAACCTAAACCTAAACTCTAAACTAAATAAAATAAAATAAACTAAAAATAAACCTAAACCTAAACTAAAAAAACCCTCAAAATATACATAAAATAAAAACCTAAAACCTTAAAATAAAAAATAAAATAAAAAACTAACCCTAAATCAAAAAATAAAAAATAGAACATAAACTTAAAAAATAAAATAAAAATAAAACTAAACTAAAAAATAAACATAAACCTAAACCAAAACCAAAAAAAATAAACTAAAATTAAAAACCTAAACTAAAATAAATAAACTTAAAATATATATACTATACTAATAAATAAAATAAAAAATAAAGTGTAAAATAAAAAATAAACTAAAATAAATATAAAATAAACTAAATAAACATAAACCTTTATTTTTTTTTAAAAAACTAAACATTAAACTTAAACCTAAACCCACACCCTAAATTAAACCCCTAAACCATAAAACTAACTTAAACCTATAACCTAAATTAAACCTAAACCAAAACTAAATTTAAACCCTAAACCCCTAAGCTAACCCTAACTTAAACTAAATCTAAACCATAAAACCTAAACCTAAACTAAACCCCTAACTAAAAAAACTTAAACCCCAAAACTTAAACCTATATAAACTATAAACCCTAAACCATAAACCCCAAAATAAACCTATCCTAAACCTTGAGACTAAACTCTAAACTAACCTAAATGCTATAAACCTAAAGAAGACTAAATAAACCCTAAATAAACCTAACCCTAAATAAATAAAATCTAAACCCTAAAGTCTAAAATAAACTAAGCTAAAAATAATAAATAAAAGCTAAAACATAATAAACTAAATGAAACCTAAAAATAAAATAAATAAAAAAACCTAAACATAAAAAATAAAATAATAAAACCTAAATTAAACTTAAACTTAAACCTAAAATAAAATAAAATAAAATAAAATTAAAATAAATAAATAAAAAACATAATTAAACTAAAAAAATAAATAAACCTAAGAATAAAAGGTCTAAATAAAATAAAAATAAAAGAAAACAAAAATAAAATAAAATAAAAGCTTAATAAAAACCTAAACCTAAAAAATGAACCTAAAAGAAATAAAAAATAAACCTAAACCCTAAACTAAAAAAACCAAAACAAAAAAAAAAATCATAAACTTAAAATTAAAATTTAAAAAAATAAAATAAAATAAATTTAAACCTAAAGTAAAATAAATTATGCTCAAATAAATAAAACTTAAACCTAAACTTAAAATAAACTAAACCTAAACCTAAACTAAATAAAATAGAATAAACTGAAAATAAACTTAAACCTAAACTAAAAAATAAAATCTAAAATAACCAAAAATAAAATAAAACCTAAGCCTAAAAAAAACTAAAATAAAAACCTAAACCTAAATCTAATAAAAAATAAAATCTAAACTTAAATAATAAAATCAAAAATAAAATAAAAAAATAAACTAAATAAAAAACCTAAACTAAAATAAATAAACCTAAAATAAATAAACTAAACTAAACTAAATAAAAATAATAGACCTAAATAAAAAAAATAAAGTAAACTAAAATGAATAAAAAAATAAACTAAATATGCTAAATAAACCTAAACCTACCGGTTTACTTAATTAAAAAAAACCTTAAACCCTAAATCCTAAACCCTAAACCCTAAACCCTAAACTTCAAACCCTAAACATAAACTTAAGTAACCAAATAAATTAAAATAAACTTAAACCCTAAAACCTAGTAAACTTAAATCCCAAGATTGGGAGATCCTATGATTATAATGACCTATGCTAAACCTAAAAAATTATACATAAAAAATAAATAAAAATGCTAAAAAAAATAAAATAACAACATAAACTAAAACCTAAACCTAAAACCAACCCTTAAACCCTAAAACTAACCTTAAACCCTAAACCTAAACCTACAACACTAAACATACAACCTACAACCTACAACCCTAAACCCTAAACCCTAAAAAATACTAAAACCTAAACCTTAAACCCTAAACCCTAAAAGCATAAACACTAAAACCCTAAACCCTAAACCCTAAACCTTCAACCCTAACCCTAAACCCTAAACTCCAAATCCCAAACCCTAAACATAAACCTAAAGTAACTAAATTAATTAAAAAATAAACCTAAACCCTAAGAATGGGCATAACCTGTGAACACGGTCAACTAGGGTCAATCTAGATTTGGTGGCAGAGGCGAAGGAGGAGGTTGCAGTTATCACAGTGGTGGTAGGGGATATGGAGGTGCTAGTTGATATGGAGGTGGAGGTCAGAACAATCGCGGTTATAGAGGTGGGAGGAGCAATGGAGGTTACAGCTGTGGTGGTGGCCGAGGGAGAGATCGGGGATATGATGGTTGATCCCACTACTCGAGAGGGCGAGGTGGTTCTAATGGGAACTGAAATCAAGAATGACCAACTGACTATTACTTATGGAAGTGTGTCTTTATAAGAGATGATTGGTTATCTAGGTTTTTTGATTTTTTTATGCATGCTCATTCTTGATCATCCAGGTGTCTTAGAAAACCTAGTGTGTTACTAGGTTGTTTAAATCAAAAAAGAAGAAATGTTGAACTGAATTAAAAAAAAGAAAACCAAAACCCTAAACCCTAAACTAAAACAAACTAAACCTAAAACCTAAACTTTAAATCCTAAACCCTAAAAATAAAAATAATAATAATAATAAATACCCTAACCCTAAACCCTAAACCTTAAACCCTAAAACATACAACCCTAAACCATAAACCACAAACCCTAAACCACAAACCCTAAACCCTAAACCTCTAAACCAAAACCCAAAACCTAAACCTAAACTAAATAAAATTTTAAAATAAAATAAATAAAAACCTAAACCTAAAAAAAATAAAATAAAAAATAAAATTAAACTAAAATAAAATAAATAAAACCAAAACTAAACTAAAAAAATAAAATAAACCTAAAAAATAAAACCTAACTAAAATAAAACTAAATGAAAATAAAATAAAATAAAATAAAATTAATTAAAAAACCTAAACCAAAAATAAACCTATAAAATAAATAAAAATATAACCTAAACCAAAATAAACAAAAATAAAATAAACCTAAAACTAAACTAAAATAAACTAAACTAAAATAAATAAAGCTAAACCTAAATCTAAACCTAAACTAAATAAAATAAAATAAAACTAAAATAAACCTAAACCTAAATTGAAAAATAAACCTAATAATGAACTTAAAATAATAACTTAAAACCTAAACCTAAAAAAAAATAATAAATCTAAACCTAAACATAAACTTAAACCTAAAAAAATAAACTAAAATAAAAAACATAAAAAATAAAATAAATAAACCTAAAATAAAGAAAATAAACTAAATATTAATAAAAAATAAACAAAAATAAAAAAGAAATAAAATAAATTAAAATAAATAAAAAAGAAACTAAATAAACTAAAACCTAAAACTAATGGTTTACTTTATTTAAAATAAACCTAAACTAAAACCTACACTAAACCTAAAACCTAAAACTCAACCTAAAAAAATTTTAAAAAACCCAAACCCTAAACCCTAAATCCTAAAACTAACCCTAAACCCAAAACCCCAAACCCTAAACCTAAAACCCTAAACCATAAATCCTAAACCCTAAACCCTAAACCCTAAAACTCTAAACCTTAAAACCCTAAACCCCAAACCCAAAACCCAAAACCCTAAACCCTAAACCCTAAACCCTAAACCCTAAAAAGCCAAAAAACCCTAAACCTTAAAACTGAAACACTAAAACCTGAACCCTAAACCCCAAAACCTACCTAAAATCCTAAAATTAAACTTAAAACCTAAAACCTAAACCTAAATCCTCTAAGCTAAATCATAAACCCTAAAATCTAAAACCTAAACCTAAAAATAAATAAAAATAAAACGCAACTAAAAAAGAGACCTACATCTAAACCTAAACCTAAAAAATAAGTAAAAATAAAAAACCTACACTAACATAAATAAAGCTAAAATAAATAAATAAAACTAAATAAAAATAAAAAATAAACTAAATAAAAACAAAAAAGAAAATAACTAAAATAAATAAAAAATAAACTAAGTAAACTAAATAAACCTAAACCTATCGATTTACTTAATTTAAAAAAAAAAACCCTAAACCCTATATCCTAAACCCTAAACCTTGGACCTAAAAACTAGCCATAAACTCTCAACCCTAAACCCTAAAAGTCCCTAAACCCTAAACCATAAATCCTAAACTCTAAATCATAAACCCAGACCTAACTAAATGCATAAACTAAAACCCTAAACCCTAAACTTAAGCTACACTTAAACCTAACTAAACCCTAAACCCTAACCCTAAACCATAAACCCTAAACCCCAAATCCTAAACCTAAACATAAAGTAGCTAAATAAATTAAAAAATAAACTTAAACCCTAAGTCCTAATAAATCTAAACCTAAATTCTAGAGTAATCAGCCATTGTTCACGCCCCATCCTTTGTGCACATAACCAAACCCACCCACCACCGCTCACCTCACTGGTGATTTCCCTTTTCCCCTCTCATTTTTAGCTTTTTTATCACTGCTTGATGGCTATTTAGCATGATTCTCACTAGATTCCTTCTGGAATCAATGGACATTGACCGCTTTCATGTTTTACTTGGAGTGACATCGTGGCTTGGCATCTTCCTTGATTATTCCATGGGTGAAACTGATGGATCCAATGGATCCTACTAGGGCATCAACTACTTTAGCTTTTGCTTCTTTGAAATCATTCAACGACATCCTTTTTAGTAAGGATAGCTATTCATGTGAGTCCTTGGAACTTATGTTGACTTATTTTTGAGGCATGCCTATGGTTATGTGCTCGACCGATTGTGGAAAAGCTTGCCATTTGAATTCACATTGGTTGGAAATTTTACTCTTCATAGGCCAATTTGGAAAACATTTGCTATTTCTTTCATAGTCTGAAACTTTTGGGTGCTTTTATGATTGGTTTAATTGATCCTCCCCACATTTTGATTCAATTAATAAATAATTTGGAATACTCTTGTGTTTTTGCTCATCATTCTTATTTTGTTTTCAATTTCCAAATGAGGTTACTAAAATGGACTCCATTATTTGATATTAGGGAAGAATCTCCAATCGTTCTGGTTTGGATTTCTCTCCCTAATATGTGAATTCATTTCATTAATCATTAGTTCCTTTTTTCTATGAGTGCTTTATTTGGTCAGCCATTACAAATTGATCAAGCATCAGCTACATAATCTTGACCTTCTCTGGTAAGATTCCTTGTTGAATTGGATATTACCAAGAAACACCACAAAGAAATCTAGTTAGGATCTAAAAATTATAGTTATATGTAGAAAGTTGATTTTAAAAATTTCCCTATCTTTTGTTCTCATTGTGAAATCCAGATAATTTGAATGTTTTTTTTGCATCCTCACCTAAAAAAGAAAATTTGTTAAAACTATTATTAACCCTAGGCAACCACTATTAAATATCAAAAGTTAATTCTAAAAAAAAAGGATTCATTGAATGTTCTAATAAGGTTGTTTTACCTCTTATTTCTTCTGCAATTGAAGGTTTCTAATGTGGAAAATAATAATTTTTCTAAACTTTTGTTGACAATTATTTTTTCTCTAAGTCGATCCTCACATCCTTACTATTTTTTATTAACAAAAATGATGCTTTAATTGAAAATATTATTCAAGGTATCAATGGTATGCATCATTCAAATTCAAGGGAAAATATGGATTTGGTTTCTCATGATATTCAGTTTGAAAACCTTGACTTTAGTTAAAGATGATTTAAATTCTCAAAAGATTTGGTTTTGTCACATAATCTGGGCATTGAAGAAGAAGGGATAGATGATCACACTTGCCTTCTTAATAAATCTATTTTTGGCTCCCTCGCTTCCTATACCCGATGCTCATTGTCCTCTAATAAATTCTAATAACTTGGAAGAAGGAGAACTCACTTCTGAAGACTTAAATCTATGACTAATGACTAATGAGAAATGATTCATGATGGAAAAGGAAATGGTTTCCAAACTTATCATGCTAAAAAGAAATAAACTAAAATTGGACCTCCCTCTCCTTATTTTTTCCTATTTGGAATGTGAGGGATCCATATCTATTCAGAATTAGAAACCTTTGTCGTATTCATAATATTTCTTTACTTATTATTTTGGAGGCTCTAATTCATGCAAACATTATAAACCATGTTGCTAGAATGATCTATTTCAATAAATTTTTCTCTAATGTTAGTAATAAAATTTGGTCTTTTTGGAATAATTTTGTGGTGGTTTCCATTCTTGATGATTTTCAACAAGTTGTCAATGTGTAAATATCTTATGGTGATGATTGTGTTTTGGGCTCTTTTGTCTATGCATCCTGTAATAGATCAGGTAGAAATCTTCTTTAGGAAAATTTGAGGAATTTTGCTACATCTATCAAAAAACCTTGGTTCGTTGGTGGGGGATTTCAACACTATTTTATTCTCTTTCAAATGAAGCAGTGGTTGCTCTCCTAATATTCATTCCATGGAAGAATTTTCCAATATGATCCTTGATTGCAATTTGATTGATATTGGCTTTAAGGGTTCAAATTTTAATTAGCAAAAGTCTGTACTTTGGCAAAGGTTGGACCGTATTCTTTTTATTACTCATTGGATTACACAGTGGCCTATTACTTACGTCAATCATTTAAGAACCTCGATCATGATCTTCTTTTGGTTTCTATTAAAGATAACTCTTATAGATTAAATAATTTCTCTCATTTTAGATTTCAGAACATGTGGATTCAGCAAATTAATTTCTTTAATGTTGTGGCTAACAATTGGAAAGCTCCCTTACATCCTGACAATTTGATTATGGGGATGAATAGATTTTGTTTAAGCTTAAAAGACTTAAACAAAATTTGGGTCTGTGGAACAAGCATTATTTTAAAAACCTTTTTGCTAATATCAAGGAAATGGTTTGTGATCTTGAAGTCTCTGTTATGTCTGATCCTACTAAGATTAATCACTTGACTGAGGCAAAAGATAAACTTGTAAATTTTCAAAATATGAAAGAGACTTATTAGTGCTAAAAAGCTACTAGCAAACATATTATGGATGGTGACAGAAATACTAGATATTTCCATGCTTTAGTTAATAAAAAGAGAGCTTTAAATAATATTCAAAAAATTAAAGATGATAATGGAGAATGGATTATGAAGAATAATAATATTAAGGATTCGACCATTAATTACTTTAGAAATATGCTTAATAAGAGTTTCTCTTTTGAAGATATTTCTAAATCACACTTGATTCCTTCTTTTATAACCAATAATGATAATGATTTGCTTACTATTGTACCTAATTAAGAGGAAATTTTTAAAGTTCTTAATAACTTGAACATAGATTCTATTAATGGTTCAGAGGGTTTCACTGCCCATTTTTTTCAAAAATGCTGGTATATTATTAAAAATGATTTAGTTAAGGCTGTGATTGATTTTTTTTAATGGTAATCCTTTTCCTAGATATTTTTCTAGCATTTAGGTTGTTCTCATACCTAAGAAAGATAATCGGACTATTGGGTGATTTTAGACCTATTAGTCTTTTACCTTCTTCAATAAGTTGATTTTCAAAATTCTAAATGCTCAGTCCTTTACTTCATAGGATTATCTCTAAACCAAACTAGTTTTGTTAGAGGTAGATCTATTTTGATAATATTACGCTTGCTAATTAATTCATTATTTAGATGTTAAGACTAGAGGTGGCAACATTTTGTTCAAATTAGATATTAACAAAGCTTTTGACAATATATGTCCTTTTCTACATTTTGTTCAAATTAATTTCTTTAATGTTGTGGCTAACAATTGGAAAGCTCCCTTACATCCTGACAATTTGATTATGGGGATTTCCTTATTCATATCTTAAACACTAAACCATTATTTTTATTTTACGTTTAGTTTTTATTTTATTTAGGTTTATTATTTATTTTATTTAGTTTAGTTTATTTTATTTATTTTATTTTTTAGTTTATTTTTATTATTTTACTTTTAGGTTTAGGTTTATGTTTTAGTTTATATTTTATTTTCTTTTATTTTATTTTATTTAGGATTAGGCTCTTTTATTTATTTTATTTTACATTTTAGTTTGGGTTTTAGGGTTTAGGTTTAGGGTTTAGGTTTAGGGTTTAGAAACCCCATGTAGGGTGTATTTTATTGCCACAAAAAGAGGGTTACAAGGTCCTTAAAGGGGATAAACTCTAGAATTACTGCTCAAAGAGCTACAATCAGCCTAAGGAGTAAATCCCCTATCTAAGTACATCGGAAAGCAAAAGAAGGCATCAAAGGCAGCATACTACAAGAGCTACTACCAAACCAAAAGGAAGTGAAATCATCCACGACCATCATAGCCAAGTGAGAAGATACTTTGTTGAAAGTCTTATGGGCTTTATTACACAAACTAAACAAAACTATATATAATATAGAGAGGAAATTGTAAAGAAGATAAGGGGTCCCATGCAGGAAAATTATCATCAATATAGTCATCCTGACATGAGGATACTTATACATATGAAATAGGCCGATAAAACCATCCACAAGAAAATAGGAAGGTAGCCTCTTTGAAATCCTAAGCAAATTATGAGCCTATAAGTAACACCATCCCAAACATATGATATATATATATATATATATATATATATATATATATATATATATATATATATATATATATATATATATATATATATATATATATATATATATATATATATATATATGAATCTTCGAGTACAACCTAGAAGTAAAGTCCAGAAAATGAGCCCAATCATAGTAATGAGTGAAGATGTGAACAAACCCCTTAGTGATATCCATAATAGTAGTTGGAAAAAAGCATTTGTAAAGGAAGGCAGCATAACCCAATACTAAAAACAACACCAAATAAAGATAGTCAGAACTACATCTCCAGTAGCAGCATACTGGACAAAAACTTGGATAATCTAGATCAACAAACAACCAAGACAGCAAGACAGCAAATGGCAGGAGCTGTCCAAAGTTCCACCCATTCAAAATAGACATTGCATTCCAAGGAGATAGCAGCACAAGCCTAACTGAACCCAGATGGCAATAAAAATAGCAATAGTTAATGTAGATCACAGTTATCAGGAAATGAACAGCAGCCCAGACACAAATAGCTAGGGCAATCAGAAAACCAACCCCAACAACAAAATAGTTAGTGCAACATTGGAACCCACCAGAGGATAAATCAGAATGGGGATTCAAATTAGGGTCCTAGAATTTAGAAAAAAACAAGGTGATAGATAACCAAGACAAAAAATAGCCAAGTGACAAGGCTACCAAAATAGCAAGGGACAACAAGATGGCCATAGAGCCTCTCAATCCGAGAAGACATTGCAATAGTTAGCAACCAATTAGATTGAGCATAGAAACATGGATCGAAAATGCAGTAGCCAGACACTAATGATGAAAAATAATCAGAATAGCAAAGTCGAAATAGAACATAGGACCCTAAAGTCACGCACTAACAAAGATAGAACATTGGAATCACGAGAAACAAGGATAGAAAATATCCAAGATAATAAGATAATGAAAATTAGCTAGGCGAGAACCACCATTCAGAATAAAAAGTGCA
The DNA here is from genome assembly GCA_021442155.1 of Cymbidium sinense. Classification (NCBI taxonomy): domain Eukaryota; kingdom Viridiplantae; phylum Streptophyta; class Magnoliopsida; order Asparagales; family Orchidaceae; genus Cymbidium; species Cymbidium sinense. The sequence goes on from CM038214.1 coordinate 132,485,457, forward strand.
ATAGATATAAGTTGAATTGAAAGAAGTTGAGAAAAGAAGCGAGATAAAGTAGTCCATAGAATTGGATGATAAGCATATAATAAACCAATAAGGAGATTCAAATCAAAAGCCACCAAGCAATCAACAACTTCAGCTTTGAAAACAAACCAAAACCCGAAGCGAGAATAGAGTATTAGTCAGTTATTGACCAGTATTTGAGGTTATTAGCAAAATAGTCGAGAAATAAAAGCGGGAAGCGAGATAATAACCACAAAGACAAGGGTAGCAATAAAACCCACCATATAAAATTCCAATAAAAAAAATAGAGATGTAAAGTAATAAAGGGTTCAAAAGATAATTAATAGAAAAAACCTTCCAGATAAAGATGATCAAGCTAGCAGCTAAACCCACAACCACATTAAAGGCAAACTGAGAAGCCATAAAGGTAGCCCAAACCTACAAGGAATTAATAAAATTGAATAGGAAATTTCAAATTCTCTCTTGGAAGATTGTGAATATGAGGTTGAACAAAATAATAAGCAAGACAACACCAACAGCACCCTGCTGAACTAGATAAACAACCCCAGTAACAGCTTTTGGATAAAAGACTCAATGATCCAGACCATCAAAAAATCAAGAAAGAAAATAATAGCAGGTTGGACATAAAACCAACCATTCAAATTATACAATGCATAAATTAATCCCAAAAGTTAAGGAAGAAGTCTGGCCAAGACTAGTTGAACTAGGATATAAAAAATAGCAGCTAGTGAAAACAACAGCATCCCAGGTTTTAACAGCACAAACATTCAGAAAAATGAGAAATAAGAAACAGTCAAGAAGAAAAATAAAAGCCATCTTGCAATCTACAACCTCAATAAAGGCCAACTGAACAAAATAAAAGAAAACCCCAGAAGCAGCATGAGGAGCAATAATCAGATCAGCCAACATCTAGGACAATAATTACCAACAAATCACTGAATTTTAATGAGCCAAAGGTAAAAACAACAGTTAATTGATTAGATGCACGGATGAGAGCAAAGATAGTCAGAAGAACACTAGGCAACAAAAAGCTAACAAACACAAGGTTAGACAACAGGATAGTGAATCCAGAAATCTAACAGCCATAGGTTAAAACAACACTACAATTATTGCAACCATAGGGTAAGACAATAAAAATAGTGGGGCAACAAAGCTACCATAAGGGTTCAAAAGGGTATTATTAATGAAATCCATTAGAGAAATCAGGCTAGCAACAGAACTACCCTCCTCAGAGAAATCAGACTGAAAGGAATTCATTAAACAATACCAAACCTGCAAAGAACCATTAAAAATAACAAAGATATTCCATTTTCTTTCCTTACAGGTATGTAAGCTGGGGTTCGCATATACATTCAGCAAATACATTAAATTATGGTTTAGGGTTTTATGATTTATGGTTTTAGGTTTAAGCTTAAGTTTTTAGGAGCTTAGGTTTAGTGTTTAAACTTTAAGATTTAGCATTTTAGGGTTTAGGATGAGGTTTAGGGTTTAGGGTTTAGAATTGAGTTTAGGTTTTTAGGTAAAATTAGGTTTAGGATTTAAGTTTAGGATTTAGGTTTAAGTTTTAGATTTAAAGTTAAAGTTTAGGATTAAATTATTTAGTTAATTCGTTCGATTTAGGATTTAAAGTTAAGTTTCAGTTAAGGTTTAAAGGTTAAGTTTAATTAGGATTTAGGGAGGACTAAGTTATTTAGGAAAATTAGTTAAAATTTAAATTAATTATTAAGTTTAGTTAGTTTTTAAGTTTATTAATTTTAAGTTTAGGAGTTTAGGGTTTAGTTTAAGTTTTAGGGTTTATAGTTTTAGGATGGTTATATTTTAGAGTTTAAGTTTTAAGGTCATTAGGTTTAGAATTTAGGTTTAGGTCTAGGTTTAGGGTTTTAGGTTTTTTTTTGGGAGAACCCCATGTAGGAAATTTTAGGCCACAAAAGGGGTTACAAGGTCCTTAAAGGGGATAAACTCAGAACTAAAGCTGATCAACTAGGAAAATCCCCAATCTAAAATACAGCGTGAAAATAACAGCAATCAAAGATATAAATTGATTAATATAATAAGCCAATGGAAGATTAGGGCTAATGCTGCGGGGATGGAGAATGCATGACACTATGGAGCAAACCTACAAGAGAATAAGAGAAGCTCACCAAGAATGTAAGCAGAAAGAAGTTAGAAGTTAAGGTATCTGAGACAAAATAATAATTGGCATGTCATAATGAGAGAATGATAGTAAGAGTTGTGATAGAGAAGGCTCAGGCTCAGTCACACCAAGTTGGGGTAGAGGAAAATAGGAGCATCTAGACTTCAGTAGAAGGGTTACATCACAAGAGCTACTACCAAACTAAAAGGGTGAAATCATCACAACCATCAGCCAACAAACACATATTGCATCCATTTGATAAAGTCTTGATATCCTTAGTACACAAATATAATCAAAACCAAATCAGGTAGATAGAGAGTCAACAAAAGCGAGAATGAGAAAGGGTTCCAATCACGGAAATAAGACCGATATAAGACACCATGTCAATGAATTCCCCAATAAAGTTCATCATATTGACATTAGGCGACAAGCTCACATAAGTCTACCCATTGGATAGAGCATGATAAGGTTTGAATATGAATTAGGATCATCTTAATTGCGCATTAGTCTAGAAAAGATAAGAGGCAAGAAATAAAATGGTTTTGGTAAGGAATAAGTATAACAACAAATAGTAAACACCACATTGCCCTAGATGAATTAAGTATCTTTGCAAACTAAAGTCGACAAACCCAATTGACCGATTCTGAAATCATATGGGCTAGAAAATAGATAATAAAATTAGGTAGAGAGCTCCCCACCATAAAACATAGATAATCAAAGCAAAAATTGATAACTTGCTTAGTAGCGAGAAAGCGATCGGTTACAAAAGCAATGTGATAAAAACCAGTTGGGTGAGCAATAACCCAACTATCTATAAAAGATAAAATAGTGATTAAGAGCAGGTAATGTAGAAGAGTACTCATGATCTGCATGTTCTCATCATAGCCAAGAGGGAAATAATAGGAAAGATCGACATGACCGGATATTAGCGACAAAATAAGATAAAAGAAAACTAAGAGCACTTGCTGAACATGGTACTCTAAAGACCAAAAACCAATAATGGAGGAAATGATACAATTCCATTTCCAAAGAGATATTAAAGTAGACATGGGATTTCACAAGCAAAGTAATAGCAATAAGGAAGGTTGCGACCATTTGATGCTCAACTATCCTACCTTGGACAAAGTAATTAAGTAATTAGAGCAAGAAAATTGACAAAACCCCAACTCAGCTGTCTACAGTTATAGAAAATAGTAGGAATGAGCAAAAAGTAGTAGATAGGGAGGGATAGGTAATGAATAGCTCCCCATCACAAGCCAATCCAGTAAGAGACATTCAATGTAAACAGTTTAGTAGCAGATTGCTTAGTCACATTAATCCAATTCTGCCAAGGATAATGACAGTAATAACCAGGAGGTTGGCCAATAGCAGGCATATAAGATAAACCATTGATTAAGTTCAGCGAAGCAATGATTTTCAAGATTTGCATGTTCCCATCATAGCATAGGGAAAACAACAAAGCAGGAAGACCAACAAAGATCCCATGTTAGAAGAAAGACAGAAAAGAAAAAAGAAAACTTGTCCAAGGTACAAAAACCCAAAAACCAACAATGGAGAAATTGTAACAGTTTTTACACCTATTAAGAAAACCTATCTTTAAGAAAAATGATATAAAATAGAGAATGATTGAGTTCATGTAATTCCCACCAGAGTAAATAGTAGTACCCACAACCTCAGCAAAGGCAGAATGAAAAACCATTAAGTAACTCCAAACCTGTTGAGCATGGGAAATAAATCTAGAAACATCAAAATTGGCAGTAGCCTCAAGGTTCCATCTCAGCCAACAACTAAGAAAGGAGGTATCAACAAGTTGACCATAGGAAAAGCCAATAAGAGTAGACAGTGCATAAAATGGATCCCATAATAAAAGAGAAGAATTCTGACTATGGAAAATAGAACCAGGATGTAAACAATAATAGCATGTGTGATCAAAAACATCCCAGCTGATAAAAACACAAATAGTTGGAAAATCGAGAATAAAAAACAACCATAAATCACAAAGATAACAATTTGGAAATAGGTCCCAAAAAACTAATGACTAGCATTGAAAGGAATAATAAGACCTTTCCAGATCAAAAAATATAGTCTAGCAGTAGGGCCCAGAATGAGAGGTTAAACACAGTAAAAACCCAAAAGAGAGGCCAACATAAAAACCCAATCCTGCAGGGAGCAAGAGAAGTTAGCCAGCAAAAAACAAATTATCTTCAGACAAGAGCAGTAAAAGAGATTGACCAAGGTCCCAATCTCAAAAACATCTTGCACAAAAAGGATCTGCTGAATAAAATAGCCAGAAACAATCTGAAGAAGCTCCATCCAAGTCAAAAAATAAACAGTGCAGAAAGAAACAACAGAATGCCAGAGATTCCACCCAAGCAAAGTAAAAGAAGCATAAAAGGATAACCAAGAAGTACTATCAAAGTTACACAATAAGTGCAAAAGGGGTAAGGAGGTCACAAAATGTAAGAAAACTGAAAAAAATAACCATGGCGGTGTGGAAGAAAAAGAAAGCCCCACAACAAGATCCCACCAAAGGGACCATCAATCAAAATGGATTCTAAAGAGAGCATGTTGAATGGGGTCCATTCCAGATAGACAACAGCCAAGAAGGTAAATATCAGCAAAAAGGCCAAAAAACCTCTTCATGCAGAAAAATAAAATAAAAGATAACTCCCAGAAATAAAGGGAAAATGTCAGCTCCAAGCTAGAGTCAAAGAGAATATCAACAACAGCCCAAGATCTAATAGGGGAGACAAGCAGCATGTCAAAACCCAGCCAGCAGTCATTATCAGGTAAAATCCAACAACCTAATAGTAAATCATCAAAATAAATATTGCAACCAGCATAGTGAACACTAATACAATGCATAAAAACAACATAGGTAACTAAGATGCTCCAAGCAATAATATCTTTGAGAAATAGTAGGTTGCAGAAATTAATAGCAGTAGCTAAACCCATCAAAATAAATATCTCTATCCAAAGAATGATTAAGACCCTAGGATTAGAATGAAGGCAAGATTGATATTAAAATCCCAAATAGGATTGGTTATAAAACTAATGGCAGCACATAGCTCAACAATTCCAGTATTAGTATACACATAACTCAACAAGATTTTATGTAAATGTCAAAAGCAGAGCCTCCAAATAAAGGAGAAGCTATTAAAACACCAAATCATGACACAGAGATCAAGACAGCAAGTAATATCCATGTGAAGCATCCATAAAAGACACAAAAAGGAATAGAAAGCCATAAAATAAAGAGGCATACAGATAAAAGATGAATAGACATTATACATCAAAAGGTTAGATTAAGTTTTGAGATAAGGAAACCCAGAATTATCCAAGTTAACCAGCCCACGCAAGTGTTTGGGTAAGGTGATTTGATCAAAGAAGATGATACCATCGGATCTAGCACCCAGATTGGCAAGATAGTCAGTACAAGCATTTTCTTAATGCAAATATGAGTGATGTTAAAATTCAATTGGGAAAGAAGAGCTCTAGTTTGCTTGAGGAGGTAGTACGTCTCATCTTAGTGGAAGTCAAAAGATTAATCAGCAGAAGAGCATCCACCTCAATCCAAATATTGAGCCAGCTATTTTGGAGGCAAATCTCAAGAGCTTTGTAGACTGTCATAAGCTCAGAAAATAGGACAAGGGAAATAAGGGATAAGCAAAAGCACATAGTACTATACCCTTAGAGTTCTGAAAATGCCACCACAACTAGAGCCATTATGAGAGACGAGCCATCGATAATTTTAATAATATGGTCAAGAGGTTTTTTCCAATAGACAATCTTGTCATTTTACGTGGTTGGTCCGTGTTAAGGCCTAGTTTATTGCCACAAATTTACCTTTGAATTGTCTATAATGAATGAGATTGGCTTTAAACAAGTCACAAATTTTTTTTTTAGTTCCTCACGTGGTTCATAGGGATCCCACGATGTTTTGCATCATTACGGTTCATCCATATGAACTAGATAAGAGTGATAGCAATGATGACTTTAATGTGACCTTTAATAGTATTATCAAAATAGACTTCAAGAAGTTGATATAAAGTAAAAGAGCCATTGAAATTGACAATGTTAAAAAGATCATCATACCAAATCCAAAGTTTATAAGCAATGGCCCCATTAACAAAAACATGATTAACATTCTCAATATGGAAACAACATTGACATTTAGAGGGTAAATGGAACCCTTTACCCCACAACAAGGAATCAACAGGATAAAATTTTTTAGAATATGCCAAGTAAGAATAAGAAGTAGGGATATTGTTATTCCAAAGTTTGGAGAACACATAGGAGGAATCATGAGTATTTTTAATGTGGAGCCACACATTTTTGAGGTTGAATTCACCATTATGTGAGAGCTTAAAGAGAATCTGGTCTTGATTGTGTGGAGTGATAGGAATTGTAGTAACCATATTCAAGAAAGTAAAAAGGATAAACTTAGCAAGCTTACTATTGTTCCACTTATTGTTATGCTAGAAAGAGTTTACTCTAATAGCTGCAGTGGAATGGGTGGAGAGTAAGTCATCAATGGATCCACATCCAATCCAGTTATCTTGCCAAAAGAAAGAAGCGCCAGAGTTAATGCCCCAAAAAATTAAGGGTTCTACATCAAATTTGACAGAACAAAGTCTTTTGTACACAGGAGAATTACCCGGTTTAAAGGGACAAATGAGGGGGTGCTTACCCTGACAATATTTAGCAGTCATGAAATTAGCCCAAAGACTATGATTACTCCTAAAATTCCACCAGAGTTTATAGGAAAAGGCATTGATAGCTTCTTTTATGGATTTACAACCAAGACCACCTTCTTCAAAAGTGCCACAACTTTTAAACCAAGAGGTCCAGTGCATTTTTTTAGAAGAGGTATTGGAGCCCCAGAAAAATTTGTTTAGGAGACGCTCAATTCTGTTGATGATAGAAATGGATGGCACAATGGTTTGGATGAGATATAAAGGCATAGAATTAAGAGTGCTCTTAATCAAGGCAAGCCTACCACCAAAAGAGAGTAAATAAAATTCCCAAACTAAAATTTTATTAGAAATTTTTTGAATAAGGTCATCAAAAAGATGAGATCTTTTCTGGCCTTTAAAAAGCAGACCCTCGAGATAAATAATGGGAAGTTGATTTTGCTTAAAATTAGTAATTTTGGAGATTTGATTTAGTCTATTGGTAGGAATATTAGCTGAGGGAATAAAACAACATTTTCTTTCATTAAGGAAGAGACCACTAACTTTGCCAAAATCATTTAAGAGATTCTTAATAGTTTTAACATGTTGAAGAGAGGCATTGCAGAAGATTATAAAATCATCAGCAAAGCTAAGATGAGAAACAAGGAAACCACCATGAGTTCTAAAAACCATGTTAGGTTTTTCAATGAAAATATCATTGAGGCTCCTCGAAAGATATTCAATAGCAATGATAAAAAGAGAAGGAGAAAGAGGGTCACCTTCTCACAAACCATGGCTCGAAGTAAAGAAACCAAGGGACTCACCATTTATGATAACAAAAAACCAGACGTTAGTGATACAACTTTTTATAAGCTGGATAAAATTATCATATAAACCAAAAAAATGTAAGATTTGAAAGAGGAAATCCCATGAAAAGTTGTCAAAGGCTTTAGAGATGTCCAGTTTGAAGAGAATATTACCTCCTGAAGAAAAAATCAATGTCATGAACCACTCTTGAGAAGAATATTATCGATATGGATCTATTTTAATGAAGCCAATTTGGTTAGATAATTTTAGGTAGCAGGGCTAATCCTATTATTAATTAATTTAACAATGAGTTTTTGCAAAGACTAATAGGTCTAAAATTGCCTTAAGATTCGTGATTGTTGGTTTTGGAATAAGGATAATAGAAGTACTTGAAAATATCTGGAATAGAGCGCCATCAAAGAAATCAATAACGATCAACAAGATCGATTTAATAAAAGGCCAACAATGTGAAAGAAATGAGTCGAAACCATCGAATGTAATTAGTGTTCATGCTATTGAGAGTACTACTAATCTCCGCTTCTGAGGGATGCATAGTGAGCAAATGGTTATCCTCGTTGCTAATCATAGAAGAGATTAGATGGGTGTTGGAGGGCGTATCTAATGAAAAATTAGAATTTAATGAATTATGAAAGTGATGTATGACAGATTCCTTAATTTCATTGTTATCAGTTATCCAGCCATCATTAGAGTTCTTAATTTTCTTAATCGGGTTGAAAGCTTTCCATTTATTGCAAATAGCATGAAAATACCTAGTGTTTCTGTCGCCATCAACAATATGTTTGCTAACAACTTTTTGACGCCAATAGGTTTCCTCCATATTTTGGTAGTTAATCAAGCTATCTTTGGCAATGCTCAACTCATCAAGCTTGCTGGGATCAGTTAAGACAGCCTCTTCAAGAGAACAAACCACTTGTTCCATAGATCTAAGATTGGTAAAAGATTTTAAAATTTGCTTGTTCCACCAATTGAGGTTTTATTTAAGCCTCTTGAGCTTAAGCCAAAGTCAATCATGCCTTTAAATTATCCGGGTGAGCCATCCAATTAGTGAAAACAACATTAGTTAAATCGCCATGTTGGGTCCACATATTTTGGAATCTAAAAGGTGAGGGAGGGTTAAGGTGGGGAGGGGAGTTTTGATAGAGATCAAAGAGGAGCATGATCGACAAAGTTCTGCTCAAATGCTCAGAAGTAAGAGGCCATTGATTGATACAAAGAGAATTAAAGAGGGTCCTGTCAAGATGCTGCCAAAGTCCAGGGTTATGCCACGTGTAATCGACTCAAAAACCAATGTCAATCGATTGCAATCAAGGATCATATTAGAGAAGTCTTCCATGGAATGGACGTTAGGAGAACATCCTCCCTCCTTCCAAGAAGCAAATGATAGTGTTGAAATCACCCCAACCAACCGGAAGGTTAACCGAGGAGGTGAAGGTTCTTAATTGATTCCAAAGGATGTTCCTACCAGCTCTATTACAAGAAGCATAGATATAGGAACCAAAACCCAAAAACTCACCTAATGAGATTTTGACATTAACCAATTGATCAAGATCATCGATGATGGAAATGGTGATGTAATTATTCCAAAACACCAAATTTTATTATTAAGATTGAAGAAGAAATTTTGAAATTCATGCGATCTAGCAACATGGGCAATCTTTGAACAGTTAATGAAAGGCTCAATAATGACAAGAAATTTGATGTTATGAGTGTAATAGAGGATCCTAACACAGTTGCAGACATGGAGAGTCCCACAACCTCGGATATTCCAAATAAAAAAATTAATCATAATAAAAATCCAAAAAGGAAAATGTAAAAAAAAGGAAATGGAAAAAGGAAGAGAGGAGGACATAATTATTTGTGAGGTGTTAAAGAAGAATGTGTGGTTCTAGTGAAGTTATTATTAGTCATTTTGGCTTTATAAGATTTTTTTAATAACAGTTTGGAAGGGTCTATCAGTATCCAAAGTATCTCCATCAGAAAGGGATTGGTTTTTGGTATCTAGAATAGGAGCGATCCAATGTTTTAGTAGTGGTGATTTCTCCTTCTTCAGTATCAGAGTTAGAATGAGAAATTTGGATTGCTTAGTATCACTCTGTAGAGAAATAGAAGGGGAGGTTCTTGCACCATTAATAGTACAAATATCATTTTCATTGCCATGATGCATATTCAGATTTTGGTCTGACACCAAAGGATCAACATTATTTTGATCCAATATAAGATTCCCATTCAAATTATCATTAAGATTCAAATGAAGCAAAGGATTGTAATGAGAAGCCAAATTATTACAAGTAGGAGTAGTGCTAGGTAAGTTATCATTAGTTTCTGCACACACCTCAATAGTAGTATTTATACCAAGCTCAAAATGTTTTTCATTAGACAAATCAATAGGTAATAAAGGGGTAGGTGTAGGAGGATAAATTCCATTATGAGTAGCTTTAGGCACATAAGCTAACTTATTGGTTTTCCAGCTCCAAGAGAGGTATTAGTATCCTATGATATATTCTTTTTAAGGTTAGGGTGTAGCACAAAGCATTCAGAATGATCATGACCATGGATCTTACTGTGAGTGCAAAAGACAGGAAAATTTTCAAATTCTACTTTCTGATTATATCCAAATTTTTTTGAACCAATCCAAACTTCTTTGCAGTATTTTTTGGTAATGTCCACCTCAACCAAGATGCATGCAACAGATGGCCGAGATCTAGCGGTAGTGGCTTAATCAATTTGAAGGGGTCTACCAAATAGAATCCCAACCGCAAACAGAACTTGGTGAGTAACATAGTGAATTCTCATTTTGGGAAAAGCAAGCCATAAAGGAACACTAGGGGATTCCTCTTTGACATCAAAAAGGGGTGACCATTTCAAGAGCCGCGTTTGACAATTATACACAAAATAGGAGCGATGAGCAAAGACTCGAGAATAATCTAAATCATTTGATAACCGAATGAGGATATGTCGAGGATCAATCACAAAGTGAAGACTGAAAGCTTTAAGCTATGGAAGAAAGATCGGATATTATCTAGAGTAGGGTGCCATAAAGATAATTTACCAACCAAAGAGAACTCAAAAGGCTTAGCTAATTTTTCCACATCCTGGTCAGAACACATGACAGCCGGCAATCCATGGAAAGAGGTTGAAATTAAGTTAACCGAGGCATTAGAGTAAGGAATCTTACCAGAAAGAGCATCCTTAAAGGACTTGATAGCAGGCGCCTTAACGGTTGCAATCGGATCCAAAATACCTTTAGGGTCGGAGGTTAAAGCCGGCTCATCGAGGAGCGACAAGTTTGATTGCACAGAGAGAGATGCCTCCGCCATTGAACGATCTAGTGAGAATCACAAAAGCAACTAGAGGAAGCACAAACAAGCAATAAAATAGAGATCATGATAGTCCAAATGCCAAACCAAGAGAATGCACGAGAACAAAAAAAATCACCGAGAGGAAGAGGAAATGGAGTTTTTTTGGTTTTTAGGTTGGTTAGGTTTAGGGTTTAGGTTAGGTTTGGTAGTGTGTAGGTTTAAGGTTTAGGAGGGTGGCCTAAGGCCTGGGGCTCAGGGTTTAGAGTTTAGGTCAGTTTAATAGGTTTAGGTCAGGGCTAGTAGGGCCTATCAGTTTTTAGATGGCTCAGGCCTAAGTTTATCAGTTGGATTTGTGGTTGGACCATTAGGAGATTCAGTTTAGTAAGGGCTCAGAGGTCTTAGGATTTCAGTTTAGTAGTTAGGAAGTAGTTTAGTTTAGGTTTTTAGGTCAGTTTAGGGCCCAGAGAGGTTTATTAGTTTAAAAGAGTCAGGGCCCAGTAGTCAGAAGTTAGCATTTAGGTAATTTAATTGGATCATGGATCAGGTTTTAATAATTTAGTGGCTCAGGATCAATGATAGTAGGTAGGGCCAGGTTTTAGTTTAGGTTTAGGTTTTAGGTTTAAGTTTAGGAGGATTTAGAATTATTTTAGGGTAGGGTAAGGTTTATTTTAGGGTTTGGGTTAAGGTTTAGGGTAGGATTAGTTTAGGGTTTTGGTTTAGATTGTAGGGTTTAGGGTTTAGGTTTAGGGTTATGGTTTAGGATTTAGGGTTTAGGGTTTTAGGGTTTGGTTTTTTAAGGCCCCATGTGGGGTATTTTATTGAGGAGGTTACAAAGTCCTTAAAGGGATAAACTCTAGAACCATCTCAAAGAGCTCACCTAAGGAGTAAATCCCTATCTAAGTACATCCAAAAGCAAAGGAAGACCTTAAAGCAATCAAAAGATACAAGTAGATAAACATAATAAGCCAAAGAAAGGTTAGGCCATTGCTCTGAAGAACTTGAGAATGCATGACAATATGGAGCAAACTTGCAAGAGAGAATCACCGGCAAAATAGCAATAAGAAAGAGATTACATTAAGATAATGATAAAAGGATGAATGAAAACAACATTTGAGAATGATAGTAAAGAATTGAGATAGAAGGCTCCAGCCACACACCAAGGGCGATGCAAATATGCATCCAAACTTCAGCAGAAGGGTTACATCACAAGAGCTACTACCAAACCAAAAGAGAGTGGAATCCTCACAACCATCATAGCCAACAAACCTGTGAGAAGATAACAACCAGTTGTTAAAAGTTTTGTGGGCTTTATTACCTGTAAACCTAAACAAAACTATAAAGAATATAAAGAGAAAAATGTTAAGCCTGATAAATGAGTGATCCCATTCTGAAAAATGATCCTCCATATAGCCACTCTGACATGAGGATACTTATATATATGAAATAGGCCAGCATAGAAACCATCCAAAAACAACAAATAAGAGGTAGCTGAAATCTGCTAGCAAGTCAATGAGTCTATAAGTTACACCATCCCAATTATCTGATATATAAATGAATCTGTCAGGCTAGAAGTATAGCATTGAGGTAGATGTAAAGTCTAAAAAATGAGCCCAATCAAAATAAAGAATGCAGATTGGAACAAGCCCTTAGTATCCATATCAATAGTTGGCAAAAAAATAATTGTAAGGGAAGGCAGCAAAATCAAAAAGCAAAGAAAATATCCAATAAGGATAATCAACAAGAAGTGGACTAAAGACCGAGAATCCATCAACAAAAAATGAAGGCAAGACAAAGAAAAGACAATATGATAGTACCTCCACTTAATAATAGAGATTGTATTCCAAGAGGCAAGACAAACCGACCGATCCTGATGGGAAAACCGGGAGTCCAAAAGGATCCACATTAGAATCTAGAAAAACATGACAAATAGAACCAAGACCAAAAAAATAGCAGAAAGATCTAAGATAAAAGCCAAGACAGTAAGGGACCGCATTGAGATTGCATTCCAAGACTGATCCCCAAATAGGATCCATAGTAGAATCTAGAAAAAACATGACAGTTGATAACCAAGTGAAAAAAATAAGGCAAAGAAGACCAAGATAGCAAATAAGACACATAGATGATAGAGATTGCATTCCAAGGAGAAAGCAGCACAAGCCAGTCTGAACCCAGTTGGGAATAGAAATAGTTAGAGTAATGTAGATCACAGCTATTAGAAAATAAACAATACCCCAGACATAAATAGCAAGGGCAATCAGAAAAACATTCCCAACAACAAAATAGTTAAAAGATTGGAACCCACAGAGATGATCAGGGATACAAATTAGGATCCACATTAGAATCGAGAAAATAAGATAGCAGATAACCAAGACAAAATAGCCAAAAGAGTAACCAAGACAGACAAGACAGAAGGGCCAAGAATAAAAGAGCTAGCAAGGGTTAGAAACCCAGAGATAGAGCAGATAGATAAAACCAGCCAAACACCAATTACCAAAATAATCAGAAATAGCATAATTAGAAAGAGCATAAAGCAGAGAAGGCAACATGTTGAAACCCTTATCAATATCCAAAGCAGCATAGCTGAACACAAGAAAAGGACTGCAACCAACCAAAAAAGGGACAAAATGAATACAATCAGAGCTACATTACCAGTTGCACCATTCAGGACCAGAAATCTAATAATCCAGATTAACAAACAACCAAGATAGCAAGATAACAAAAGGCAAAGAATCGCCAATACCACCCAATCAAGATAAAATAAAGGCATACGATAGTACAAACCTAACTAAATCGAGAGGGAAATAGAGACAAAGTAATGAAGAACATAACAATGTGTGATGAACAACCCGACGAAAAGAGGATTGAGAGCCAACCCCAACATCGAGAGGTTATTACCACAATGGAACCCACCAAAAGATCAAAATTGGATTCAAATGAGTATCATCATTAGAATCCAAAGAAATAAGATAAGAAAACAAGGCAAAACCAGCCAGATAGCAAATAATTAGGACAACAACATCTAAGACAGAAAGGACAAAGAAGTTGGCCATAAATCCACTCAATCGAGTAGACAAAGCCATAGTTAATAACTAAGTAGATATATCATAATAATAGGTATCTTGAATGCAAAGAATCCGCAAGAACACCAAAAAATCCTCCAATAAGAATGTTAAACAACTTCATAGGACCAAATCTACCGTGGATTGAGCCAACATAGGAGTCCTAAAAAACCAAGATAGCAAAAATCAAAGACAAGAAACAACCAAGACAATAAGAACTAGTTTGTTTGCCATAAAGCCACCCATCCAGGATAAATATTGCAATAAAAATAAGTTTAACTAAAAGAAGATGGAGAAAGCAACAACAAATAAAGTAAAATAATGAATTAAGATGATAGGCATATAATAAACCATTAAGGGGGTTCAAAGCAAAATCCACCCAAGAATCAACAACTTAAAGGGAGCAAACCAACAAAGCCCCGCAGAGATGGTGTAATAATCCGCCACCAACAACCAAGGCAAGACACCAACAAGCGGCCAAGAGTCCACCCAAAAGCATTAGTAAAGAACCAAGAAATATGGATAATCCTGGGATCTCAAAGAAAGGCGAATGAAAATCCTTTAAGTAACTCCAAACCTGCTGAGCATGGGACATAAGTCCAGAAATAGCAAGATAGTCAGTAGCCTCAAGGGTCCAATTCAGCCAACAACTAATAAAGGGGATACCAACAAGTTGACCATAGGAAAAGCCATTAAGAGTAGAGAGTTCATAAAAATGAGCCCAAAATAAAAGAGGAGAATTTTGACTATTTCAAATAGAACCAAGATGAAGAGAGCTACAACATGTGTGATCAAAAATAGCCCAGCTGATAATAAAACCAACTGTAGGAAAATCAAGAATCATAAAATAGCCATATGTACTAAAGACAACAATCTGGAAATAGCTCCCAAAAATAAGACCTTTCCATCAGAAAAATAGACTAGAAGCAAGGGCCAGAAAGAGAGGAGAAACAAAGTACAAACAAAAGAGGGAGGCAAACATGAAAGCCCAATCCAACTGGGAGTAAGGGAAAATAGCCAGCAAAAAACCCAGAATTATCTAAGTATACATCAAAAAGGTTAGCTTAAGTTCTGAGATAAGGAAACCCTGAATTATCCAAGTTAACCAGTCCACGTAAGTTTTTAGGTAAGGTGAGTTGATCAAAGAAAATGATACCATCTCATTTAGCACCCAGATTGGCAAGGTAGTCAGGACAAGCATTTCCTTCACGCCAAACATGAGTGATGTTAAAACTCAGCTGGGAAAGAAGAGCTCTAATTTGCTTGAGGAGGTAGTACAATTCAATGCTGCTCATTTTGGTGGAAGTCAAAAGATCAATCAGCAGAAGAACATCCTCCTCAATCCAAATATTGAGCCAGCCATTTTGGAGGCAAATCTCAAGAGCTTTGTGAGCTTCCATAAGCGAAATGGGACAAAGGTGGAAGTAAGGGGATAAGAAAAAGCACATAGTACTATACCCTTAGAATTCCTGAAAATGCCACCACAACTAGAGCCATTATGGGAAATAGAGCCATCAGTATTAATTTTAATAATGTGGTTAAGAGGTTTTTTCTAATAAATAATTGTGTCATTTGGACAGTAAGGTTGGTCAGGCAGAATAAAACTAATTTATTGGCCACAAATTTTCAGCCTTTGAATTGTCTGTAATGAATAAGATTGGCTTTAAACAAGTCACAAATTTTATTTTTAGTTCTAGCAATAATCCTCACGTGGTTCATAGAGATCCCACAATGTTTTGAATCATTTTGATCCATCCATATGAACCAGATAACAGTGATAGTAGTGATGACTTTAACGTGACCTATAATAATATTATCAAAATAGACTTCAAGAAGTTGATATAAAGTAATTGAGCCATTGAAATTGACAGTGTTTAAAAGATCATCATACCAAATCCAAAGTTTTGAAGCAATGGCCCCATTGACAAAAACATGATTAACATTCTCAATATGGAAATAGACATTTTAGAGGGTAAATGAAAACCTTTACCCCATAACAAGGAATCAACAGGATAAAATTCTTCAATACGCCAAGTAAGAAGAATAAGAAGTAGGGATATTGTTATTCCAAAGTTTGGAGAACACATAGGAGGAAACATGAGTATCTTTAATGTGGAGCCACACATTTTGAAGTTGAAATCACCATTATGTGAGAGCTTAAAGAGAATCGATCTTGATTGTTTGGAGTGATAGGAATAGAAGAAACCATAGTCAAGAAAGGGATACAATCAGCAAGCTTACTATTGTTCCACTTGTTGTTATGCTAGAAAGAGTTTACTTTAATAGTGGGAGTGGAATGAGTGGAGAGTAAGTCATCAATGGAACCACATCCACTCCAGTTATTTTGCCAAAAGAAAGAAGTGCTAGAGTTAATGCCCCAAGAAATTAAGGATTCTGCATCCCATTTAACAGAACAAAGTCTTTTCCACACAGGAGAATCACCCGATTTAAAAGGACAAGTGAGGGGGTGCTTACCTTAACAATATTTAGCAGTCAGGAAATTAGCCCAAAGTCTATGATTACTCCTAAAATTCCACAAGAGTTTATAGGAAAAGGCATTGGTAACTTCTTTTATGGATTTACAACCAAGACCACCTTCGTGAAAAGTGCCACAACTTTTAAACTAAGAGGTCCAGTGCATTTTTTTAGAGGAGGTATTTGAGCCCCAGAAGAATTTGTTTAGGAGACGCTCAATTTTATCGTTGATAGAAATGGTTGGCACAATAGTTTGGATGAGATATAAAGGCATGGAATTAAGAGTTCTCTTAATCAAGGTTAGTCTACCACTGAAAGAGAGTAAATAAAATTCCCAAACCGAAATTTTTTTAGATATTTTTTGAATAAGGTCATCAAAAAGATGAGATCTTTTCTGCCTTTAAAAGCGGAGCCCAGATAATTAATGGGAAGTTGATTTTGCTTAAAATTAGTAATTCGGAGATTTGATTTAGTCTATTGTTAGAATCCAGAGGGGATAAAACAACATTTTCTTTCATTAGAAAGAGACCACTAACTTTGCCAAAATCATTTAAGAGAGATTCTTAATAGTTTTAACATGGTGAAGAGAGAGCATTGTAGAAGATTATAAAATCAAAGAAAGCTAAGATGAGAAATGGGAAACCACCATGAGTTTTAAAAGATATGTTAGTTTTAATGAAAAGATCATTGAGGCTCCTCAAAGATATTCACAAGAATAATAAAAAAGAGAAGGAGAAAGCGGGTCACCTTGCTGTAAATCATGAATTGAATTAAAGAAACTAAGGGACTTACCATTCATGATAACAGAAAACTAGACATTAGTGATACAACTTTTTATAAGCCGGATAAAATTCTCAGGGAAACCAAATAAATGGAGGATTTGAAAAAGAAAATCCCCCAAGAGGTTGTCAAAGTCTTTAGAGATGTCCAATTTGAAGAGGATATCTCCTCCTAAAAGAACATCAATGTCATGAACCACTCTTGAGAGAAGAATATTATCGATATGGCTCTATTTTAACAAAGCCGCTTTGGTTGGGGAGATGATTTTAGGAGCAGAGGGCTAATCCTATTATTAATTAATTTAGCAAATGAGTTTTGGAAAAAGGTGCAAAGACTAATAGGTCTAAAATCACCCAAGATTGGATTATTAGTTTTGGGAATAAGGACAATAGAAGTACATAAAAATATCTGGGAATAGAGCGCCATCAAAAAAAATCAATAGCATCAACAAGATCGATTTAATAAAAGGCCAACAATGTTGAAAAAATGAGTCGTAAAGCCATCGTGACCAGAATGAATCAAGTGTTCATGCTATTGAGAGTACGCTAATCTCGCTTCGAGGGACACAAAGTGAGCAAATGGTTATCCTCATTGTTAATCATAAGGGATAAGATGTGTGTTGAGGGGTTTCTAACGAAGGATTAGAATTTAATAAATTTTGAAAGTGATGTATGATAGATTTTAATTTCATTGTTATCGCTTATCCACCATTAAAGTTCTTAATTTTCTTAATCGAGTTTAATGCTTTCCGCTTTATTGCAAATAGCATGAAAGTACCTTGTGTTTCTACCATCGGCAATATGTAGTGGCTTTTTGATGCCAATAGGTTTCCTCCATATTTTGGTAATTAATCAAGTTATCTTGGCAATGTTCAACTCATCAAGCTTACTGGGATCCTAAGAACAACCTCTTCAAGAGAAAAAAAACTTGTTCCATAGCTTTAAGATTGGTAAAAGATTTTTAAAAATATGCTTGTTCCACCAATTAAGATTTTGTTTAAGTCTTTTGAGCTTAAGCCAAAGCTAATCATGCCTTTAATGTAATTATCCGTGACGGAGCCATCCAATTAGTGAAAATAATATTAGTGAAATCGCCATGTTGGGTCCACATATTTTGGAATCTAAAAGGTGAGGGAGTAGAAGGGTTAAGGGGGGGGAAGGAGTTTTGATAGAGATCAAAAGAGGAGCATGATCGACAAAGTTCTCAAATGCTCAATGAGGAAAAGAGGCCATTGATTGATCCAAAGAGAATTAAAGAGGGTCCTCAAGATGCCGCCAAAGTCTAGAGTTATGCCACATGTAATCGACCAAAACCAATGTCAATCAAATTGCAATCTAGGATCATATTAGAGAAGTCTTCCATGGAATGGAGGTTAGGAGAACATCCTCCCTCCTTTCTGAAGAAGCAATGATAGTGTTGAAATCACCCCCAACCAACCAGGGAAGGTTAACCGAGGAGGCAAAGGTTCTTAAGTGATTCCAAAGGATGTTCCTACCGGCTCTATTACAAGAAGCATAGATAAAGGAACCAAAAGCCGAAAACTCACCTAATGAGATTTTGACATTAACCAATTGATCAAGATCATCAATGATGGAAATGGTGATGGAATTATTCCAAAACACCAAATTTTATTATTAAGATTGAAGAAGAAATTTTGAAATCCAATTGATCTAGCAACATGGGCAATCTTGAAAGAGTTAATGAAAGGCTCAATAATAACAAGTAATTTGATGTTATGAGTGTGAGAGGATCCTAACGATAAGGGGAGAGTCCCACAACCCCTGATATTCCAAATAAGAAAATTAATCATAAGGAAACCAAAAAAAGAAAAAAGGAAAAAATGAAATGTAAAAAGAAGAGAGGAGGACATAATTATATGAGGTGTTAGAGAAGAACGTGTGGTTCTAGTGAAGTTATTATTAGTCATTTGGCTTTATAAGATTTTTTTAATAGCTTTGGAAGGTCTATCGATCCAAAGTATCTCTAATAGAGGGATTGGTTTTGTATCCGTAATAGGAGCAATATCGTCAATGTTTTATAGTGGTGATTTCTCCTTCTTCAGATCAAAGTAAGAATGAGAAATGGGGATAGGAGTATCACTCAGAGAGAAGTAGGGAGGTTCTGCACCATTCAAAGTACAAATATCATTCTCAATACCATGATGCATAATCTAATTTTGATCGACACCAAAGGATTAACATTATTTTGATCCAATATAAGATCCCATTCAAATTATCATTAAGATTCAAATGAAGCAAAGGATTGTCATGAGAGCCAAATTATTACAAGTGGGAGAGTGCTAGGTAAATGTTCATTAGTTTCTTCACACACCTCAATAGTAGTATTTATACCAAGCTCAGTGTTTTCATTAGACAAATCTGGGTAATAAAGGGGTAGATGGGATGAGTTCCATTATGAGTAGCTTTAGGCACATAAGCTAACTTTTTGGTTTTCCAGTTCAAGAGAGGTATTAGTACCCTGTGATATTCTTTTTTGAGGTTAGGATGTAACACAAAGCATTCGTGAGTGGTCATGACCATGGATCTTACAATGAGTGCAAAAGATGGGGAAATTTTCAAATTCCACTTCGATTATATCCAAATTTTTTGAACCAATCCAAACTTCTTTGGGTATTTTTTGGTAATGTCAATCTCAACCAAGATACGTGCAATGTGATGGCCAAGATCTAGCAAGGGCTTTGATCAATTTGAAGGGGTCTACCAAATAGAGCCCCAACCATAAACAAAACTTGGTGAATAACATAGTGAATTCTCATGTTGGGAAAAGCAAGCCATAAATGAACAATAGGTTTTTATTTTACTTTGGGTTTGGGGTTTCTTTGGGTTTTGGTTTTGGGTTTTTTGGTTTTGGGGTTTAGGTTTATGGTTAGGGTATGGTTTAGGTTTAGGGTTTAGGTTAGGTTTATTGTTTTAGGGTTTTGGGTCTAGGATCAGGGCTCAGTCTATTTAGTCAGGGTTTAGTCAGAGTTTAGGTCAGAGTTAAGGAGGAGAATCAGAAAGTTCAGTGATTTAGAATAGATCAGATTTTATAGTGGGTTAAGTTCAGCTAGTGGGTTGGACTAAGTTGGGTAGTCAGAAAGGTCAGGGCAAGATAGGGTCATGATTAGGTAGTAAAGTAGTAGGGCCCAAAATGTTTGGAAGACTAGTAGAGCCTGTGGTCATTGGGTTTGGCTCAGTAAAGCCCAAGATCCAGGGCTCAGGGCCTAGGGTCAAGATTTGTACTTATTCAGGGTTGGGTATGAGTAGAGGCCCAGGTGCCCAGAACCCAGGACTATGGCCCAGGGCCCAGAGTATGGTAGAGAGTGGAGGGAGTCAGTGGCAGTTAAGCCCAGGGCCAGGTCAGGGTATTGGTATTTTAGGTCAATAGGAGGGAAGGTTATGAGTCAGGTTTGGCTCAGGGTATATGGTAGCCCAGAGTTTAGGTCAGTCAGGCTAGCTCAGGCTAGAGGATTAGGGCCTGGGTTATATAGTTTAGGTAGGTTCAGGGCCTAGGTTGGCCTTGGTTTTAGTTTATGGTCAGTTTACGTAGTTTAGGGTCAGGTTTAGGGTCAGTAGATTATAGTTTTTAGTTTGGGTTATTTAGGTTTAGCCTTATATTATAGGTTTAAAGTTTAGTTTATCAGGATTTAGTATTTATTTAGGGCCCAGGCTCAGTGGCCCAGGTGGGCCTTGTGGTTAGTTTTATTTAGTTAGTTTTTATCAGTTTTAGCCCAGTATTGGGTTAGTAGGGTTTTCATGTTTATTCAGTTTGGTTTATTTGGGAAGGTCAGATAGTGGTTATCTCAGGTAGGTTTAGGCCCAGGGCCTAGGGCCCAGGTTTGGGTTGGTTGGTAGCCAGGTTATTTCAGAGTTGTGGCCCAGTTAGCCCATTTATTAGGTTGGCCCAGATTCCCAGGTTATGGCCCAGGATTTAAGTTAGGGTTTAGGTAAGTCAGATAGTCAGGTAGAGGGTCAGAGATTACAGTTGTGGCCTAGAACCAGGGCCTGGGGTTTAGATCAGGGAGCCCAGGGCCCAGGGCTCAGAAAGTCAGTGGCCCAGTGGCCCAGGGCCCAGGTCATGGGTTCAGGGTTTTCATTTTTCAGAATCAGATATTAAAGTTAGGTAAATATTTAGCCCAGTTTCAGATTTAGGTTTAGCCTCAGTTTAAATTTTTATCAGTATTAGGAGTTTTAGAAAGGATCTTTTTTAAGTCTTATAGGCTCAGTTTCAGTTATTTAGGGCCCAGTTGGTTAGTTTGGCCCAGGAGCCCAGGGCCCAGGGTTTATCCAGGCCTTTAGGGCCCAGTAGGTTTTTTTTAGTATAGGCCCATTTTATTTTTAGGGCCTGAGTTAGTTTAGGGCCATATCCAGAACTCAGTGGTTAGTATTTTAAGTTTATTGGTTTAGTCATTCTTATTTTTATTCCAGGATCCATTCATCAGTCAATGGGTTTTGGCCTTTGGCCCAGGTTTAGCCCATTCTTATTAATTTTAAGGCTCAGGCCATGATTAGTGCCCAGTTAGGCCCAGGTCATAGTAGGATCAGTTTTCAGCCCAGGGCCCATGAAGTCTGGCCCAGTTAGGGCCCAGGGTTATTTGGCCCAGTAGTAGAGTGGGAGTTTATCTTTAGTCAGTTAGTTTAGGTTTAGGGCCCATTTGATTAGGGTCAGTTTAGTTATGGTAGAGTCAGATCTAGGTAGGTAGGCCCAGGTAGTTGGTATCAGGTGATTACAGAATCAGGGTTAATTTTGGCCAGCTCAGGGTCAAGTATAGGTAGGGTTTAGAGATGTGATTTAGGTCTGGTATTTTAATGGTTTAGGTTGGTTTTAATGTTTAAGGTTTGGTTTCAAGTTTTAGGTTTTAGTCTTTATTTTGGGTTGGTTTATGGTTTATGGTTTATGGTTTCGTGTTTTGGGTTTATTTTTATTTTGGGTTTTTTTTTGGTTTGGGTTTAGGGTTTATGATTTTGGGTTTAAGGTTTTTAGGGTCTTAGGTTTATGGTTGATGTTTTAATTTAGGGTTTAGGGTTTTTGGTTTTTTTTTTCTACAGAGAACAAATTCAAATTTAATATTTCCTCTTTTCGATTTGATCAACCAAGCAACACACTAACTTTTTTAAGACACAAGCAATGACATAGATAAAAAATGAGCATGCATAGAGGAAATCAAAAACCCTGGATAACTATAATTGTCCCTACTGTGAAGACATAGTTCCATAAGCAGCAGATCGGATCGCTCTTCGCTTAGTTTCCATGAACCACCGCCTTTTGAGTAGCTATCCACCATCATATCCTGATCTCTCCTCCACCACCACCATTGTAACCTCCATCTCTCCTCAGCCTCTTTACCACACGCTCACCACCACCTCCATATACCGACGCCCAGCCCCCACCACCACTGTGATAACTACCACCTCAGCCTTCACCTCCACCGCCAGATCTAGATTGAGGGTGGTTGACAGTGATGTTCCTGCCATCAAGGTTCTGTGTATTCTTAGGGTTTGGATTTTTTTTAAAGTTATTAGGGGAATTTTATTGCCACAAAGAAAATGTACAAAGTCCTTAGAGGGGGTAAATCTCTAAACTAATTCTCAAAGTGCCATAATAAGTCTTAAAGAGATAAAACCCATAACTTTTACAATAATATATGGAAAGAAAACAAAAGCAAAACCAAATCAGCAGCAACAACATATCCATGTTCGCAACAACAACATCCACTAGGTCCTTTTGATACTAGCAAGATTCATTTGCAATATTCTCCCAACCTATAAAAGAAATCTTCAACATACTAGTGAAAGAATTAGTAAAATTAAGCAAGCATAAAGAGTATGAGCAAAGAAAAAAAAGTTTCAGGCTCAATTACAATCATCTCAAAGAACAACAATATATGTAAGCAACCAAACTTCCAAAGAAGGGTTGCAATTACATATAGTGCTACCAGCCAAAAGAAGATAGAGAGAAAAACATTAAGGCCATCATTGACAGCATACCTCTTGTAGCCCATCATCCCAAGTCCATCATCCCGCAAGGCTGTAAACTCCTCCAAGCAGCAGACATTATAGCCAACCACGAAGCCACCAAAATAAATTAGCCCAATAAGGCAGAAAATCAACCAAACATAAGGGACATCAGTATAGTAGGAACACCATCAAAGCCACCACCAAAGAGGAATAACAACATCAAAGGGAGCAAGCATCATGACCTTAACAACACAAACCAAAAAAAACCAAGACCAAAAAGAAAAAACACAAGAGCTCATATCCTCGACAAGAAAATAGAAAGGCAAAGAAGGCTATCACCTATACCAAAAAAGGGAAGCAGAGTGAAGGGAGGAGAACCATAGCAGGAGTAGGTCAACCAGCATGTCACGAACACAACAAGAAAGAAAGGCCAAAATAGCCACCCATCTAACCAACTCAACCACCAACTTAGCCTCCTAGTCAACCACCAAAGTAGCAGAAAATCCAAATTAGTTAAAAGACCAACAATATCCATCATGCCAAAACAACCCAAGAAAACCAGGAAAAGGGTAGAAGCAAACAATAGAGTCCACCAAACCCAACCAAAGCAGCAAAAATTCTGATCTAAGTGAGATAAATAGCCAACCAAAAACAAAATGAAGTGAACATAGTAAGATAGACTAAAACAATCCATCGAGCAGAGTAATACAACAGAACACCGCCAAAGCCAATAAAAGGAGAGGAGAAATATCAATGAGTGCAAGCATCATAATGGCAACCAGAACCAATGCACCAAACCATGTCACTAGATCCCAAAGCAAAACAACAGCCACTAAATAGCCATCAACCAACCAACCTAAAATAACAACAAAAATAAAAATAACTACATCCAAGAGAGGAAGACCATTACAAGAAGACGTCAAAACCACAACCAAAAGGAACAAATATAAAACTAGCAAAATTGTCCCTCAAAACCCAATCCACAAAAAAGAAGAAGTAACAGTCAACAAATAACCTCCACCTTTCCAAATCCAATCTGAAATTAGACCATCAACATCCCCTCTAATCTGCCACCAACAAAAGTAGAGAAACCATCCAACACAACTAGCCAGCTAACCAACCCAGCACAGGCCCAAGAGTGAAAATAAGCAAATGGCCACAACCCAAAGAGGGTTTAACAAAGGGGAACCAAAAGCAATGGCTCATCAGAAACCAACTGAAATAAATAAGAAAAGAAAATTATGATATAAGATAAGGTAATCCAGTGTTATCCAGATTGACCAAACCCCTTAATAGTTTAGGCAAATTTTGATTGTCAAATAAAGTGAAATCAGTTAAGTTGGCTCCTAAAGTAGCCAAGAAATTAGCACAAGCATTACCTTCATAAAGGATATGAGAAATTTTATAATAAACTTGAGAAAGAATATTTTTAGTATGATTGAGAAGATTTAATAAATCAGCATTTTTTTTTCTATTAGAGTTTAGCATGTAAAGAAGCATGAGCGCAACAACTTCAATCCAGATGTTGAGGAAACCTTTATTCAAACAAATTTCAAAACTTTATTGTGCATAAGCTCAACATAGACAGAGGAGGCTTTGAGAGGATACACAAAAGCACAAATGACAGAACCTTTAGAATCCCTAAGAATACCACCACAGCCATATTTATTAGAGTAATAGAACCATCAGTATACACTTTAATCAAATTTTTTTTGGGTTTGATCTAATGGATAATCTTGGTTCTTTTATAAGAGTGAACATCAGGAAGAATGACACATAATTTTTTAGCCTCTAAAATGAATGTTACTAATAAGATTGGCATTAAACAAAGCCTGAATTTTTCCTTTCATTCTACCCAGGATCCTTTTATTGCTTATAGGAATAACATAATATTTAGCATCATTTTTGTCCATTCAGATGAACAAGATAAATGTAATAGCAACTAGAACTTTGATATGACCTTTCACACTTTTTTGTAAACAAACTTCATGAAGTTGATATATGGAAAGAGAGCCATGAAAGTAGTTGGTATTAAATAAATCATCATACCATAACCATAATTTAGAAGCAATAGCACCATTAACAAAAACATGATTAACATTTTCAATATGAAAGTAACAATAGCTCTTTGAAGGCAAATAAAACTCTTTATTCCAGAGCAAAGAGTCAACATGAATAAAGTTATTCAAAATTCTCCAAGCTAAAACTAAATAAGATATGGGAATGATATTTTTCCAAAGTTTAATGAAAACATTAGAGGAGTTTTGCTTATCTCTAATAAAAGTCCAAACCTCTTTAACAAAATAATCACCATTGTAAGAAAGCTTAAAGAGAATTTGGTCAAGTTTGTTAGAGAAAATAGGGATTTTTCTAAAGTTATCTAAATGAGAAATAGGGATATAATTCTCAAGTTTGTTCTCATTCCAAGTGTTATTATGCAAGAAAGAGTTAACTTTGATAGTTGCAGTAGAGTAGGTAGATAAAAGGGAGACAATAGAGCCATTGACAATCCAATTATCTTGCCAAAAGAAAGAAAAACTTGAATGAATTCCCTAAGATATTAAGGGTTTATCAACTTTTTTAATGGAGCAAAGCCTTTTCCAAACCAGAGAGTCACCAACTTTAAATTTCCAGATAAGAGGGTGTTTACCTTGGAAATATTTTTTTCAACATAAAATTAGCCCAAAGGCTATCATTCTTTCTAAAATTCCACCATAGCCTATGAGGGAAGGCAGTAATAGCTTCACGAATCAGTATGCAATCCACCTTCACCCAAGGGACCACAACATTTATGCCACGAAGTCCAATGCATTCTTTTAGTAGAATTATGGGATCACCAAAAAAATTTATTAAGCAAGCAATCAATTTTGATAAGAGCAGCATTAGTGGGGATAATAGTTTGAATGAAATAAAGAGGCATTGAATTGAGAGTGCTTCAAGAATAGTAAGCCTGCCACCAAAGGAAAGTAAATGAAATTCCTAAATAAAAATTTTATTTAATATTTTTTGAATTAACTTATCCAAAAGATGGGCAATATTTGAATTCACATCTTTAAAAAGAGGAGCACTCAAGTACTTAAGAGGAAGGTGTTGATTTTTAAAGTTAGTGATATGCAAGATTTGATTAATTTTATTATTAGAGATGCTTAAAGAAGTAATAAAACAACTTTTGTTATCATTGATAGATAGACTACTTTCTATACCAAATTTATTTAAAAAAAAAAATCTTGAGATTCTTGATATGATTAATAGAAGCATTGTAGAAAATAATGAAATCATCTATAAAGCGTAAATGAGAAACAGGAAGACCACTAAGAGTTTTTTAATACATACTAGGATTACTTAAGAATAGATCATTGATGCTCTTAGATAAGTACTCAACAATAATAATAAATAAGGAATGAGATAGAGGATCCTTTTATCTTAGTTCATGGGAAGAAGGAAAGAAGCCTAAGGCTTCCCATTAAGCAAAATAAAAAACCAGGCATTATTAACATATATTTAAAAATATTGGTTTAGTTAATTTTATTTTTATTTTATGTTTAGTTTTTATTTTATTTAGGTTTCTATTCTTAGGTTTATTTTATTTTATTTTTTTAGTTTAGTTTAGGTTTTTATTTATTTTATTTTAGTTTATTTTTATTAATTTATTTTATTTTACTTTTAGGTTTAGGTTTATGTTTTAGTTTATATTTTTATTATCTTTTATTATTTAATTTTATTTAGGATTAGGCTCTTTTATTTATTTTATTTTTACATTTTAATTTGTTTGGGTTTAGGTGTTTAGGTTTTTAGGGTTTAAGGTTTAGGGTTTAGGGTTTAGGGTTTTTTTTAGGGAAACCCCATGTAGGGTGTATTTTATTGCCACAAAAAGAGGGTTACAAGATCCTTAAAGGGGATAAACTCCAGAACTACTGCTCAAAGAGCTACAATCAGCCTAAGGAGTAAATCTCCTATCTAAGTACATCGAAAAGCAAAAGAAGGCATTAAAGGCAGCATACTACAAGAGCTACTACCAAACCAAAGGAGGAAATCATCACGACCATCATAGCGACAAACGTGAGAAGATAACATTGTTGAAAGTCTTATGGGATTTATTACGCAAACTGAACAAAACTATATATAATATAGAGATTGTAAAAGGAAAAAAAGATAAGGGTCCCATGCAGAAAATTATCATCAATATAGTCACCGACATGAGGATACTTATACATATATAGGCCGATGAAAGCCATCCACAAGAAAACAATAGAAGAGGTAGCCTAAATCACCTAAGCAAGTTGATGAGCCTATAAGTAACACCATCTTAAACATATGATATATATATATATATATATATATATATATATATATATATATATATATATATATATATATATATATATATATATATATATGAATCTTTCAGGCAAGAGTATAGCCTAGAAGTAAAGTCCAGAAAATGAGCCCAATCATAGTAATGAGTGAAGATGTGAACAAACCCCTTAATGATATCCATAATAGTAGTTGGAAAAAAGCATTTGTAAAGGAAGGCAGCATAACCCAATACTAAAAACAACACCAAATAAAGATAGTCAAACTGTAGTAGCGACATCTTGGACAAAACTTGGATAATCTAGATCAACAAACAACCAAGACAGCAAGACAGCAAACGGCAGGAGCTGTCCAAAGTACCACCCATTCAAAATAGACATTACATTCCAAGGAGATAGCGGCCCCTAAGCGAATGGGAATAAAAAAGCAATAGTTAATGTAGATCACAATCGAGAAAAGCTGCAACACAACAGTAGGGCAATCAGAAAACCAACCCCAACAACAAAATAGTTAGTGCAACATTGGAACCCACCAGAGGATAAATTAGAAAGGGGATTCAAATTAGGGTCCTCATTAGAATCTAGAAAAAAAAGACAGTAGATAACCAAGACAAAAAATAGCCAAGACAATAGCAGCCAAGACAGCCATAGCCAAGATAGCAAGGGACAACAAGATGGCCATAGAGCCTCTCAATCCGAGAAGACATTGCAATAGTTAGCAACCAAGTAGATTGAGCATAGAAACATGGATCGAAAAGGTAGTAGCCCAGACACCAATGATAAAAAACAATCAGAAAAGAAAAGTCAGAAACAGCTTGCTGAACATAGGACCCTAAAGTCCTGCAACCAACAAAGATAGAGCCAACATTGGAATCCTGAGAAACAAGGATATAAAATATCCAAGACAATAAATAGCCAAGATAATGAAAATTAGCTAGCTGACCAAAGAACCACCCATTCAGAATAAATAGTGCAATAGATACAAGTTGAATTGAAAGAAGATGGAGAAAAGAGCAATATAAAGTAGTCCATAGAATTCAGATGATAAGCATATAATAAACCAATAAGGAGATTCAAATCAAAAGCCACCAAGCGGTCAACAACTTCAATAGAGGTTTTGAACAAAATAAACCAAAACCCGCGACATGTAGAGTATTAGTCCAGTCAAAACTAGGTTGGTTGTTAATAAAAAAATAGTCAGAGAAATAAAAGGCATGAAGCAGATAATAACCACAAAGACAAGAGTAGCAATAAAACAAAAATTACACCCACCATATAAAATTCCAATAAAAAATAGAGATGTAAAGTAGCAATAGAAAGGGTTCAAAAGATAATCAATAGAAAAAACCTTCCAGATAAAGAGGATCAAGCTAGCAGCTAAACCCACAACCACATTAAAGGCAAACTGAGAAGCCATAAAGGAAGCCCAAACCTACAAGGAATTTAATAAAATTGAATAGGAAATTTAAATCTCTCTTAGATTGGGAATATGAGGTTGGGCAAAATAATAACAAGACAACACCACACACCTATTTGAACTAGATAAGCATAGCTTGTTAGATAAAAGACTCAATGATCCAGACCATCAAACAATCAAGAAAGAAAATAATAGTAGGTTGGCCATAAAACCAACCATTCAAATTATGCAATGCATAAATTAATCCCAGCAAGTTAAGGAAGAAGTCTGGCCAAGACTAGTTGAACTAGGATATAAAAAATAGCAACTAGTGGAAACAACAGCATCCCAGGTTTTAACAGCACAAACATTCAGAAAAATGAGAAATAAGAAACACTCAAGAAGAAAATTAAAAGCTATCTTGCAATCTACAACCTCAATAAAGGCCAACTGAACAAAATAAAAGAAAACCCCAGAAGCAGCATGAGGAGCAATAATAGATCGACCAACATCTAGATGATTACCAACAATTTGGATGCATAATTTATAATAGCCAAAAGGTAAAAAACAACAAATTAATTGATTAGCAGTAGCCTGGATGAGAAACAGCAAAGATAGTCAGAAGAACACTAGGCAACAAAAAGCTAACAAAGACAAGGTTAGACAGCAGGGCAGTGAATCCAGAAATCCAACAGCCATAGGTTAAAACAACACTACAATTATTGCAACCATAGGGTAAGACAATAAAAAACAATGGGGCAACAAAGCTACCATAAGGGTTTATTATCAATGAAATCCATTAGAGAAATCAGGCTAGCGTGAGAACTACCCTCCTGGAGAAATCGTGAAATTCATTAAACAATACCAAAGAACCATTAAAAATAACAAAGATATTCCATTTTCTTTCCTTACAGGTATGTAAGCTGGGGTTAGCATATACATTCAGCAAATACATTAAATTATGGTTTAGGGTTTTATGATTTATGGTTTTAGGGTTTAGGGTTTAGGCTTAGGGTTTAGGGTTTAGGGCTTAGGATTTAGTGTTTAGGCTTTAAGATTTAGCATTTTTAGGGTTTAGGATTAGGGTTTAGGGTTTAGGGTTTAGGATTTAGGGTTTAGGTTTAGTTTAAGGTTTAGGTTTAAGGTTTATAGTTTAGAGTTTAGGTTTAGGGATTTAGGAGTTTAGGTTTAAGGTTAGGGATTTAAGGTTTAGGGTTTAGTTTAAGTTTAGTTAGGTTTAGTTTAAAGGTTTTAAGTTTAAAGGAGTTTAAGGTTTAGGGATTTTATAGTTTGGGGTTAGATTCAGTTAGGTTTAAGGTTAGGTTTGAGTTTAGGTTAAGGATTAGATTTAGTTAGTTGATTTAAAGGTTTAAAGTTTAAAGTTAGTTAGTTTAAGGTTTCGATTTAGGTTTAAGGTTTAGTTTAATTTTGATTAGGTTTAGGTTTTTGATTAGGTTAAATTTAGGTTTAGGTTTAGATTAGGTTTAAGTTAGGGTTTAGAGTTTAGGGTTTAGGTTTATCGTTTTAGGTTTAGAGTTTATGGTTTTGGATTAGTTTATGGTTTAGGGTTTAAGGTTATTTAGGTTTTAAGGTCTAAGGTTTAGGGTTTAGAATTTAGGGTTTAGGTCTTAGGGTTTAGGGTTTATGGCTTTTTTTTTTGGGAGAACCCCATGTAGGAAATTTTATTGCCACAAAAAGAGGGTTACAAGGTCCTTAAAGGGGATAAACTCCAGAACTATTGCTCAAACTAAATCACCAAGTAAATCCCCAATCTAAAATATAGCAGAAAATAATAAAGCAATCAAAAGATACAAATTGATTAATATAATAAGCCAATGGAAGATTAGGGCTAATGCTCTGCAGGATGGGAGAATGCATGACACTATGGAGCAAACCTACAAGAGAACAAGAGAGAAGCACCTGCAAGAATGTAAACAGAAAGAAGTTAGAAGCGGTTAAGGTATCTGAGATAAAATGCATAATTTGAGAATGATAGTAAAGAGTTGTGATAGAAGGCTCGGCTCAGTCACCAAGTTGGGAGGAAAATAGGAGCATCAGACTTGAGAAGGGTTACATCACAAGAGCTACTACAAACTAAAGGGTGTGAAATCATCACAACCATCATAGCCAACAAACACATGTGCATCCATTTGATAAAAGTCTTGATATCCTTAGTACCTGCAAATATAATCAAAACCAAATACAGGGTACATAGAGAGTCAACAAAAGCCAGAATGAGAAAGGGGTTCCAATCCAGGAAATAAGACCCGATATAAGACACCATGTCAATGAATTCCGACCAATACAAAGTTCATCATATTGACATTAGGCGACAAGCTCACATAAGTCTACCCATTCGGATAGAGCATGATAAGGTTTGAATATGAATTAGTTAAGATCATCTTAATAGTGGTGCACAAAGCTAGGAAAAGAGAGGCAAGAAATAAAATGGTTTTGGAGGACTAAAACAAACAACAAATAGTAAACACCACATTGCCAGCTAGATGAATTAAGTATGCTGCCAAAAACCAGAAAGTCAGCAAACCCACAGCCCAATTGACCACAGTTACAGAAATCAGATGGGCTAGAAAAGAAATAGCAGATAATAAAAATTAGGTAGAGAGCAGCTCCCCACCATAAAACATTCCAGTAAGAGATAATCAAAGCAAAAAATTGATGGTTAACAAAGCGAAGCGATAATCAGTTACGCCAAAAGCATTGACAGTAAAAACCAGTTGGGTGAGCAATAACCCAACTATCTATAAAAGATAAAATAGCGATTAAGCGGGTAGAAGAGTACTCATGATCTGCATGTTCTCATCATAGCCAAGAGAGGGGAAATAACAATAGGAAAGATCAGCAACAGCCCAGATATTAGCAACAAAATAAGACAAAAAGAAAACTAAGAGCACTTGCTGAACATGGTACTCTAAATACCAAAAACCAATATTGGAGGAAATGATACAATTCCATTCCTACAAAGAGATATTAAAGTAGACATGGGATTTCACAAACAGCAAAGTAATAGCAATAAGGAAGGTTGTAGCCATTTGATGCTCAACAACTGTCCTACCTTGGACAAAAGTAATTAAGGTGCAAGGAGCAAGAAAGTCAAACAAAACAACTTATCTATAGAAAATAGTAGGAAATGAGCGAGAAAGTAGAGATAGGGAGGGATGGGTAATGCGACTCCCACCACAACAATCCAGTGAGACATTCTGTAAGCAGTTTAGTAGCATTGCTTAGTCACATTAATCCAATTCTACCAAGGATAATGGCGGTAATAACGGAGGTTGGCCAAGCAATTATGCATATAAGATAAACCATTGATTAAGTTCAAGCGAGCAGTAATGATCTTCAAGATTTGCATGTTCCCATCATATCTGAAAACAATAGCGAAGAATAGCATCAGGATGTTAGCGCAGAGAAAAAGAAAAATAAAGAAAACTTGTTGGGCAAGGTACTCAAAAACCCAAAAACCAACAATGGAGAAATTGTAACAGTTTTTACACCTATTAAGAAAACCAATCTTTAAGAAAAAAGATATAAAATAGAGAATGATTGAGTTCAAGTAATTCCCACGAGTAGTGGTACCCACAACCTCGGCAAAGCGGAATGAAAAAAGTAACTCCAAACCTGCTGAGCATGGGAAACAAATCCAGAAATAACAAAATTGATAGTAGCCTCAAGGTTCCATCTCAACCAACAACTAAGAAAGGTGGTATCAACAAGTTGACCATAGGAAAAGCCAATAAGAGTAGACAATGCATAAAATGGATCCCATAATAAAAGAGAAGAATTTTGACTATGGAAAATAGAACCAGGATGTAAACAATAATAGCATGTGTGATCAAAAACATCCCAGCTGATAAAAACACAAATAGTTGGAAAATCGAGAATCAAAAAACAACCATAAATCACAAAGATAACAATTTGGAAATAGGTCCCAAAAAATTAATGACTAGCATTGAAAGGAATAATAAGACCTTTCCAGATCAGAAAATATAGTCTAGCGGGGCCGGAAGAGGAGTAAACACAGTAAAACCAAAGAGGCCAAAATGAAAACCCATTCTGGGAGCAAGAAGGCGACTAAAATAAATTATCTTGAGAGTAAAGAGATTGACCAAGGTCCCAATCTTAGAAACATCTTGCACAAAAAGGATCTGCTGAATAAAATAGCCAGAAACAATCTGAAGAAACTCCATCCAAGTCAAAAAATAAATAGTGCAGAAAGAAACAATAGAATGCTGAGATTCCACCCAAAGTAAAAGTAAAACATAAAAGGATAACCAATATCAAGTTACGCTCAATAATAAGTCACATAAAGGGGTAAGGAGGTCGGTGACTTGTAAAATAGCAGATCCCAAGGGACCTGTGAATCAGAAAATGGATTCTAAAGAGAGCATGATGAATGGGGTCAGATTCTAGTATAGACAACGGTAAGAAGGTAAATATATTACAAAAGGCCAAAACCTCTTCATGCGAAAAATAAAATAAAGATAACTCCCAAAAATAAAGGAAAATGTCGGCTCTCAAGAGGAGTCAAAGAGAATATCGGCAAAGCAGCCCAAGATCTAATAGGGGAATGGCATGTCAAAAGCCATGCCAGTCATTATCAGCTAAAATCCAACAACCTAACAGTAAATCATCAAAATAAATATTGCAACCAGCATAGTGAACACTAATACAATGCATAAAAATGACATAGGTAACTAAGATGCTCCAAGCGATAATATCTTTGAGAAATAGTAGGTTGCAGAAATTAATAGCAGTAGCTAAACCCATCAAAATAAATATCTCCATCTAGCAATGATTAAGACCCCTAGGATTAGGAATGAAGGTAGCATTGATATTAAAATCCCAAATAGGATTGGTGTTATAAAACCAATGGTGGCACATAGCTCAACAGAATTCCAATGTAGAGTATTAGTATGCACATAGCTCAACAGCAGCCCTTTATCAGTGTAAATGCCAAAAGCATAGAGCCTCCAAATAAAGGAGAAGCTATTAAAGCACCAAATCATGACACAGAGATTAAGACAACAAGTAATATCCATGTGAAGCATCCATAAAAGACATAAAAAGGAACATAAAGCCATAAAATAAAGAGGCATACAGATAAAAGATGAATAGACAGTATACATCAAAAGGTTAGATTAAGTTTTAAGATAAGGAAACCCAAAATTATCTAAGTTAACCAGCCCACGCAAGTGTTTGGGAGGTGATTTGATCAAAGAAGATGATACCATCGGATCTAGCACCCAGATTGGTAAGATAGTCAGTACAAGCATTTCCTTCATGCCAAATATGAGTGATGTTAAAATTCAATTAGGAAAGAAGAGCTCTAGTTTGCTTAAGGAGGTAGTACGCTCATCTTAGTGGAAGTCAAAAGATCAATCAGAAGAGCATCCACCTCAATCCAAATATTGAGCCCATTTTGGAGGTAAATCTCAAGAGCTTTGTAGATCCATAAGCTCAAAATGGGACAAAGGCAGGAAATAAGGGGATAAGCAAAATCACATAGTACTATACCCTTAGAGTTCCCGAAAATGCCACAAACTAGAGCCATTATGGAAGAGCCATCGATTAATTTTAATAATATGGTCAAGAGGTTTTTTCCAATAGACAATCTTGTCATTTCGATAGTAAGGTTGGTCCGGCAGGTTAAGGCCCAGTTTATTGGCCACAAATTTACAGCCTTTGAATTGTCTGTAATGAATGAGATTGGCTTTAAACAAGTCACCATTTTTTTTTAGTTCTAGCAATAATCCTCACGTGGTTCATAGGGATCCCATGATGTTTTGCATCATTACAGTCCATCCATGAATGATAAGTGATAGCAATGATGACTTTAATGTGACCTTTAATAATATTATCAAAATAGACTTCAAGAAGTTGATATAAAGTAAAAGAGCCATTGAAATTGATAGTGTTAAAAAGATCATCATACCAAATCCAAAGTTTATAAGCAATGGCCCCATTAACAAAAACATGATTAACATTCTCAATATGGAAATAACATTGACATTTAGAGGGTAAATGGAACCCTTTACCCCACAACAAGGAATCAACAGGGATAAAATTTTTCAGAATATGCCAAGTAAGAATAGAATAAGAAGTAGGGATATTGTTATTCCAAAGTTTGGAGAACACATAGGAGGTATCATGAGTATTTTTAATGTGGAGCAACACATTTTTGAGGTTGAATTCACCATTATGTGAGAGCTTAAAGAGAATCTGGTCTTGATTGTGTGGAGTGATAGGAATTGTAGTAACCATATTCAAGAAAGTAAAAGGGATAAAATTAGCAAGCTTACTATTGTTCCACTTATTGTTATGCTAGAAAGAGTTTACTCTAATAGCTGCAGTGGAATGGGTGGAGAGTAAGTCATCAATGGATCCACATCCACTCCAATTATCTTGCCAAAAGAAAGAAGTTCCAGAGTTAATGCCCCAAAAAATGAAGGGTTCTACATCCAATTTGACAGAAAAAAGTCTTTTTCACACAGGAGAATTACCCGATTTAAAGGGACAAATGAGGGGGTGCTTACCCTAGCAATATTTAGCAGTCATGAAATTAGCCCAAAGACTATGATTACTCCTAAAATTTCACCAGAGTTTATAGGAAAAGGCATTGATAGCTTCTTTTATGGATTTACAACCAAGATTTCCTTCTTCAAAAGTGCCACAACTTTTAAACCAAGAGGTCCAGTGCATTTTTTTAGAAGAGGTATTGGAGACCCAGAAAAATTTGTTTAGGAGACGCTTAATTCTGTTGATGATAGAAATGGATGGCACAATGGTTTGGATGAGATATAAAGGCATGGAATTAAGAGTGCTTTTAATCAAAGCAAGCCTACCACCAAAAGAGAGTAAATAAAATTCCCAAACTAAAATTTTTATAGAAATTTTCTGAATAAGGTCATCAAAAAATGAGATCTTTTCTAGCCTTAAAAAAGTGGAGACTCGAGATAAATAATGGGAAGTTGATTTTGCTTAAAATTAGTAATTCTAGAGATCTAATTTAGTCTATTGGTAGGAATGTTAGCTAAGATTATAAAATCATCAGCAAAGCTAAGATGAGAAACAAGGAAACCACCATGAGTTTTAAAAACCATGTTAGGTTTTTCAATGAAAAGATCATTGAGGCTCCTCAAAAGATATTCAGCAGCAATGATAAAAAGAGAAGGAGAAAGAGGGTCACCTTCTCGCAAACCATGGCTCAAAGTAAAGAAACCAAGGGACTCACCATTTATGATAACAAACCGACGTTAGTGATACAACTTTTATTGGATAAAATTATCGAGAAACCAAACAAATGTAAGATTTGAAAGAGGAAATCCAATGAAAAGTTGTCAAAGGCTTTAGAGATGTCCAGTTTGAAGAGAATATTACCTCCTCTGGAAGAAACATCAATGTCATGAACCAGCTCTTGAGCGAGAAGAATATTATCAGATATGGCTCTATTTTTAATGAAGCCAGTTTGGTTAGGGGAGATGAGTTTAGATAGCAGAGGGCTAATCCTATTATTAATTAATTTAGCAATGAGTTTTTGAAAAAAGGAGCAAAGACTAATAGGTCTAAAATTGCCTTAAGATTCAGGATTATTGGTTTTGGGAATAAGGATAATAGAAGTACTTGAACAATATCTAGGAATAGAGTTGCCATCAAAGAAATCAATAACAGCATCAACAAGATCAGATTTAATAAAAGGCCAACAATGCTGAAAGAAATGAGTCATAAAACCATCGAAAGAAATGTTCATGCTATTGAGAGTACTGCTAATCTTTTCTTCCGAGGGACGCATAGTGAGCAAATGATTATCCTCGTTGCTAATCATAGAAGAGATTAGATGGGTGTTGGAGGGCGTACATAATGAAGGATTAGAATTTAATAAATTATGAAAGTGATGTATGACAGATTCCTTAATTTCATTGTTATCAGTTATCCAGCCATCATTAGAGTTCTTAATTTTCTTAATCAGGTTCAAAACTTTTCGTTTATTGCAAATAGCATGGAAATACCTAGTGTTTCTGTCGCCATCAATAATATGTTTGATAATATCTTTTTGACGCCAATAGGTTTTCTCCATATTTTGGTAGTTAATCAAGCTATCTTTGGCAATGCTCAACTCATCAAGCTTACTGGGATCAGTTAAGATAGCCTCTTCAAGAGAACAAACCACTTGTTCCATAGATCTAAGATTGGTAAAAAGATTTTTAAAAATTTGCTTGTTCCACCAATTGAGGTTTTATTTAAGCCTCTTGAGCTTAAACCAAAGCTGAATCATGCCTTTAACGGAATTATCCGGGTGAACAGAAGCCATCCAATTAGTGAAAACAACATTAGTTAAATCGCCATGTTGGGTCCACATATTTTGGAATCTAAAAGGTGAGGGAGTAGATGGGTTAAGGTGGGGGAGTTTTGATAGAGATCAAAAGAGGAGCATGATCAGACAAAGTTTTGCTCAAATGCTCAATAGAAGTAAGAGGCCATTGATTGATACAAAGAGAATTAAAGAGGGTCCTGTCAAGATGCTGCCAAAGTCTAGAGTTATGCCACATGTAATCAGACCCTGAAAAACTAATGTCAATCATATTGCAATCAAGGTTCATATTAGAGAAGTCTTCCATGGAGTGGAGGTTAGGAGAACATCCTCCCCTCCTTTCCGAAGAAGCAATGATAGTGTTGAAATCACCCCCAAACAACTAGGGAAGGTTAACTAAGGAGGCGAAGGTCCTTAAGTGATTCCAAAGGATGTTCCTACTGGCTCTATTACAAGAAGCATAGATATAGGAACCAAAAGCCAAAACTCACCTAATGAGATTTTGACATTAACCAATTGATCAAGATCATTGATGATGGAAATGGTGATGGAATTATTCCAAAAACACCAAATTTTATTATTAAGATTGAAGAAGAAATTTTGAAATCCAAGCGATCTAACAACATGGGCAATCTTCGAACAGTTATTGAAAGGCTCAATAATGATAAGAAATTTGATGTTATGAGTGGGACAGAGGATCCTAACACGGTTGCGGACAAGGAGAGTCCCACAACCCCGGATATTCCAAATAAGATAATTAATCATAATAAAAATCCAAAAAGGAAAAGGTAAAAAAAAATGAATAAAGGAAGAGAGGAGGACATAATTATTTTTGAGGTGTTAAAGAAGAATGTGTGGTTCTAGTGAAGTTATTATTAGTCATTTTGGCTTTATAAGATTTTTTTAATAACAGTTTGGAAGGGTCTATCAGTATCCAAAGTATCTCCATCAGAAAGGGATTGGTTTTTGGTATCTAGAATAGGAGTAGTATCAATCAATGTTTTAGTAGTGGTGATTTCTCCTTCTTCAGTATCAGAGTTAGAATGAGAAATTGGATTGCCTGAGTATCACTCTGTAGAGAAATAGAAGTGGAGGTTCTTGCACCATTAATAGTATAAATATCATTTTCATTACCATGATGCATATTCAGATTTTGGTTTGACACCAAAGGATCAACATTATTTTGATCCAATATAAGATTCCCCTTCAAATTGTCATTAAGATTCAAATGAAGCAAAGGATTATCATGAAAAGACAAATTATTACAAGTAGGAGTAGTGCTAGGTAAGTTATCATTAGTTTCTGCACACACCTCAATAGTAGAATTTATACCAAGCTCAGAATGTTTTTCATTAGATAAATCAATAGGTAATAAAGGGGTAGGTGTAGGAGGATGAATTCCATTATGAGTAGCTTTAGGCACATAAGCTAACTTATTGGTTTTCCAGTTCAAGAGGTATTAGTATCCCGTGATATATTCTTTTAAGGTTAGGGTGTAGCACAAAGCATTGTAAAGATCATGACCATGGATCTTACAGTGAGTGCAAAAGACAGGAAAATTTTCAAATTCTACTTTTTGATTATATCCGAATTTTTTTGAACCAATCCAAACTTCTTTGCGGTATTTTTTGGTAATGTCCACCTCAACCAAGATGCATGCAATAGATGTCCAAGATCTAGTCGCAGTGGCTTGATCAATTTGAAGGGGTCTACCAAATAGAAGCCCAACCACAAACAGAACTTGGTGAGTAACATAGTGAATTCTCATGTTGGGAAAAGCAAGCCATAAAGGAACAATAGGGGATTCCTCTTTGACATCAAAAAGGGGTGACCATTTCAAGAGCCGCATTTGACAATTATACACAAAATAGGAGCGATGAGCAAAGACTCAAGAATAATCTAAATCATTTGATAACTAAATGAGGATATGTCGAGGATCAATCAGCCCAATAGTGAAGACTCCTGAAAGCTTTAAGCTATGGAAGAAAGATGGGATATTATCTAGAGTAGGGTGCCATAAAGATAATTTACCAACCAAAGAGAACTCAAAAGGCTTAGCTAATTTTTCCACATCCTGGTCAGAACACATGATAGCTAGCAATCCATGGAAAGAGGTTGAAATTAAGTTAACCGAGGCATTAGAGTAAGGGATCTTACCAGAAAGAGCATCCTTAAAGGACTTGACAGCAGGCGCATTAATGGTTGCAATCAGATCCAAAATACCTTTAGGGTCAGAGGTTAAAGCTGGCGCATCGAGGAGTGACAAGTTTGGTTGCACAGAGAGTGATGCCTTCGCCATTGAACGATCCAGTGAGAATCACATAAGCAACCAGAGGAAGTGCAAATAAGAAATAAAATAGCGATCATGATCGGGGTGGCCTGAAATGCAAATCAGAGAATTGCACGAGAACAAAAAATTGCTAGAGAGGGAGCGTAGCAGCCGAGAGGAAGCGAGTTTAATGTTTAGGGTTTAGGGTTTAGGGTTTTGATTTTGTGTTTAGGGTTTATGGTTTATGGTTTAGGGTTTAATGTTTAAGGTTTTGGGATTAGGGTTTAGGTTTTTAGGTTATTGTTTAGAGTTTAGGTTTAGGTTTGTGGTTAGGTTTAGGTAGTTGGGGTTTAGTTTAGGTAGTTTAGGTTTAGTTTATGGTTAGGGTTTAGAGGTTTAGATTGGGTTCAGGGTTTGGTTTAGTTGGATTTAGGATTTAGGATAGGTTTAGGGTTTAAGGTTAGAGTTTGGGTTTGGGTTAGTTAGGTTTAGGGCTCATGGTTTTTAAGGTTTAGAGTTTAGTTTAGATGGTTAGGATTCTAGGGTAGCATTTAGCCAGGATTTTTTTGATTTTATGGATTATGGTTTGGGTAAGTTTAGGTTAATAATTATGGTTTAGGATTAGGGAGTTTAGTTTTAGGGTTTTAGGGTGGTTAGGGTCTAGGGTTTAGGGTTAGTTTTTTTAGGAAGCCCCATGAGGGTATTTTATTGCCACAAAAAGAGGGTTACAAGGTCCTTAAAAGGGGATAAACTCCAAAACTACTGCTCAAAGAGCTACAATCAGCTAAGTACATCCAAGAGTAAAAGAAAGCATAAAAATAATCAAAAGATACAAGATGGTTGACATAATAAGCTAAAATAAGAATAAAGCTGATGCTCTGGAGGATGTGGGAATGCATGATAATCTGGAGCACAAAGAAAGAAGGAGAGAATCATGCAAAGTTATAATAAGACGGAGATTAGAACAGTTAAGGTAATACAGATAAAAAGTTTGAAGAAAATAATATAATTTGAGTATGTTAGTAAGGAATTGCGATAGAGAAGGCTCAGGCTCAATCACATCCTGTTGGGGCAGATGCAAGTATGAGCATCCAAACTTCAGCAGAAGGGTTACATCACATGAGCTACTACCGAACCAATAGGGAGTGAGATCATCACAGCCATCATAGCCAACAAACCTGTGAGAAGGTAGCACCCAGTTGTTGAGATTCTTGTGAGCTTTACTACCTGCAAACCTAAGCAATATCTTATCTAAAGAATATAGAGAATTGCTAAGAGCTGAAGGATAGGGAGTCTCATTCAAGAAAAATATCATCAATATATGCATCTTGACATGAGAATACATAAACATAAGAGAGTGAGCCATCTTATCCAGAATCTCATCAATAGCCATTTCCAAGAAAGAAAGCAATCCAGCATACAATCCCTCCACAAGAAAATTACAGAGGAGACAACATGGTGAAATTTTGCTAATCAAGTCAATGAGCCTATTATTAACACCATCCCAATCATATGATATATAAATGAAGCTTTCAGGGTATGAAACAATCCAAGAAACAAACCCCCTTATTAATATCCTGGAGAAAAGCAATAGTAAAGGAAGACAGCATAGCTCAACACCAAGTAAAAATAGCACCCAAGAAAAGCAGAGCAGCCAATAGCGCTCGTGGCCACAATTTAGATAATCGGATCAACAATCAACCCAAAAAAAATAAGACAAAGAAAAGGCAACAACATCCAAGACAGAAGGAACTAAACTATCCATAATATCTCTTCAATTGACATCGCATAAGGCGCACCAACCTATCGACACTATAGAATAAGGACAATAGGTGTAATGCGATCGAACAGAGATAAACGCATGAGCATTGAAAGCCAAACCCAACAGCCAAATAGCTAATGCAACATTTGAACTCGCCATTCAAAGAATCAACAAGTGGATTAAGATGGGTCTCAACATTAGAATTCAAAAAATAGCAACAGTTGAAAGAGCAACATCCAAGCCAAGAAGAGACAGCAAATTAGCCATAAAACTCCTCAATCAGAGTAGACATGACAATAGTAGATAACTAAACAAATAAAGCATAAAAATAGTTATCCTAAAGGCAGCAACTCAGACAAAAGTCACCAAAAACCATCACCATCAGGACAGCAATGTCAGAAAAAGCTTTCAGAGCATAAGACCTTGAAATTCTACAACCAACAAAGATGGAGCCAATTGAGGTGTCAAGATACAACAAGGCAGTAAATCTCCAAGACAAGAGACAACCAAAATAGCAAAAACTAGCTAGCTTGCCATAATTCCATTCATCCAGTATAAGCAGAGCAATAGATACAAGTTTGACAGAAAAAAGGTGAAGAAAATAGCAGCAGAATAAGTAGACCAATGACTTAAACATAAAATAAAACAATAAGGGGGTTTAAAGCAAAATCTACCAAGTAAACAACCGCTTCAATAGAGACTTGCTAAACAAAATAATCCAAAACCCTAGGGGCAGTAAGATGAGTATTAATCCAGATCAGCCAACAAACAAGGCATTTAAAACCAACAAGCTGGGCAAGAGTCCACCCATAAACATATATAGATAAAGGTAAGGATAGAAAATGAACAGCTCCCCACCATAAGCCTATCCAGTAAGTGAAATTCAGTGAAATAAGATCAGTATCAGGATGCTTAGTTACCATAATCCAATTTTGCTTAGGATAATGATAATAATAACCAGTGGGTAGATCAATAACCCAATTATGCATATAAGATAAATCATTTATTAATTCCAAGCATAATAAAGAAATGAGCTTCAAGTTGTGCATATTCCAATCGTAGCATAGGATGGGAGAACAACAAGTAAAAAGCAACAACATCCTGTGTGTTAGCATCAAAACCAAAAGAAAAACAAAGAAGTTTTCTTTGGAAAGGAAATCAACATTCCAAAAAATAGCGATATTTTTTACGTAACACTCATAACCTCAGATGCACAATGATAGTCCTTGAATAACTCCAAACCGATGATGGAAAGCAAAACCAGAAACAGTAAGATAAATATTGAAAAAAATAACTCAATTCCTTTCCTACAATGAGATATTAGTGTAGACATGGGATATCCTAGTTAGCAAAATAACAACAATAAAGAAAATTGCAACCAATAGGTGCTCAATAGCAGTCCTAAGAGAAAAATAGTTCAAGAATGTTGCTTTGTCACATTAAGCCAAGATACCAAGGATATTGATAGTTATAATCGCATATAGGATATACCATTGGTTAGATATAAGCGTAATCAGAATGGTCTTCGTGATATTCATGATCTCATCAAAGCATGAATGGTGAAAACAATCTAAAGAAAGACCAACATGAACCTAAATGTTAACAACAAGAGCAGAAAGTGAAACAGAAAGAGGAGGGTAAACACAGTAAGAACCAAAAGGAACAGCCAACAAGAAACAGTAATAGGTAACACAAGGCTCAACTGGGTTCCAATTCAAGAGATTGATGTGCATATAGTTCAACATCTGCCCCATAATATTGTAAATGCCAAAAATAGGAATCTTCCAACTAAAGGAGAAGGGGTAAAGGTAGTAAGTCATGGCAAAGAGCACAAGATAGCAATGATATGGAGTATCCATAAAGAACACAAGGAAATAAAAAACCAAAAAAAAAGGGAGGCGAAGAGGAGAATTAGATTCTGAGGTAAGGAAGCCCAGAATTGTCCAAGTTAACCAGACCACACAAGTACTTGGGTAATGTAAATTGATCAAAGAAGATGATACTGTCTAATCTCACACCCAGATTTGCAAAGTAATCGGCACAGGCGTTACCTTCACGCCAAACATGAGTGATGGTAAAATTAAGTTGAGAGAGAAGAGCCCTAGTTTGCTTGAGGAGGTAGTACAAACAAGCATTGCTCATATTGGTAGAAGTCAAAAGGTCAATCAA
This sequence comes from Cymbidium sinense, assembly GCA_021442155.1. Taxonomy (NCBI): domain Eukaryota; kingdom Viridiplantae; phylum Streptophyta; class Magnoliopsida; order Asparagales; family Orchidaceae; genus Cymbidium; species Cymbidium sinense. The sequence goes on from CM038214.1 coordinate 132,528,915, forward strand.
ACCCACCTCTATCCAAATATTGAGCCATCCATTTTGAAGACAAATTTCTAGAGCTTTGTGGACGCCATAAGCTCAAGATAAGGGACGGCTGGAAATAAGGGGATAAGCAAATGCACATAGGACTATACCCTTAGAATCCTGAAAATGCCTCCACAACTAGAGCCATTATGAGAGAGAGCCATCGATTAATTTTAATAATATGATCAAGAGGTTTTTTCCAAAACCATTCTATCATTTCAATAGTAAGGCGGTCCGGAAGGTTGAGGCCCGCTTTATTGGCTATACATTTACCTTTAAATTGTTTATGATGAATTAAATTGGCTTTAAACAAGTCAAAAAAATTTTTTTTAGTTCTAGTAATAATCCTCATGTGATTCATAATTAATGATGTTTAGCTTCATTTCGGTCCATCCATATGAACCAAATAAGAGTAATGGCGATTATGATTTTAATATGACCTTTAATTGCATTGTCAAAGTAAACTTCAAGAAGTTGATATAAAGTAAAAGAACAATTAAAATTGACAAAGGTTGAATAGATCATCATACCAACCAAAAAATTTTAGAGGCAATAGCCCCATTAACAAAAACATGGTTAACATTCTCAATGAGAACAACATTGACATTTAGAGGGTAAATAGACCCTTTACCCCACAACAAAGAGTCAACAGAATAAAGTTTTTTAGGAAAGCGTAAGTAAGAAGAGGGGATATTGTTGTTCCAAATTTTGGAGAACACAATAGAAGAATCACAGTGTCTTTGTGTGAAGCCACACATTTTAAGGTTGAAATCCCCATTGTGAGATAGCTTAAAGATAATCTGATCATGATTGTTAGGAGTGATAGGTATATTAGTAATCATATTTAAGAAAGTGGAAGGAATAGAATAAGTAATCTTATTAGTGTTCCACTTGTGGTTTTGCGAGAATTAACTTTAGCGAGTGTGAGTGTAGAGTAAGTCATCAATGGATCCACAACCACTCAGTTGTCTTGCCAAAAGAAGGAATTGCGAGTTTATGCCCTAAAAAAATTAAGGATTACATCCCATTTGACAAAGTCTTCTCCACGGAGAATCACCCAATTTAAAGGGACAAATGAGAGGATGTTTACCACGGCAATATTTAGAAGTCATGAAATTGCCAAAGACTATTTTTTTCTCCTAAAATTCCACCAAAAGTAGGAGAAGGCATTGATAACTTCTTTGATGGATTTACATCACAGACCTCCTTCTTCAAGAGTACCATAACTTTTAGACCAAGATGACCAGTGCATTCTTTTAGAGGCGGTATTGGTTCCCCAGAAAAATTTGTTTAAGAGATGCTCAATTCTATTGATGGTAGAGTTGGTAGGCACAATGGTTTGAAGAAGGTATATAGGCATGGAATTTAGAGTGCTCTTGATCAAGGTAAGCCTACCACCAAAAGAGTAAATGAAATTCCCAAAGCGAGATTTTGTTAGAAATTTTCAATTAGATCATCAAAAGGTGTGATCTTTTTTGGCCTTTAAAAAGTAGTTAAGAGGAAGTTGATTTTGCTTAAAATTAGTAATTACGGATATTTGGTTAAGTCTATTAGGAGGAATCTTAGTTGAAGGAATAAAATTGCATTTTCCTTCATTAAGAAAAAGACCACTAACTTTACCAAAATCATTTAGGAGGTTCTTAATGGTTTTAACATGTTGAAGGGGGCGTTGAAGATAATGAAATCATCTCAAAAGCTAAGATGAGAAATAGAGAAACCTCCATGAGTTTTAAAAGACATATTTATTATATTGTTAAGATAAGGCAGGGTATTCAATAGCGATGATAAAAGAAGGTGATAGTGGGTCACCTTGCCTCAAATATGGCTAGAAGGAAACCTATGGACTCACCATTCATGATAACGAAAACCAGACATTAAGTGATACACCTTTTATAATCCGGATAAAACTATCAGAAAAACCAAATAAATTCAGGATTTGAAAGAGAAAATCCCATGAGAGATTATCAAAGGCTTTAGCGATGTCCAGTTTGAATAAGATGTTGCCTCCTCTAGAAGGGACATCAATGTCATGAACACTCTTGAGCAAGAAGAATATTATCCGATATTGCTCTGTGTTTAACAAAACCAATTTGATTTGGGGAGATGATTTTAGGAAGCAAAGGGCTAAGCCTATTATTTATTAATTTAGCAATGAGTTTTTAAAAAAAGGTGCAAAGACTAATTGGCCTAAAATCGCCCCAAGATTCAGGATTGTTAGTTTTGGAAATAAGGATAATAGAAGTGCTTGAAAAGTATTTGGGAATAGGATTGCCATCAAAGAAATCAATAATCAACTAGGTAATAAATGGCCAACAATGTTGAAAGAAGTGATTGTATAGCCGTCGGGGCAAATAGTTCATGTTCTTAAGAGTATTACTAATCTCCTCTTGAGGAAGGACACATAGTGAGTAAATGATTATCCTCATTAATCATAGAAGGGATAAGATGGGTGTTTGATAAAGTTCCCGGATTAGAATTTAATAAAGTTTGGAAATGATGTATTGAATCCTTAATATCATTTTTATCGGTTATCCATTCACCATTAGAGTTCTTAATTTTCTTAATCGAGTTTAAGGCTTTCCGTTTATTACAAATGGCATGAAATACACGGGGTTTACACCATCCAATATGTTTGCTTTTGCGGGTTTCTTCCATGTTTTGATAATCAACCAAGTTATTCTTGGCAATGTTCAACTCCTCAAGTTTACTGGGATCAGTAGAGACAGCCTCTTCAAGAGAACAAACCTCTTGTTCCATAGCTTTAAGATTTGTGAAAAGATTTTTAAAAATGTGTTTGTTCCACCAATTGAGATTTTGTTTAAGTCTTTTGAGCTTAAGCCAAAGACAAGTCATACCTTTAACAATTATCCGGAAAATAGGGGCCATCCAATTGGTGAGTGACATTGATGAAGTCACTATGTTGGGTCCACATATTTTGAAATCTGAAAGGTGAGAGTAGATGGGTTAGGGGGGGGGGGATTTTTAAAGGAAATCAAAAGAGGAGCATGAGCAAAGTTACTCAAATGCTCAACAATGGTAGTAGTAAGATTGATCCAAAGAGAATTAAAGAGGGTCTATCAAGATGTTGCCAAAGTCTAGAGTTGTGCCACGTGAAGTTAGACCCAGTGAAACCAATGTCGATCAGATTGCAATCAAGGATCATATTTGAGAAGTCCTCCATGCAATGAAGGTTAGGAGAACATCCTCCCCTTCTTTTCGACTACCTATGATAGTATTGAAATCACCTCCAACCAACCAGGGAAGGTTAAGAGGAAGAGGTGTGTAAGTGATTCCAAAGGATTTCCTATTACAAGAAGCATAGATAAAAGAGCCAAAAGGCGATAAGTCACCTAAGGAGATTTTGACATTAACCAATTGGTCAAGATCATCAATGATGGAAATGGTGATGGAGTTGTGCCAAAAGCACCAAATTTTATTATTAAGATTGAAGAAATTATGAAAAGGGATCTAGCAAAAGCAATCTTAATGAAGGGTTCAAGTAAGAACAAGTAACTTGATATTATGAACACGAAGACTCTAACACGATTGGACGGAAGAGACCCACAACCCTGATATTCCAAATAAGAAAATTAATCATAAGGGGACAAAAAAGGAAAAGAGAAAGGAAAGAGAGGAGAGAAATGATGACACATTACTTGTGTGGGGTGGAAGAAGAGTGGTTCTAGTGAGGTTATTATTAGAAAATTTTGCTTTGTAGGGTTTTTTGTTTTAACAATTTGAAAGGGTCTATCGAATCCAAATTATCTCCATCGAAAGTGATTGATTTTGGGTTCGAAAGTAGAATAATCTATCAATGTTTTAGAAGAGGGATTTCACCTTCTTAGGTCGGATAGAGTGTGAGAAATTGGGTTCAATTGATTATCACTGAAGGGAAATAGATGGGGAAGTTCACCATTCGTAATACAAATATCTTTCTCAATATGTTACGAAGCCATAGGGTCATCATTGTTTTGGTCCATTTTATGATTCCCATTCAAATTGTTTAATTGGGTGTCCAATATAGGCTACCATTCAAGATTTTGTGATTTAAATGAGTAAAGAACTATCAATGGGAAACCAGATTATTACTAGCGAGGGTGAGGTTAGGTAAATTGCCATTTGGTACCATCACACCCTCAATGGCTTTTAGTGCAAAGGTCGAGTGTTTTCCACTAGGCGATCAGAGGAGGTGTAGGGAGGAGAGGTTCTTTTTGAGTATTTTTAGGCACATATGCTAGAGTAGTGGTTTTCCCAATTCCATTAATGGTATTCATATTCTGTGATAAATTTTTTCTGAGATTAGGATGAAGTACAAAGCATTCTGAGTGATCGTGCCCGTGAATCTTGCAGTGAGTGCAAAAGACAGGAAAATTTTCAAATTCGACTTTTTGACTATATCCAAATTTTTTAGAGCCAATCCAAACCTCTTTGGGATATTTTTTTGTGATGTCTATCTCAACTAGAATACGAGCGACAGATGGCCTAGTTGCTTGGTCTATTTGGAGAGGCCTACCAAAAAGGCCCCCAACAGCAAACAAAACTTGATGAGTGACATAGTGTATTCGCATGTTAAGAAAAGCAAGCCAAAGAGGGACAATGGGAGATTCCTCTTTGACATCAAAGAGGGGCAACCATTTCAATAGCCGCATTTGATAATTATGCATAAAATAAGAATGACGAGCGAAAACTCACGAGTAATCTAAATCATTTGAGAGTTGAATAAGAATGTGACGGGGATCGATCAGCCCGATAGAGAAAGTACCCGATAATTTTAAACTATGAAAGAAAGAGCAAATATTATCAAGAGTTGGGCATCTAAGGGAGAATTTACCCACCAAAGCAAACTCGAAGGGCTTAGCAAGTTTCTCATATCCGATCAACACATTACTACACAATCCATGATAAGATGCCAAAATGAGATTAACCAAGAATTGAGCTAGGGATCTTACCGGATAAGGCATCTTTGAATGATTTAATAAGAGGTGCATTCAGTGCAATCAATCCGGAAAACCAGAGTCGAAAGCAAAGCGGTGCCGCTCGAGAGGTGGGCGGATTCAAAGACGAGCCTCGCCATTGTTCTAATCCAAGGATGTCACATGGGGAGATATAGCCGGAGAAGAAACACTGGAGCCAATAACCCAGAAAGGCCAATCCAGAACACAAAATCACGAGAGGAGCACGGTAGAAGGAGAGTGTTAGGTTCTGGTTGGGGGTTAGTTTAAGGTTTTGGTTTTAGGGTTTAGGGTTTAGGGTTTAGAACTTAGGGTTTGGGGTTTAGGGTTTAGGGTTTAAGGTTTACGGTTTAGGGTTTAGGGTTTAGGGTTTAAGGTTTAGGGTTTAGGGTTAGTTTAGGGTTTAGGGTTTAGATTTAGTGTTTAGGGTTTAGGGTTTAGGGTTTAGGGTTTAGGGTTTAAGGTTTATGGTTTAGGATTTAGGGTTTAGGGTTTTAGGGTTTAGGGTTTAGGGATTTTTTTTTAAGGAAGGCCCATGTAGGGGTATTTTATTGTGCAAAAAGTGGGTTACAAAGTCCTTAAAAGGGATAAACTCTAGAATTACTGCTCAAAGAGCTAAAATAAGCCTAAGGAGTAAATCCCCTATCTAAGTACATCCAAAAGCAAAAGAAGACCTTAGAGCAATCAAAAGATACAAGTAGATAAACATAATAAGCCAAAGAAAGGTTAGCCATTGCTCAAGAACTTGAGAATGCATGACAATATGGAGCAAACAGAGAATCACACACAAAATATGACAAGAGAGAATCACCTGCAAAATAGCAATAAGAAAGAGATTAGAACAGTTAAGATAATATAGACAAAAGGATGAATGAAAACAACATAATCTGAGAATGATAGTAAGGAATTGAGATAGAGAAGGCTCCGGCTCAGTCACACCAAGGGGCAGATGCAAATATGCGCATCCAAACTTCAGCAGAAGAGTTACATCACAAGAGCTACTACCAAACCAAAAGAGAGTGGAATCCTCACAACCATCATAGCCAACAAACCTGTGAGAAGATAACAACTAGTTGTTAAAAGTTTTGTGGGCTTTATTACCTGTAAACCTAAATAAAACTATAAAGAATATAAAGAGAAAATTATTAAGGGCTGATAAATGAGTGATCCCATGCTGAAAAATGATCCTCCATATAGCCACCCTAACATGAGGATACTTATATATATGAAATAGGCCAGCATAGAAACCATCCATAGGAAAACAACAGTAAAAGAGGTAGCCTGCTGAAATCCTGCTAAGCAAGTCAATGAGTCTATAAGTTACACCATCCCAATTATATTATATATAAATGATTCTGTTAGGCTAGAAGTACAGCCTTGAGGTAGATGTAAAGTCCGAAAATGAGCCCAATCAAAATAAAGAATGCATTGGAACAAGCCCAATAGTATCCATATATCAAGAGCAAAAAAATGTAAGAAGGCATCAAACCAAAAAGCAAATAAAATACCCAATATGGATAATCGAAAAAATGTAGTAAAATGACTAAAGACCAGAGAATCAGATCAACAAAAATGAAGGCAAAGACAAAAAATAGCATTTAGTAGTACATAATAGAGATTGTATTCCAAGGAGTAGCAGACAAACTATCCTAGATGGGAAAATTGGGAGTCCAAAAGGATCCACATTAGAATCCGAAAAAACATAAAGATAACCAAGACCAAAAAAATAGCCCAAGCAGATAGCTAAAGAAGCCAAAGCCAAGGCAACAAGACCGCATAGAGATTGCATTCCAAGACGATCCCCAAATAGGATCCATAGAATCCAAAAAAACAAGACACTAGATAACCAAGAGAAAAAAAAAAATAGTCAAGGCAACAGAAAGATAGACACATAGACAGATAGATTGCATTCCAAGGAGAAAGCGGCCAAATTAAATGTAGTTGGGAATAGAAATAGTAAGGGTGTAGATCTTCAAAAATAAATAATATACAACAAAAATAGCAAGGGCAATCAAAAAAACATCCCCAACAACAAAATAGTTAGTGCAGCATTGGAACCCACCAGAGGACAGATCAAAATAGGGATACTAATTAGGATCCACATTAGAATCTAGAAAAATAAGATAGCAGATAACCAAGACAAAAAATAGCCAAGGCAGTAGCAACCAAGATAGCCACAGCCAAGATAGGAAGGGACAGCAATCAGAAAAGACCTAGCAAAGGTCAGAAACCTAGTAGATAGAGCATAGTACCATAGATCAAAAAAACCACAGCCCAAACACCAATGACCAAAACAATCAGAAACAACATAATTAGAAAGAGCATAAAGCAGAGAAGGCAACATGTTGAAACCCTTATCAATATCCAAAGCAGCATAGTTGAACACAAGAAAAGGATTGCAACCAACCAAAAAAGGCACAAAATGAATACAATCAAAGCTACATTGTCAGTTGCACCATTCAGGACCAGAAATCTAATAATCCAAATTAACAAACAATCAAGATAGCAAGATAACAAAAGGCAGCAACTGGCCATAATACCACCCAATCAACATAAATAGTGCATACAACAGTACAAACCTAACTGAATCGAGAGGGGAATAGAGACAACAACAGGTAATGAAGAACAAAACTAACAGGTGATGAACAACAGCCCAGACGAGAACAACACAGGCATTCAGAGAGCCAACCCCAACTGCAGAGAGGTTATTGCCACAATGGAACCCACCAATAAAAAGATCAGAAATTGGATTCAAATGAGTATCATCATTAGAATCCAGCAAAAATAAGATAGCAGGTAACCAAGGCAAAAACCAGCCAGGACAGTAACAATTAGGACAACAACATCTAAGAAAGGAAAGGACAGCAAGTTGGCCATAAAGCCACTCAATCAGAGTAGACAAAGCCATAGTTAATAACTAAGTAGATATATCATAATAATTGGTATCTTGAATGTAGCAATCCAGACAGCAAACACCAAAAATCCTCAGAACAGCAATGTTAGAAACAACTTGAGCAGGACCCAAAATCCATATAGGGGGATTGAGCCAACATAGGAGTCCTGAAAAACCAAGATAGCAAAAATCTAAGACAAGAAACAACCAAGACAATAAGAACCAGTTTGTTTGCCATAAACCTACCCATCCAGGATAAATATTGCAATAAAAATAAGTTTAACTACAAGAAGATGGAGAAAGCAACAACAAATAAAGTAAAACATTGAATTAAGATGATAGGCATATAATAAACCATTAAGGGGGTTCAAAGCAAAATCCACCTAGTAATCAACAACTTTAAAGGGGAGTTGCTGAGCAATCCAGACCAACGCCCCATAGACAGCAGATGGAGTAATAATCCAGTTCCGCCAACAACCAAGGCAGTTAGTACCAACAAGCTGGCCAAGAGTCCACCCAAAAGCATTAGTAAAGAACCAAGAAATCGATGGATAATAGATCTCAGAAAATGAAAATCCTTTAAGTAACTCCAAACCTGAGCATGGGACATAAGTCTAGAAACAAGAAGATAAAGAGCCAAGGGTCCAATTCACCAACTAAGAAAGGGGATACCAACAAGTTGACCATAGGAAAAGCCATTAAGAGTAGAGAGTTCATAAAAATGAGCCCAAAATAAAAGAGGAGAATTCTGACTATTTCAAACAGAACCAAGATGAAGAGAGCTACAACATGTGTGATCAAAAATAGCCTAGCTGATAATAAAACCAACTGTAGGAAAATTGAGAATCATAAAACAACCATAAGTCATAAAGACAACTGGAAAGTCCCAAAATAAGACCTTTCTATCAAAAAAATAGACTAGAAGCAAGGGCCAGAAAGAGAGGAGAAACAAAGTAGAAACAAAAGAGAGAGAGGCAAACATGAAAGCCCAATCCAGCTGGGAGTAAGGGAAAACAACTAGCAAAAAAACCCAGAATTATCTAAGTATACATCAAAAAGGTTAGCTTAAGTTCTGAGATAAGGAAACCCTGAATTATCCAAGTTAACCAGTCCACAAGTTTTTAGGTAAGGTGAGTTGATCAAAGAAAATGATACCATCTCATTTAGCACCGTTAGGTAGTCGACAAGCATTTCCTTCATAAACATGAGTAATGTTAAAACTCATTTGGGAAAGAAGAGGTCTAATTTGCTTGAGGTAGTACAATTCAATCCTGCTCATTTTGGTGGAAGTTAAAAGATCAATCAGCAGAAGAACATCCTCCTCAATCCAAATATTGAGCCAGCCATTTTGGAGGCAAATCTCAAGAGCTTTGTGAACTTCCATAAGCTCAGTAAATGGGACAGTGCAGGAAGTAAGGGGATAAGCAAAAGCACATAGTACTATACCCTTAGAATTCCTAAAAATGCCACCACAACTAGAGCCATTATGGGAAACAGAGCCATCAGTATTAATTTTAATAATGTGGTCAAGAGGTTTTTTCTAATAAACAATTGTGTCATTTGGACAGTAAGGTTGGTCAGGCAGAATAAAACCAATTTATTGGCCACAAATTTACAGCCTTTGAATTGTCTGTAATGAATAAGATTAGCTTTAAACAAGTCACAAATTTTATTTTTAGTTCTAGAAATAATCCTCACGTGGTTCATAGAGATCCCACGATGTTTTACATCATTTTGATCCATCCATATGAACCAGATAACAGTGATAGCAGTGATGACTTTAACGTGACCTATAATAATATTATCAAAATAGACTTCAAGAAGTTGATATAAAGTAAGAAAGCCATTGAAATTGACAGTGTTTAAAAGATCATCATACCAAATACAAAGTTTTGAAGCAATGGCCCCATTAAAAAAAATATGATAAACATTCTCAATATGGAAATATCATTGACATTTAGAGGGTAAATGAAAACCTTTACCCCATAACAAGGAATCAACAGGGATAAAATTCTTCAGAATATGCCAAGTAAGAACAAAATAAGAAGTACGGATATTGTTATTCCAAAGTTTGGAGAACACATAGGAGGAAACATGAGTATCTTTAATGTGGAGCCACACATTTTTGAAGTTGAAATCACCATTATGTGAGAGCTTAAAGAGAATCTGATCTTGATTGTTTGGAGTGATAGGAATAGAAGAAACCATAGTGAAGAAATTAAAAGGGATACAATTAATAGTGGGAGTGGAATGAGTGGAGAGTAAGTCATCAATGGAATCACATCCACTCCAGTTATCTTGCCAAAAGAAAGAAGTGCTAGAGTTAATGCCCCAAGAAATTAAGGATTCTGCATCCCATTTAACAGAACAAAGTCTTTTCCACACAGGAGAATCTCCTGATTTAAAAGGACAAGTGAGGGGGTGCTTACCTTGACAATATTTAGTAGTCAGGAAATTAGCCTAAAGTCTATGATTACTCCTAAAATTCTACCAGAGTTTATAGGAAAAGGATTGGTAACTTCTTTTATGGATTTACAACCAAGACCACCTTCGTGAAAAGTGCCACAACTTTTAAACCAAGAGGTCCAGTGCATTCTTTTAGAGGAGGTATTGGAGCCCTAGAAGAATTTGTTTAGGAGATGCTCAATTCTATCATTGATAGAAATGGTCGGCACAATGGTTTGGATGAGATATAAACTCATGGAATTAAGAGTGCTCTTAATCAAGGTTAGTCTACCACCGAAAGAGAGTAAATAAAATTCCCAAACCGAAATTTTTTTAGATATTTTTTGAATAAGGTCATCAAAAAGATGGAATCTTTTCTGGCCTTTAAAGAGCGGAGCCCCGAGATAATTAATGGGAAGTTGATTTTGCTTAAAATTAGTAATTCTAGAGATTTGATTAAGTCTATTGTTAGGAATCTTAGCAGAGGGGATAAAACAACATTTTCTTTCATTGAGAAAGAGACCACTAACTTTGCCATAATATTTTAAGAGATTCTTAATAGTTTTAATATGGTGAAAAGAGGCATTGCAGAAGATTATAAAATCATCAGCAAAGCTAAGATGAGAAATGGGGAAACCACCATGAGTTTTAAAAGACATGTTAGGAGTTTTAGTGAAAAGATCATTGAGGCTCCTTGAAAGGTATTCTATAGTAATAATAAAAAGAGAAGGAGAAAGCGGGTCACCTTGTCATAAATCATGACTCGAATTAAAGAAACCAAGGGACTCACCATTCATGATAACAGAAAATTAGACATTAGTGATACAACTTTTTATAAGCCGGATAAAATTCTCAGGGAAACCAAATAAATGGAGGATTTGAAAAAGAAAATCCCATGAGAGGTTGTCAAAGTATTTAGAGATGTCCAGTTTGAAGAGGATATTACCTCCTCTGGAAGGAACATCAATGTCCTGAACCAGCTCTTGAGCAAGAAGAATATTATCAGATATGGCTCTATTTTTAACAAAGCCAGTTTGGTTAGGGGAGGTGATTTTAGGAGGCAGAGGGCTAATCCTATTATTAATTAATTTAGCAATGAGTTTGTCAAAAAAGGTGCAAAGACTAATAGGTCTAAAATCACCCCAAGATTCAGGGTTATTAGTTTTGGGAATAAGGGCAATAGCAGTACATAAAAAATATCTGGGAATAGATCTGCCATCAAAAAAATCAATAATAGCATCAACAAGACCAGATTTAATAAAAGGCCAATAATGCTGAAAAAAATGAGTCGTATAGCCATCAGGACCAGCAACAGAATAAGTGTACATGCTATTGAACATACTGCTAATCTCTGCTTTTGAGGGATGCAAAGTGAGCAAATGGTTTTCCTCATTGTTAATCATAGAAGGGATAAGATGTGTGTTGGAGGGGGTTTCTAATGAAGGATTACAATTTAATAAATTTAGAAAGTGATGTATGACAGATTCCTTAATTTCATTGTTATCAGTTATCCAGTCACCATTAGAGTTCTTAAAGCTCTTAATCGAGTTTAATGCTTTCCATTTATTGCAAATAGCATGAAAGTACCTTGTGTTTCTATCGCCATTGGTAATATGTTTGCTAGTGGCTTTTTGATGCCAATAGGTTTCCTCCATATTTTGGTAATTAATCAAGTTATCTTTGGCAGTGTTCAGCTCATCGAGCTTACTGGGATCCGTAAGAACAACCTCTTCAAGAGAGCAAACAACTTGCTCCATAGCTTTAAGATTGGTAAAAAGATTTTTAAAAATATGCTTGTTCCACCAATTAAGATTTTGTTTAAGTCTTTTGAGCTTAAGCCAAAGATGAATCATACCTTTAGTAATTATCTAGGGGACAGGGAGCCATCCAATTAGTGAAAACAACATTAGTGAAATTGCCATGTTGGGTCCACATATTTTGGAATCTAAAAGGTGAGGGAGTAGAAGAGTTAAGGGGGGAAGCTTTGATAGAGATTAAAAGAGGAGCATGATCAGATGAGGTTCTGCTCAAATGCTCAATAGAGGAAAGAGGTCATTGATTGATCCAAAGTGAATTAAAATGGGTCCTGTCAAGATGCTGCCAAAGTCTAGAGTTATGCCATGTGTAGTCAGACCTAGAAAAACCAATGTCAATCAGATTGCAATCTAGAATCATATTAGAGAACTCTTCCATGGAATGGAGGTTAGGAGAACATCCTCCTCTCCTTTTTGATGAAGCAATTATAGTGTTTAAATCACCCCCAACCAACCAGGGTAGATTAACCGAGGAGGCGAAGGTTCTTAAGTGATTCCAAAGTACGTTCCTACTCACAAGAAGCATAGATAAAGGAACCAAAGGCGAAAACTCACCTAAAGAGATTTTGACATTTACCAATTGTTGAGATCATCAATGATGGAAATGGTGATGGAATTATTCCAAAACACCATATTTTATTATTAAGATTGAAGAGGAAATTTTGAAATCCAATTGATCTAGCAACATGGGCAATCTTGGAAGAGTGAATGAAAGGCTCAATAAGAACAAGTAATTTGATGTTATGAGTGCGACAGAGGCTCCTAACATGGTTACGAATAGGGAGAGTCCCACAACCCAAGATATTCCAGATAAGAAAATTAATCATAAGGAAACCAAAAAGAAAAAGGAAAAAGGAAATGTAAAAAGAAGAGAGGAGGACATAATCATATGTGAGGTGTTAGAGAAGAACGTTTGGTTTTAGTGAAGTTATTATTAGTCATTTTGGCTTTGGAAGATTTTTTTTTAATAACTGTTTGGAAGGGTCTATCAATATCTAAAGTATCTCTAATAGAGAGGGATTATTTTTTGTATCCAGAATAGGAGCAATATCAGTCAATATTTTATTAGTGGTAATTTCTCCTTCTTCAGTATTAGAGTAAGAATGAGAAATGGGGATAGCTTGAGTATCACTCTGTAGAGAAGTAGAAGGAGAGGTTCTTGCACCATTCAAAGTACAAATATCATTCTCAATACCATGATGCATAATCTAATTTTGATCTGACACCAAAGGATTAACATTATTTTGATCCAATATAAGATCCCCTTTCAAATTGTCATTAAGATTCAAGTGAAGCAAATGGTTGTCATGAGAGGCCAAATTATTACAAGTGGGAGTAGTGCTAGGTAAATGCTCATTAGTTTCTTCACACACCTCAATAGGAGTATTTTTGCTAAGCTCAGAGTGTTTTTCATTAGACAAATCAGTGGGTAATAAAGGGGTAGATGTAGAGGGATGAGTTCCATTATGAGTAGCTTTAGGCACATAAATTAACTTACTGGTTTTTCCAATTCCAAGAGAGATATTAGTATCCTGTGATATATTCATTTTGAGGTTAGGATGTAACACAAAGCATTCAGAGTGATCATGACCATAGATCTTACAATAAGTGCAAAAGATGGGGAAATTTTCAAATTCCACTTTTTGATTATATCCAAATTTTTCCCAACCAATCCAAACTTCTTTAAGGTATTTTTGATAATGTCAATCTCAAACAAGATACGTGCAACAGATGGCCAAGATCTAATGGTAGTGGCTTGATCAATTTAAAGGGGTCTACCAAATAGAGCCTCAACCATAAACAAAACTTGGTGAGTAACATAGTGAATTCTCATGTTGGGAAAAGCAAGCCATAAAGGAGCAATAGGGGATTCCTCTTTGACATCAAAAAGGGGTGACCATTTCAAGAGCCGCATTTACAAATTATACACAAAATAGAAGTGGCGAGCAAAGACTTGAGAATAATCTAAATCATTGGATAACTGAATAACGATATGACGAGGATCAATCAGCCCAATAGTGAAGACTCCTGAAAGCTTTAAGATATGGAAGAAAGAATGGATATTATCTAGAGTAGGGCACCGTAGAGAAAATTTACCAACCAAAGAGAACTAAAAAGGCTTAGCTAATATCTCGACATCCTGGTTAGAGCACACGACAGCCGGCATTCCATGGAATGATGTGGAAATTAAATTAATCGAGGCATTAGAGCTAGGGATCTTACCAGAAAGAGCATCCTTAAAGGACTTGATAGCAGGTGCAATACCGGATGGATTCGGATCCAAAAAACCTTTAAGATCAGAGAGCAAAGTTGGCGCATCCAAGAAGGATGTGCACAGTTTTGCAGAGAGTGATGCTTCCACCATTGAATGATCCAGTGAAAGTCACATAAGCAATGAAGCCTAGGGTTAAGGTGCAACCAAGCAAAAAATCAGCGATCATGATCTGAGACCAAAATCACAAAGCTGCAGAAAAGCACAGAACACAAAATCAGAGACAGCGTAACTAAAGGTTTTATTTTATTTTGGGTTTGGGTTTAGGGTTTAGGGATTAGGGTTTAGGGTTTTGGGTTTAGGGTTTAGGATTTGTGGTTTAAGGTTTATGGTTTAGGGTTTAGGGTTTAAAGTTTAGGGTTTAGGGTTTGGGTTTAGTGTTTCAATTTTAAGGTTTAGGGTTTTGGGTTTTGGGTTTAGGATTTAGGTTTAGGGTTTATTGTTTAGGGTTTTACAGTTTAGTTTTAGTTTAGGTTTAAACTTAGGTTTAGGTTAAAACTTAGGTTTAGTGTTTAAAATGTAAATTTAAATTTGAGTTTAGGATTAGGGTTTAGAGTTTAGGTTTAGGTTAGGTTTTAGGTTAGATTTAGTTTAAAATTTAGTAGATTTAGGGTTTAGAATTTAAACTTAGATTAAGTTTAAGTTTAGGGTTTAATTTAGGTTTAGGTTTAAGTTTATAGTTTTAAGTTTAGGTCAGTTTGGTTAGTTTATAGTTTAAGTTTAAGTTTTAGTTTAAGTTTAAAATTTAGAGTTTAAGTTTAGGTTGGGTCTTAGAGTTTAGGGTTTATAGTTTAAGGTTTAAAATTTAAAGGTTAGGGTTTAAGTTTAGGTTTAGGGTTTAGGATTTTATATTTAGGGTTTAAGTTTAGGTTTAGGTTAGATTTAGGTTTAAGTTAGGGTTTAAGGTTTATAGTTTAGGGTTTAGTTTAGGGTTTAGGTTTAATGTTTAGTTTAAGGAGTTTAGGCTAATTTAAGATTTAGTATTTAGGTTTATAGTTTAAGGGATTTAAGTTTAAGTTTATAATTAAGTTTAGGTTTAAGGTTTCAGGGTTTATAGTTTAGGGTTTATAGTTTAGCTTAGGGTTTATAGGTTTAAGTTTATAGTTTAAGTTTTAAAATTTAGGATTTAGGGTTTAGGCCCAGGGTTAGGGTTTAGGTTAGGTTAATTTAGAGGTTTAAGGTTAGGTTAGGTTTAAGGTTTAAGGTTTAGTGGTTTAGGGTTTAGGTTTTGTTTAGTTTAGGTTTTCTTAGGTTTAAGGTTTAAGTTTAAGTTTAGGTTAAATTTAAGTTTAGGTTTAGGTTTGGGTTTAAGTTAGGTTTAGTTAGGAGTTTAGGTTTATAGTGGTTTTGGTTTAAAGTTAGGGTTTAGGGTTTGAGGGTTTAAGTTTAGGGTTTAAGTTTAGATTTTAGGGTTAAGTTTAAGTTTAAGTTTAGGTTAGGTTTATAGTTTTAGGTTTAGGTTTAGGAGTTTAGGTTTATGTTTAAAGTTTTAGTTTAGGGTTTAGGTTAGTTTAATATTTAGGTTTAAGTTTAGGTTTAGTTTAATTTAGGTTAGGGTTTAGTTTATAAGTTTAGGTTTATAGTTTAGTTTCTGATTTAGGTTTATAGTTTAAATTTAGGTTTAAGGTTAGAGGTTTAGTGTTTAGTATGTATTTTTAAGTTTAGGGTAGGAGTTTAAGTTTCAGGTTTAGGTTAGGGTTTAGGGTTTAAGTTTAGGTTAGTTTGGTTTAGGTTTAGGTTTAGAGTTTAGGTAGGTTTATAGTTTAAGTTAAGTTTAGGTTAGGTTTAGGGTTTAAGTTTAAGGTTTTATAGTTTAGGGTTTAAAGGTTCTTTAGGTTAATATTTAGGTTTAGGGTTAGTTTAGTTTAAGTTTAGTTTAGTGTTTAAGTTTATAGTTTAGGTTTAAGTTTAAGTTTTTTAGAGTTTAAATTTAGGTTTAAGGTTTATAGTTTAGGAGTTTATAGTTTAAGTTTAGAGTTTAGTTTAAGGTTTATAGTTTAGGTTTTAGGTTTTAGGTTTAGGTTTAGGCCCAGTTAGGTTTTAAGGTTTAGGGTTTAGTTTATAGTTGGGGTTTAAGGTTTAAGGTTTAGGTTTAAGTTTTATTTTAGGTTTAGGTTTAGGTTTCTGATTTAGTATTTTAGAGTTTAGTTTCAGTTTAGTGTTAAACTATAGTTTAAAATTTTAAAGTTTAGGTGCCCAGGTTTAGGGTTTTATTTAGGGTTTAGGTTTAGTGTTTAGGGTTAGGAGTTTAAGGTTTAAGTTAAGGTAGGTTAGGGTTTGATTAGTTTAAGGTTCAGGTTAGGTTAAGTTTAGGGTTTAAGGTTGATTTAGGATTTAGGGTTTAAAGTTTAAGTTGATTTATTTAGGTTCAGGTTTAAGTTTAAGTTTAGTTAGTTAGGTCTTTAAATTAAGTTAGTTTAGGTTTAGGTTTAGTTCATTTGAGTTTAAATTTAATTTAGGATTTAAATTATTTAAGTTTAGGTTATTTTTAGAGGTTTAGTTTTAAATTTTTGGTTATTTAATTAGGTTTTTTAATTTGTTTTAGGTTTAGGGTTTATGGTTTAGGGTTAGTTTATGGTTTAGGGTTTAGGGTTTTTTAGGTTTTAAGGTTTAAGATTTAGGGTTTAGAGTTTAGGGTTTAGGTCTTAGGGTTTAGGGTTTAGGGTTTATGGTTTATGGTTTATTATTTCAGGTTTTAGGGTTTATTTTTTAGGGTTTTGGGTTTAGGGTTTTTAGGGTTTAGGGTTTAGGGTTTACGATTTTGGGTTTAAGGTTTTTAGGGTCTTAGGTATATGGTTGAAGTTTTAATTTAGGGTTTAGGGTTTTTGGGTTTTTTTTCTACAGAGAACAAATTCAAATTTAATATTTCCTCTTTTCGATTTGATCAACCAAGCAACACACTAACTTTTTTAAGACACAAGCAATGACATAGATAAAAAATGAGCATGCATAGAGGAAATCAAAAACCCTGGATAACAATAATTATCTCTACTGTGAAGACACAGTTCCATAAGCAGCAGATCGGATCGGCCGTTCTTCAGTTTCTCTAGTTTCCATTAGAACCACCCGACCTTTTGAGTAGCGGTATCCACGATCATATCCCAGATCTCTCCCTCCACCACCACCACGGTTGTAACCTCCATCTCTCCTCCAGCCTCCGTAACCACCACTGCTCCGACCACCACCTCCATAGCTACCAGCACGTCCAGTTCCCCCACCACCACTATGATAACTACCACCTCAGCCTTCACCTCCACCGCCAGATCTAGATTGAGGATGGTTGACGGTGATGTTCCTGCCATCAAGGTTCTGTGAATTCTTAGGGTTTGGATTTTTTTTAAAGTTATTAGGGGAATTTTATTGCCACAAAGAAAATGTACAAAGTCCTTAGAGGGGGTAAATCTCTAAACTAATTCTCAAAGTGCCATAATAAGTCCTAAAGAGATAAAACCCATAACTTTTACAATAATATATGGAAAGAAAACAAAAGCAAAACCAAAGCAGCAGCAACAACATATCCATGTTCGCAATAATAACATCCACTAGGTCATTTTGATACTAGCAAGATCCATTTGCAATATTCTCCCAACCTATAAAAGAAATCTTCAACATACTAGTGAAAGAATTAGTAAAATTAAGCAAGCATAAAGAGTATGAGCAAAGAAAAAAAAAGTTTCAGGCTCAATTACAATCATCTCAAAGAACAACAATATATGTAAGCAACCAAACTTTCAAAGAAGGGTTGCAATTACATGTAGTGCTACCAGCCAAAAGAAGATAGAGAGAAAAACATTAAGGCCATCATTGACAGCATACCTCATATAGCCCATCATCCCAAGTCCATCATCCTGCAAGGCTGTAAACTCCTCCAAGCAGAAGACATAATAGCCAACCACGAAGCCACCAAAATAAATAAGCCTAATAAGGCAGAAAATTAACCAAACATAAGGGACATCAGTATAGTAGGAACACCATCAAAGCCACCACCGAAGAGGAATAACAACATCAAAGGGAGCAAGCATCATGACCTTAACAACACAAACCAAAAAAACCAAGACCAAAATGAAAAACACAAGAGCTCATATCCTCGACAAGAAAATAGGAAAGGCAGCAAGGCTGTCACCTATACCAGAAAAAGGGAAGCAGGAGCAGGCAAGGGAGGAGAACCATAGCAGGAGTAGGTCAACCAGCATGTCACGAACACAACAAGAAAGAAAGGCCAAAATAACCACCCATCCAACCAACTCAGCCAGCCAACATAGCCTCCTAGTCAACCACCAAAGTAGCAGAAAATCCAAATCAGTTAAAAGACCAACAACATCCATCATGCCAAAACAACCCAAGAAAACAGGAAAAGGGTAGAAGCAAACAATAGAGTCCACCAAACCCAACCAAAGCAGCAAAAATTCTGATCTAGGTGAGATAAATAGCCAACCAAAAACAAAATGAAGTGAAGATAGTAAGACAGACTAAAACAATCCATCAGGAGCAGTAGCAATACAACAGGAACACCGCCAAAGCCAATAGCAAAAAGGAGGAGAAATATCAATGAGTGCAAGCATCATAATGGCAACCAAGTTAGGAACCAATGCACCAAACCATGTCACTAGATCCCAAAGCAAAACAACAGCCACTAAATAGCCATCAACCAACCAACCTAAAATAACAACAAAAATAAAAATAACTACATCCAAGAGAGGAAGACCATTACAAGAAGACGTCAAAACCACAACCAAAAGGAACAAACCCAAACTAGCAAAATTGACCCTCAAAACCCAATCCACAAAAAAGAAGAAGTAACAGTCAACAAATAACCTCCACCTTTCCAAATCCAATCTGAAATTAGACCATCAACATCCCCTCTAATCTACCACCAACAGAAGCAGAGAAACCATCCAACACAACTAGCCACCAACCAACAGCCCAAGAGTGAAAATAAGCAAATGGCCACAACCCAAAGAGGGTTTAACAAAGGGGAACCAAAAGCAATGGCTCATCAGAAACTAACTTAAATAAACAAGAAAAGAAGAAAATTATGATAAGATAAGGTAATCCGGTGTTATCAGTTGACCAAACCCCTTAATAGTTTAGGTGTCAAATAAAGTGAAATCAGTTAAGTTGGCTCCTAAAGTAGCCAAGAAATTAGCACAAGCATTACCTTCATAAAGGATATGAGAAATTTTATAATAAACTTGAGAAAGAAGATTTTTAGTATGATTGAGAAGATTAAATAAATCAGCATTTTTTTTCTATTAGA
The DNA here is from genome assembly GCA_021442155.1 of Cymbidium sinense. Lineage (NCBI taxonomy): Eukaryota > Viridiplantae > Streptophyta > Magnoliopsida > Asparagales > Orchidaceae > Cymbidium > Cymbidium sinense. The sequence continues at coordinate 132,548,566 of CM038214.1, forward strand.
GTTTAGCATGTCAAGAAGCATGAGCGCATCAACTTCAATCCAGATGTTGAGGAAACCTTTATTCAAACAAATTTCAAAAACTTTATTGATAGGCATAAGCTCAACATAGATAACAGAGGAGGCTTTGAGAGGATACACAAAAGTACAAATGACAAAATCTTTAGAATCCCTAAGAATACCACCACAGCCATATTTATTAGAAGCAATAGAACCATCAGTATACACTTTAATCAAATTTTTTTTGGGTTTGATCTAATGGATAATCTTGGTTCTTTTATAAGAGTGAACATCAGGGAGAATGACACATAATTTTTTAGCCACAAATTTATAGCCTCTAAAATGAATGTTACTAATAAGATTGGCATTAAACAAAGCCTGAATTTTTCCTTTCATTCTAGCCAGGATCCTTTTATTGCTTATAGGAATAACATAATATTTAGCATCATTTTGTCCATTTAGATGAACCAGATAAAGGTAATAGCAACTAGAACTTTGATATGACCTTTCACACTTTTTTGTAAACAAACTTCATGAAGTTGATATATGGAAAGAGAGCCATGAAAGTAGTTGGTATTAAATAAATCATCATACCATAACCATAATTTAGAAGCAATAGCACCATTAACAAAAACATGATTATCATTTTCAATATTAAAGTAATAATAGCACTTTGAAGGCAAATAAAACTCTTTATTCCAGAGCAAAGAGTCAACATGAATAAAGTTATTCAAAATCCTCCAAGCTAAAACTAAATAAGAAATGGGAATGATATTTTACCAAGGTTTAATGAAAACATTAGAGGAGTTTTGCTTATCTCTAATAAAAGTCCAAACCTCTTTAACAAAAAAATCACCATTGTAAGAAAGCTTAAAGAGAATTTGGTCAAGTTTGTTAGAGAAAATAGGGATATTTCTAAAGTTATCTAAATGAGAAATAGGGATATAATTCTCAAGTTTGTTCTCATTCCAAGTGTTATTATGCAAGAAAGAGTTACCTTTGATAGTTGCAGTAGAGTGGGTAGATAAAAGGGAGACAATAGAGCCATTGACAATCCAATTATCTTGCCAAAAGAAAGAAAAACTCGAATGAATTCCCTAAGATATTAAGGGTTTATCAACTTTTTTAATGGAGCAAAGCCTTTTCCAAACCAGAGAGTCACCAACTTTAAATTCCCAGATAAGAGGGTGTTTACCTTGGAAATATTATTTTCAACATAAAATTAGCCCAAAGGCTATCATTCTTTCTATAATTCCACCATAGCCTATGAGGGAAGGCAGTAATAGCTTCACGAATCAGTATGCAATCGAGACCACCTTCACCCAAGGGACCACAACATTTATGCCACGAAGTCCAATGCATTCCTTTAGTAGAATTATGGGATCACCAAAAAAATTTATTAAGCAAGCAATCAATTTTGATAAGAGCAGCATTAGTGGGGATAATAGTTTGAATGAAATAAAGAGGCATTGAATTGAGAGTGCTTAAGAATAGTAAGCCTGCCACCAAAGGAAAGTAAATGAAATTCCTAAATAAAAATTTTATTTAAAATTTTTTGAATTAACGTATCCAAAAGATGGGCAATATTTGAATTCACATCTTTAAAAAGAGGAGCACTCAAGTACTTAAGAGGAAGGTGTTGATTTTTAAAGTTAGTGATATGCAAGATTTGATTAATTTTATTATTAGAGATGCTTGAAGAAGTAATAAAACAACTTTTGTTATCATTGATAGATAGACTACTTTCTATACCAAATTTATTTAAAAAAAATCTTGAGATTCTTGATATGATGAATAGAAGCATTGTAGAAAATAATGAAATCATCTACAAAGCTTAAATGAGAAACAGGAAGACCACCAAGAGTTTTGTAATACATACTAGGATTACTTAAGAATAGATCATTGATGCTCTTAGATAAGTACTCAACAATAATAATAAATAAGGAATGAGATAGAGGATCCTTTTATCTTAGTCCATGGGAAGAAGGAAAGAAGCCTAAGGCTTCCCCCATTAAGCAAAATAAAAAACTAAGCATTATTAAAGTTTTTTTATATGCTTTTTTATGTTTTATTTAGTTTAGGTTTATGTTTTAAGGTTTTCAGGGTTTAGGGTTTAGGGTTTAAGGCTTAGGGGTTTAAGGTTTAAGGTTTAGGGTTTAAGCTTTAGGGTTTAGTGTTTAGGCTTTAGGGTTTAGGGTTTTTAGAGTTTAGGGTTTAGGGTTTAGGGTTTAGTGTTTAGGCTGTAGGGTTTAAGGTTTTTTGGGTTTAAGGTTAGCCTAAAGTTTATTGTTTTTTATTAAAATTAAGTAAGCCTTTAAGTTTAGGTCTATTTAGTTCATTTTTTATTTATATTTTTATATTTTTATTTTTATTTAGTTTAATTTATTTGTTTTAGATTTATTTATTTTAGTTTATATTTTTTATTTTAGTTTTCTTTTAAGTTTAGGTTTAAGTTTATGTTTATGTTTTAGTTGAGTTTTATTTTTTTATTTTTAAGTTTAGGTTTAACTTGTTATTTTATTTTTTTTTTAGGTTTTGGTTTTAGGTTTTCATTTTAGGCTTATTTTAGGTTTTATTTTTTAGTTTATGTTTAGGTTTATTTTTCATTTATTTTATTTTATTTAGTTTAGGTTTAGGTTTAGGTTTTGTTTATTTTAGTTTAGTATATTTTAGTTTAGGTTTAGGTTTTTTATTTTGTTTATTTTATTTTTACTTTAGGTTTAGGTTCTTTTTAGTTTAGGGTTTAGGTTTTATTTTTTATCTATTTTTAGGTTTGTTTTTTAGGTTTAGGTTTGTATTTAGTTTTTATTTTATTCTATTTCAGGTATAGTTTAGGTTTATTTTATTCACATTTAGTTATTATTTTATTTACTTTTTTATTCTTTGGTTTATTTTATTTTTTTAGTTTAGTTTAGGTTATTATTGATTTTAGTTTAGTTTATTTTATTTAATTTTTAGGTTATAATTTATGTTTTAGTTATGTATTATTATTTTATTTTACTTTATTTAGGTTTAGGATTTTTATTTATTTTATTTGGCATTATTTAGTTTAGGTTTAGGTTTTAGGATCTTAGGCTTTAGTGTTTGGGTAGGGTAGGGTTAGGCATAGGGCCCAGGATTTTAGGTCCAGGGTTTAGGGTTTAGGGTTTAGGGTTAGGGTTTAAGAGAGTTTAGGTTTAGTGTTTAGAGTTTAGGTTTAGGTTTAAGGTTGTGGTTAGGGTTTAGGTTTAGGTTAGCAGTGGTTTAAGGTTAGTTTAAGGTTTATGGTTTAAGGTTTAGGTTTAGGTTTAGCATTATTAGGGTTTAGGTTTGGGTCTCATTAGTTTAGGGTTTAGGTTAGGGGTTAGAGGGTTTAGAGTTTTTTAGGGTTTAGGGTCTAGGTTAGTTTAAGGTTTTTTTTTTTAGGGTTTAGGATTTAGGGTTTAGGGTTTATGGTTTAGGGTTGATGGTTTAGGATTTGAGGGTTTATGGTTTAGGGTTTAAGGTATTTGGTTTTTTTTCTTAACAGAGAACAAATTCAGAATCTACATTTCTTCATTTTGATTTCCTCAACCAAGTAACACACCAATTTTTCCAAGACACAAGCAATGACGTAGATAAAAAATGAGCACAAATAGAGCAAATCAAAAACCCTAGATAACTAGAACTATGTCTATCATAAAGACATAGTTCCATAAGCTCGATCGGATCACCATTCTTGCTTTCTCGCTGATCAATCAACCCGTCCCCTCGAGTAGTGGGATCCACCATCATATCCTTGATCTCTCCCTCCACCACCACCACGGCTGTAACCTTCATGGCTCTTCGTGCCTCCATAACGACCACTGCTCCAACCACCACCTCCATTTCCACCAGCACCTCTAGGTCTCCCACCACCACTGCGATAAGCAATGCCTCTGCCTTAGCCTCCACTGTCAGATCTAGGCTAAGCCTGGTTGATAGTGATGTTTTTGCAGTCAAGGTTCTGCCCATTCTTAGGGTTTCAGTTTAGGTTTAGGTTTATTAGGTTTTAGGGTTTAGGTTTATTTTTTTGTTTATTTTGTTACTTTAGGTTTATGTTTATGGTTTGGGGTTTAGTGTTTAGAGTTTAGGGTTAGTGTTTAGGGTTTAGGATTTAGGGTTTAGGGTTTAGGATTTAGGCTTTATGATTTATGGTTTAGGGTTTAGAGATTTACAATTTATGCTTTTAGAGTTTAGGGTTTTATTAGAGTTTATTATTTTGAGTTTAGGGTTTAGGGTTTAGGGTTTATGGTTTCTTTTTTAAAATTAAGTAAATCGGTATGTATAGGTTTATTTAGTTTATTTAGCTTATTTTTTATTTATTTTAGCTTATCTTATTTTTTATGTTTATTTAGTTTAATTTATTTATTTTAGGTTTATTTATTTTAGTTTATGTTTTTTATTTTAGTTTATTTTTTAGGTTTCGATTTCAATTTACTTTTTAGTTGAGTTTTATTTTTTACTTTATTTTTTAGGTTTTGGTATTACTTCTTTTTTTAAGGTTTAGGTTTTATTTTTTATTTATCTTTTTAGGTTTAGGTTTTAGGTTTTTTTTAAGTTTATTTTTAAGTTTTACTTTTTAGTTTGTGTTTAGGTTTATTTTTAGTTTATTTTATTTTATTTAGTTTAGGATTAGGTTTAGATTTAGTTTATTTTAGGCTTAGGTTTAGGTTTTATTTTTTATTTATTTTTAGGTTTGTTTTTTAGGTTTAGGTTTTTATTTAGTTTAAATTTTATTTTATTTTAAGTATATTTTAGGTTTAATTTATTTTTATTTCATGTTTAGTTTTTATTTTATTTACTTTTTTATTCTTAGGTTTATTTATTTTTTTAGTTTAGTTTAGGTTATTATTTATTTTAGTTTAGTTTATTTTATTAGATTATTTTATATAATTTTTAGGTTTTAGTTAATGTTTTAGTTTATGTTTATATTTTATTTTATTTATTTTACTTTATTTAGGTTTAGGTTTATTTATTTATTTTATTTTATGGTATTATTTAGTTTAGGTTTAGGTTTTTAGGTTTTTAGGTTTTTAGTGTTTAGGGTTTAGGGTTTAGGGTTTAGGATTTAGCGTTTTAGGGTTTAGGGTTTGGGTTAGGGTTTAAGGTTTAGGGTTTAAGGTTTAGGGTTAGCTTAGTGTTTAAGATTAGTTTAAGGTTTAGGGTTTAGGCTTTAGGGTTTAGCATTTTTAGGGTTTAGGGTTTAATGTCTACGGTTTGTTTAGGATTTAGGGTTTAGCGTTTAGGGTTAGGGTTAGGGTTAAGGGTTTAGAACTTTTTAGGGTTTAGGGTCTAAGGTTTGTTTAGGGTTTAAGGTTTAGGGTTTAGGGTTTAGGGTTTTTTATTTAGGGTTTAAGATTTAGGGTTTAGGGTTTATAGTTTAGGGTTGATGGTTTAGGGTTTGAGGGTTTATGGTTTATGGTTTAGGGTTTAGGGTTTTTGGTTTTTATTTCTTAACATATAATAAATTCAGAATCTCCATTTCTTCATTTCGATTTCCTGAACCAAGTAACACACCAAGTTTTCCAAGACACAAGCAATGACATAGATAAAAACTGGGCACGAATACAGGAAATCAAAAACCCTAGATAACTAGAACTATGTCTACTGTAAAGACACAGTTCCATAAGCTATAGATCAGATCAGCCGTTCTTCAATTTCTCTAGTTCCCATCAGAATCACCCCGGCTCCTCGAGTAGCGGGATCCACCATCATATCCCCGATCTCTCCCTCCACCACCACCATGCCTGTAACCTCCAATGCTCTTCCTACCTCCATAACCACCAATACTCCAACCACCACCTCCATATCCACCAGCACCTCTAGATCCCCCACCATCACTGCGATAAGCAATGCCTCTACCTTAGCCTCCACTGCTAGATCTAGACTGAGGTTGGTTGACGGTGAAGTTCTTGCCGTCAAGGTTCTACTCGTTCTTAGGGTTTAGGTTTATTAAGTTTTAGGATTTAGATTTATTTTTTGGTTTATTTTGTTACTTTAGGTTTAGGTTTAGAGTTTTTTTTTTTTTGGGAAACCCCATGATGAGGGGGTATTTTATTGCCACAAAAAAAGGGTTACAAGGTCCTTAAAGGGGATAAACTCAAACTGCTCAAAGAGCTACAATCACCTAGTAAATCCCCATCTAAGTACATCCAAGAGCAAAGAAACATTAAAGCAATCAAAAGATACAAGATGATTAACATAATAGGCTAAAGGAAGGTTAAGGCCAATGCTCTGATGGTTGTAAGAGTGCTTGGTAATATGGAGCAAACCTACAAGATAAAAAGAGAGAAACACCTACAAAGTTATAATGAGAGAGAGATTAGACGAGAAGGTAATAGCAAAAGGTAGAAGGAAACAATATAATATGAGTATGATAATAAGGAAATGTGATAGAGAGAAGGCTCAATCAAACCATGTTGGGGCGATGCAAGTATGAGCATCCAAACTTAGCGAATGTTACATCACATGAGCTACTACCGAACCAAAAGGAGTGAGAACATCCACATCATATAAACGTGAGAAGGAAGCGTTGTTGATAATCATGTGAGCTTTATTACACAAACCTAAACAAAATCATATTTATGCATATGAAATAGGTCGGCATAGAAATCATCCACTGGAAAATAGCAGCAGAAGAAGTAGCCTGCTGAAATCCGGCGAAGCAAGTCAATGAGTCTTTAAATGACACCATCCCAATTATAAGGTATATAAATGAATTAGTCGGGCGGCGACTTAGGGTAGATGTAAAGTCAAAATGAGCCCAATCAATATAATGAATGCAGATTGGTGCAATCCCCTTATTAGATCCAAATCAATAGTTGGCAAGAAACAATAGTAAGGGAAGGCAGCAAAACCAGAAACCCAAGAAAATAGCCAATAAGCATGGCAGCAAAAGCCAATAGAACTAAACCATAAATAGGAAAAGACAGAAACAGTTCATAATACCACCCCTTAATAATAGAGAATATATTCCAAGGAGTAAGCACTAACCTGACTGGTCCCAGATTAGAAAAATTGGGAGTCCAAATAATTTCCATATAAGAATCCAGAAAAATAAGACAACAGATAACCAAGAGTAAAAGGCAGAGGTAGTAAAAGGCACCAAGCCAAGACATGAATGGGGCGCATAAAGATTGCATTCGGGGAATCCCAAGATAAAAAGATGCTGAGAACCATTCAGTCCCATTGGTAATAGAAACAACAAGGGTAATGTAGATCAGTTATCGGATAATGAGCAATACCCGGATAGAAATAGCAAGGGCACTCGAGAGAAAGCGAAATAATAAAATAGTGCAATAGAAATACAAATTAGGATCCACATTAGAATCAAAAAGACGACACATAGACAAAAAAATAGCCAAGCGAGTAGCCAAGACATACGACCAAAGGCGATAGGGACAACATAGTACCATAATTCAGGAAAGCCACAGCCCAGACACCAATGACCAAAACACACAAAGACAGCATAATCTGGATAAGCATACAGCTTGAAACCCTTAATCATATTCAGAGCAGCATAACCGAACAAAGGAAAAACTATCAGGTGTTGAGCAACAACATAGGCAATCAGAGAGCCAATCAGAGAGCCAATCCCAATAGCAGAGAGGTTATTGCCAGATTGGAACCCACCAGCAAAAGGATCAAAAATTGTATTCAATTGAAAAACATCATTAGAATCCAGACAAAACAATATAACAGGTAACCAAGGCAAAAACCAGCCAGGACAGCAACAAATAGGGCAAAACCATCCAAGCCTCTCAATCAGAGTAGACAATGCCATAGTTAATAGCCAAGAAGATATAACATAGGAATAAGTATCTTGAATGCAGCAATCCAGACAGCAAACACCAAAAAACCTTAGACAATCAAGACAACAAAAACTAGCTAGCTTGCCATAAAACCACCCATCCAGGATAAACATTGCAATTGATACAAGTTTAACAGGGTTCAAAACAAAACCAACCAAGCAATCATCAACATCTTACTGAACAAAATAAACCAAAACCCGAAATAGCGAGTATTAATCCAAACCAACAACCAAGGCGTTAATATCAACAAGGCGGCCAAGAATCCACCCCAAAAGCATATATATAAAGATAGGGTGGGAAGAAAACTCCCCACCACAAGCCAATCAATAAAGGACATTCAAAGCATTAGCGGGATGATTAGTCACATTAATCCATCTGCTGGGATAAGAGCACTAGGAAGACCAAGAACCGAGCGGAGGGACAAAGAGAAACAAAGAAAAAAAAAAACACAAAAAAACCAAAAGAAAGGCCAACATGAAAGCCCATTCTGAGGAGCAAGATAAGACCAAAGCCCCAATCTCGAAGCTTCACACAGAAGGTTCTCTTGAATATAACAACCAGTAACAATCTGAAGAAACTCCATCCATGGAACAAAATAAACAGTACAAATAAGAGTTACATAAAGGTTAACCAAGAAGTACTATCAAAGTTCTACACAATGATAATTCTGCCATTAATGATAAGGAGGTGGAAAAGAAAGCACGCAAAGAACATCCATAGCAGGTGAAAGAAAAGAAGAAAGCACCCCACAGCAAGATCCCACCAAAGAGACCCTGCTGAAATAGGAAATGGATTCGAGAAAGAGCTTGCTGTAAGGGGTCCAGGTTATAGTATAAACAATAGTCAAGATGATAAGTATCAGCAAAAATGCCAAATAGCCTCTTCATGCACAGAAGTAAATTAAAATATAATTCCCAGTAAAAGCGTGACTCAAGCTAGAATCAAAGAGAATATGGGAGACAATGTATCATATCAAAACTAGAGTCATTATTAGTTAGGATCCAATAACCTAACAGTAAATCATCAAGATCCCAAGTGGGATTGCAGTTATAAAACTAGTAACAGGTGACACAAGGCTCAACTGGGTTCCAATTCAAGAGATTGATGTGCATATAGTTCAACATCTGCCCCATAATATTATAAATGCCAAAACCAGAGATCTTCTAACTAAAGGAGAAGGGTAAAGGCAAGTCATGGTAAAGAGCACAAGACAACAATGATATCTATGAGGAGTATCCATAAAGAACACAAGGAAATAGAAAACCAGAAAAAAGGAAGATGAAGAGGAGAATTAAATTCTGAGGTAAGGAAGCCCCGAATTGTCCAAGTTAACCAGACCATGCAAGTATTTGGGTATTGTAAATTGATCAAAGAGGATGATACTATCTAATCTCGCACCTAGATTAGCAAGGTAATTAGCACAGGCGTTACCTTCACGCCAAACATGAGTGATGGTAAAATTCAGTTAAGAGAGAAGAGCCCTAGTTTGCTTGAGGAGGTAGTACAAACAAGCGTTGCTCATATTGGTAGAAGTCAAAAGATCAATCAGTAGAAGGGCGTCCACCTCTATCCAAATATTGAGCCAACCATTTTGAAGACAAATTTCAAGAGCTTTGGGGCGCCATAAGCTCGATATAGGGACATGTTGGAAATAAGGGGATAAGCAAATGCACATAGGACTATACCCTTAGAATCCCTGAAAATGCCTCCACAACCAGAGCCATTATGAGAGACAGAGCCATCAGTTTTAATTTTAATAATATGATCAAGAGGTTTTTTCCAAAAAACTATTCTATCATTTCGATAGTAAGACTGGTCTGGAAGGTTGAGGCCAAGTTTATTGGCAACAGATTTACAACATTTAAAATGTATGTGATGAATTAAATTGGCTTTAAATAAGTCACAAATTTTGCTTTTAGTTCTTGTAATAATCCTCATGTGATTCATACGAATCCCATGATGTTTAGCTTCATTTCGGTCCATCCATATGAACCAAATAAGAGTAATGGCGATTATGATTTTAATATGACCATTAATGACATTGTTAAAGTAAACTTCAAGAAGTTGATATATAGTAAAAATATAATTAAAATTGACAGTGTTGAATAAATTGTCATACCAAATCCAAATTTTAGATGCAATAGCCCCATTAACAAAAACATGGTTAACATTTTCAATATGGGAACAACATTGACATTTAGAGGGTAAATAAAACCCTTTACCCCACAACAAAGAGTCAATAGGAATAAAGTTTTTTAGGATACATAAGTTATAAGTAAGAAGGGGATATTGTTATTCCAAATTTTGGAGAACACAATAGAAGAATCGAGTGTCTTTAGTGTGAAGCCACACATTTTTATGGTTGAAATCCCCATTATGTGATAGCTTAAAGATAATCTGATCATGATTGTTAGGAGTGATAGGAATATTAGTAATCATATTTAAGAAAGTAGAAGGAATAGAATCAGTAATCTTACTAGTGTTCCACTTGTGGTTTTGCCAGAATGAATTAACTTTGATAGCGGAAGTGGCGTGAGTGTAGAGTAAGTCATCAGTGGATCCACCACCACTCCAGTTGTCTTGCCAAAAGAAGGAATTGCCAGAGTTTATGCCCCAAAAAATTAAGGATTCAGATCCCATTTGACAACAAAGTCTTCTCCACCGGAGAATCATCCGATTTAAAGGAACAAACGAGAGGATGTTTACCGGCAATATTTAGAAGTCATGAAATTAAGACTATTTTGCTCCTAAAATTCCACCAAAGTTTGTAGGAGAAGGCATTGATAACTTCTTTGATGGATTTACATCCCACCTCCCTCTTCAAGGGTACCACAACTTTTAGACCAAGATGACCAGTGCAATCTTTTAGAGGAGGTATTGGTTCCCCAAAAGAATTTGTTTAAGAGATGCTCAATTCTATTGATGGTAGAATTGGTAGGCACAATGATTTGAAGAAGGTATATAGCCATGGAATTTAGAGTGCTCTTGATCAAGGTAAGCCTACCACCAAAAGAGAGTAAATGAAATTCCCAAACTGAAATTTTGTTAGAAATTTTTTGAATTAGATCATCAAAAAGGTGTGATCTTTTTTGGCCTTTAAAAAGCTGAGCCCCTAGGTAATTAAGAGGGAGTTGATTTTGGTTAAAATTAGTAATTCTGGATATTTGGTTAAGTCTATTATGAAGGAATAAAACCGCATTTTCTTTCATTAAGAAAAAGACCACTAACTTTACCAAAATCATTTAGAAGGTTCTTAATGGTTTTAACATGTTGAAGGGAGCCGTTGCAGAAGATATTGAAATCATCTGCAAAGCTAAGATGAGAAATAGGGAAACCACCATGAGTTTTAAAAGGCATATTAGGATTATTAGCGAAAAGATCGTTAAGGCTCCTAGACAGGTATTCAATAGCGATGATAAAAAGAGAAGGTGATAGTGGGTCACCTTGCCTCAAACCATGGCTAGAAGGAAAGAAACCTATGGACTCGCCATTCATGATAATCGAAAACCAGACATTCATGATACACCTTTTTATAATCATAAAACTATCGAAAACCAAACAAATTCAGGATTTGAAAGAGAAAATCCCATGAGAGTTTGTCAAAGGCTTTAGCAATGTCCAGTTTGAATAAGATGTTGCCTCCTCTAGTAGGGACATCAAGGTCATGAACCAGCTCTTGAGCAAGAAGAATATTATCCGATATTGCTCTGTGTTTAACAAAACTAGTTTGATTTGGGAGATGATTTTAGGAAGCAAAGGGCTAAGCCTATTATTTATTAATTTTGCAATTAGATTTTGAAAAAAGGTGCAAAGACTAATCGGTCTAAAATCGCCCTAAGATTCAGGATTGTTAGTTTCAGAAATAAGGACAATAAAAGTGCTTGAAAAGTATTTGGGAATAGAATTGCCATCAAATAAATCAATAACAGCATCAACTAAGTCAGTTTTAATAAATGGCCAACAATGCTGAAAGAAGTGGGTCATAGCCGTCGGGCCGAACAGAGTCAGTGTTCATGTTCTTAAGAGTATTACTAATCTCCTCTTGAAGGGCACATAGTGAGTAAATGATTATCCCTTATTAATCATAGAAGGGATAAGATGGGTGTTTGATAAAGTTCCCGAAGCATTAGAATTTAATAAAGTTTGGAAATGATGTATGGAGAATCCATAATATCATTGTTATCGATTATCCATTCACCATTAGAGTTCTTAATTTTCTTAATCAAGTTTAAGGCTTTCCGTTTTACAAATGGCATGAAAAAAAATACGGTGTTTGTCACCATCGCAATATGTTTGCTTGCGGCTTTTGGCATAGGTTTCTTCCATGTTTTGATAATTAACCAAGTTATTCTTGGCATTGTTCAACTTCTCAAGTTTACTGGGATCAGTTGAGACAACCTCTTCAAGGGAACAAACCTCTTGTTCCATAGCTTTAAGATTTGTGAAAAGGTTTTTAAAAATGTGTTTGTTCCACCAATTGAGATTTTGTTTAAGTCTTTTGAGCTTAAGCCAAAGACGAGTCATACCTTTAAGAATTATCCAGAAAATAGGGGCCATCCAATTAGTGAGAGCGACATTGGTGAAGTCACTATGTTGGGTCCACATATTTTGAAATCGAAAGGAGAGGGAGTAGGAGGGGGATTTTTGAAGGAAATCAAAGAGGAGCATGGTCGGAGACAAAGTTACGCTCAAATGCTCAATAATTGTAGGCCACCTTGATCCAAAGAGAATTAAAGAGGGTCCTATCAAGGCGTTGCCAAAGTCTAGAGTTATGCCGTGAAGTTAGACCCAGTGAAACCAATGTCAATCAGATTACAATCAAGGATCATATTTGAGAAGTCCTCCATGGAATGAAGGTTAGGAGAACATCCTCCCCTTCTTTCCGAACTAGCTATGATAGTATTGAAATCACCTCCAACCAACCAGGGAAGGGTAGCCGAGGAAGCAAAGGTGCGTAAGTGATTCCAAAGGATGTTCCTACCAGCTCTATTACAAGAAGCATAGATAAAAGAGCCAAAAGTCGATAAGTCACCTAAGGAGATTTTGACATTAACCAATTGGTCAAGATCATCAATGATGGAAATGGTGATGGAGTTGTGCCAAAAGCACCAAATTTTATTATTAAGATTGAAGAAGAAATTATGAATACCAAGTGATCTAGCGACAAAAGCAATCTTAGAAGAATTAATTAAAGGTTCAGTAAGAACAAGTAACTTGATATGATTAACACGACAAAGACTCCTAACATGATTTCGGACAGGAAGAGACCCACAACCCCGGATATTCCAAATAAGAAAATTAATCATAAGGGGACAACCAAAAGGGAAATGGAAAAAAGAAAGGAAAGAGAAATGATGACACATTACTTGTGTGGGGTGGAAGAAGCGAGTGATTCTAGTGAGGTTATTATTAGAAAATTTTGCTTTGTAGGGTTTTTTGTATTTAATAATTTGAAAGGGTCTATCAGAATCCAAATTATCTCCATCAGAAAGTGATTGATTTTTGGGTTCCGAATAGTAGAAGAATCTATCAATGTTTTAGAAGAGGGATTTCACCTTCTTCCGTGTCGAGATAGAGTGTGAAAATTGGGTACAATTGATTATCACTGAAGGAAATAGATGGGGAAGTTGACACCATTATACAAATATCTTTCTCAATGTGTTCTGAAACCATAGGGTCATCATTGTTTTGGTCCATTATATGATTCTCATTCAAATTGTCTAATTGGGTGTCCATATATAAGGCTACCATTCAGATTTTCAGTAGGATTTAAATGAACCAAAGAACTATCGTGGGAAACCAGATTATTACTAGCATGGGTGAGGTTAGGTAAATTGCCATTGGTATCGACACACCCCTCAATTGCTATTTTAGTACCAAGGTCAGAGAGTTTTCCACTAGACAGATCAGTAGGAGGTGTAGGAAGGAGAGGTTCTTTTTGAGTATTTTTAGGCACGTATGCTAGAGTAGTGGTTTTCCCAGTTTCATTAATGGTATTCATATTCTGTGGTAAATTTTTTTTGAGATTAGGATGAAGCACAAAGCATTCTGAGTGATCGTGCCCGTGAATCTTGCAGTGAGTGCAAAAGATAGGAAAATTTTCAAATTTGACATTTTGACTATATCCAAATTTTTCGGAGCCAATCCAAACCTCTTTGGGATATTTTTTGTGATGTCTATCTCAATGAGAGAATCTGACGACGAGATGGCCATCTAGTGGCCGTTGCTTGTCTATTTGGAGAGGCCTTCCAAAAGGCCAACGACAAACAAAACTTGATGAGTGACATAGTGTATTCGCATGTTAGGAAAAGCAAACCAAAGAGAACCAATGGGAGATTCCTCTTTGACATCAAACAGGGGCGACCATTTCAATAGTCGCATTTGATAATTATGCACAAAATAAGAACGACGAGTGAAAACCCGCGAGTAATCTAAATCATTTGAGAGTTGAATAAGAATGTGACGGGGATCGATCAGCCCGAAAGAGAAAGTACCTGATGATTTTAATCTATGAAAGAAAGAGCGAATATTATCAAGAGTCGGGCATCTAAGGGAGAATTTACCCACCAAAGTGAACTCGAAGGGCTTAGCAAGTTTCTCAACATCTTGATCTGAACACATTACTGCCGGTAATCCATGATAAGATGTCAAAATGAGATTAATCGAAGCATTCGAGCTAGAGATCTTACCAGATAAAGCATCTTTGAATGATTTAACAACAGGTGCATTAACAGGTGCAATTGAATCCAAAACACAGGTCGAGAGCAAAGCGGTCTTGCCGCGTCGAGAGGTGATGGGTGGGATTAGAGACCGAGCCTCGCCATTGTTCTAATCAAGGGCGTCACATCTGGGAGCCACATGCACTTAGGTGAAGCGTGTGAAGCGACCAATTACCCGAGAATGGCCAATCCATCAAGGGGAATGCAAAATCACCATAGAGGGAGCGCAGTGGAGAGGGAGGGGTTTTTTGGGTTTTTTTTGGGTTTAGGTTTAGGTTTAGGTTTAGGTTTAGGTTTAGGGTTTGGGGTTTAGGGTTTAGGATTTAGGGTTAGGGTTTAGGGTTTAGGGTTTAGGATTTAGGCTTTACAGTTTAAAGTTTAGGGTTTAAAGATTTGCGATTTATGCTTTTAGGGTTTAGGGTTTTGGGCTGGGGTTTTGGGTTTTTTTTTCGGGTTTAGGGTTTAGGGTTTAGGGTTTAGGGTATAGGATTTAAGGTTTATGGTTTCTTTTTAAAATTAAGTAAACTGATAGGTTTAGGTTTATTTAGTTTATTTAGCTTATTTTTTATTTATTTTAGCTTATCTTATTTTTTTATTTTTATTTATTTAGTTTATTTATTTTAGGTTTATTTATTTTAGTTTAGGTTTTTTCTTTTAGTTTATTTTTTAGGTTTGGGTTTAGGTTTATTTCTTAGTTGAGTTATATTTTTACTTTATTTTTTAAGTTTTGGTTTTATTTCTTATTTTAAGGTTTAAGTTTAATTTTTTATTTATCTTTTTAGGTTTACGTTTTAGGTTTTTATTTTAGGTTTATTTTAAGTTTTATTTTTTAGTTTGGGTTTAGGTTTATTTTTAGTTTATTTTATTTAGTTTAGAATTAGGTTTAGGTTTAGTTTATTTTAGGCTTAGGTTTAAGTTTTATTTTGTATTTATTTTTAGGTTTATTTTTTTGGGTTTTATTTTTATTTAGTTTTTATTTTATTTTATTTTAAGCTCATTTATTTTTATTTTATGTTTAATCTTTATTTTATTTAGGTTTTTTATTCTTAGGTTTATTTTACTTTTTAGCTTAGATTAGGTTTTTATTAATTTTATTTTATTTTATTTTATTTTAGTTTTTGGTTAAGGTTTAGGTTTTAGTTTAGGATTTTTTTTATTTAGGTTTAAGTTTTTTAATATATTTTATTTTTATGTTTTATTTAGTTTTGGTTTAGCTTTTTAGGTTTTTAGGGTTAAGGGTTTATGGTTTTGGGTTTAAGGTTTAGGGTTTAGGGTTTAGGGTTTTAAGGTTTAGGGTTTTAGGCATTAGGATTTATGGTTAGCGTTTTGGATTTAAGGTTTAGGGTTTAGTGTTTAGGCTTTAGGTTTTAAGGTGTTTAGGGTTTAGGTTTTTTTTTAAAAAAATTAAGTAAACCTATAGGTTTAGGTTTATTTAGTTTATTTTTTATTTATTTCAGTTTATTTTATTTTTTATGTTAATTTATGTTTAATTTTTATTTTTATTTAGTTTAGTTTATTTATTTTAGGTTTATTTATTTTCATTTATATTTTAGGTTTAGGTTTATGTTTATGTTCATTTTTTGGTTTAGTTTAATTTCTATTTTATAGTTTATGTTTAGCTTTTATTTTTTTTTTTTAGGTTTAAGTTTAGGTTTTTATTTTATTTTTTTATGTTTAGGTTTTAGGTTTTTATTTTAGGTTTATTTTTAGATTTTATTTCTTAGTTCTGAAATAGGTTTCTTTTTAGTTTAGTTTATTTTATTAAGTTTAGGGTTTATGTTTAGTTGATTTTAGGTTTAGGATTAGTTTTTATTTAATTTTTCTTAGTTTGTATTAGTTTAGGTTTAAGTTTATTTTATTTTGCTTATTTTAGGTATAAGTTTTTTTTTTAGTTTAGGGTTTAGGTTTTATTTTTTATTTATTTTAGGTTTTTTTAAGTTTACATTTAGTTTTTAATTAACTTTATTTTATTCTATTTTATGTTTATTTTGTCTTTATTTTACCTTTTCTTTTTTATTTTATTTATGTTTCTTATTTTTAGGTTTATTTTATTTTTTAGTTTAGTTTATGTTTTTATTTATTTTATTTTATTTTTTAGGTTAAGGTTAAGGTTTAGGTTTAAGATTTATTTTAAGTTTTTTTTTATTTTATTTTTTATGTTATTTAGGTTTAGGTTTATTTATTTATTTTATTTTTAGGTTTTGTATAGTTTATGTTTAAGTTTTTATGGTTTAGAGTTTAGGGATTAGGGTTTAGCATTCAGGGTTTGGTGATCAGAGCTTAGGGTTTAAGGTATAAGGTTTTAGGGTTTAGGGTCTAGGGTTAGTGTTTAGGGTTTTTAGTTTTTTTTATAGGGAAAAAATTCACATTCAACATTTCTTCTTTGTTTATTTAGTTTATTTTTAAATTATTTTAGTTTTTTTTTATTATTTTATTATTTATTTAGTTTTATTTATTTATTTTAGGTTTATTAATTTTAGTTTAGGTTTTTTATGTTAGTCTATTTTCTAAAGTTTAGGTTAAGGTTTAGGTTTATTTTTTAATTTAGTTTTAGTTTTATTTTATTTTTAGGTTTATGATTTAAGTTTTATTTTTAGGCTTAGGTTAAGTTTTTTATTTTATATTTTTTGTTTAGGTTTTAGGTTTTTATTTTTGGTTTATTTTTAGGTTTTATTTTTTAGTTTAGGTTTAGGTTTATCTTTAGTTTATTTTATTTTATTTAGTTTAGGGTTTAGGTTTAGTTTATTTTATGTTTTAGTTTAGGTTTTATTTATTTTAGTTTAGGTTTAGGTTTATTTATTTTTTTTAATTTTTTTATTTTAGGTTTAGATTTTATTTTTTTGTTTATGGTTTAAGTTTTATTTTATTTATTTATTTATTTGTTTTATTTTTAGATTTATTTTTATTTTTAGGTTTTTATTTTATTTTTATTTTATTTTATTTTAGGTTTATTTTATTTTTATTTTAAGTTTAATTTTTATTTTATTTTATTTTCATTTTAAGTTTATTTCATTTTATTTTTAGGTTTAGGTTTAGGTTTTTATTTAGGTTCTTATTTTATTTTATTATTTTATTTTATTTATGTTTAGGTTTATTTATTTTATTTATTTTTAGGTTTTATTTAGTTTAGATTTAGGTTTTCAGGTTTTTAGGGTTTAGGGTTTAGGGTTTAGAATTGAGGGTTTTAGAGTTTAGGGTTTAGGGTTTTTAGGGTTTAGGGTTAGCTTAGGGTTTAGGGTTAGTTTAGGGTTTAAGGTTTATGATTTATGGTTTAGGGTTTTTATGGTTTAGGGTTTAGGGTTTATAGTTTATGGTTTTTGGGTTTAGGGTTTAGGGTTTAGGGTTTATGGTTTTTGGGTTTAGGGTTTAGGGTTTAAGGTTTAAGGTTACGATCAAGGTTTAGGATTGAGGGTTTAGGTTTTAGGGTTTTCGGTTTTAGGTTTTGGGTTTAGGCTTAGATTAGGGTTTAGGGTTTAAGGTTTAGGGTTTTTTAGGGTTTAAGGTTTAGGGTATAGGGTTTAGGGTTTTAGTGTGTAGGGTTTAGGGTTTAAGGTTTATGGTTTATGTTTTAGGGTTTTAGGGTTTGGTTTTATGGTTTAAGATTTAGAGTTTAGGGTTTAGTTTTAGTTTTAGGGTTTAGGGTTATGGTTTTATTTTTAATTATTTTTATTGTTTATTTTTTTATATTAAGTAAACTGGTTGGTTTAGGTTTATTTACTTTATTTTTTATTTATTTTAGTTTATTTTTATTTTTAATTTTGATTTAAGTTTATTTTTATTTTTATTTAGTTTAATTTATTTATTTTATGGTTAATTATTTTAGTTTATTTTTTAGGTTAATTACTTTTGCCTAAGGATCAATTTTGGATGCATACCTCATCAAAGCTCAAGACCAGTGGCTAGAATGATTGAGGAAGCTTCAGCTAGTGGAGACAAATCCCTGTTGAGTAGTAATTGGAGCTTGACTTTGATTGAAGTGCAACCTTCGGTGCTCGGGAAGCTTGGGAGATTATTCACTCTTACTCGTTGAGTCCTAGGGAAGGTACATGCAAAGTTAATTTGAGTTTGATGGAGAAAAGGGGAAGTTAGGTCAGAAATGGGAGTGTCCTATTTTGGGACGAGCATGAATGGCATTTTTTGATTGAGGAACGAGCTTAAGAGCTTATGGAATGGCTCTAGCTGCTCTTCTTCGGTAGATAGGGCTTTGAGGAATGACTTGTTTATATGTTTAAATGAAGGGGTACACACGACCTTCATCTTGATCAGACTGTGGGATTGAGTTTGGCTTCTAGTGGCCATTCGACCATCTCAGGGAGTCATGGGTGCAGGGAGGTGGTAAGTTGGCTCAACTTGGTTGGTTGAAGGTGTGGTTGTGGCTGCCAAAGATGAATCAAGGGTATCCTATGTGTGTCAAATGCTCCAATGGGGAGGGTGAGGTGATTTCACCTTCCATGGGTCATCGCCGACCCAACCACTCCTTAGGTCAGGTTGGCCAATGTCCTAGGTGCCTAGGTGGACCATTGGGAGAGTACTAAGTGGCCAAGAAATGGAAATGACCACTTACATGCGTGATTTGTCTCATGTGATGCCCTTGACCCAAGGGTAGAATGATCATTTGGCATTGGATTTGATTTGAGATTTAAATGAAAAAAGTGGGTTAGTCTAAATTTCATGTCAATTGGAGTTGATTCTTGAAATTTTGCTCAATTTGACGATTAGGTCAAATTAGGTTAGGTTAAGTTGACCAATTGGTCATATTGGGTCAAACCAAGGGTTGGGTCAAGTTCATATGATCATTTGGGTTATTTTGGTTCAATTTGTTTTGTGTAGTTTGGCTTAAATTTAATTATGGCTCATTCAAATTTATTTGGGTCAAATGGGTTAAGTTGACCAATTTGACCAAATTGGCAAAATTGGTTTGGGTTGAGTATTGCTTTGGGTTTACTTGACCAATTGAAGATGATTGAAGGCTTTGGTTTCAATTAATTTGGATTTAGTTTTGATTTAGGCCTTCTTGAACCTTTAGGTTTTTATTTTATTTTATTTTATTATCTTATTTAGGTTTAGGGTTTTTTATATATTTTATTTTTAGGTTTAAGTTTTTTGCTTTTTAGGGTTTAGGATTTGGGGTTTAGGGTTTAGGGTTTTAGGGTTTAGGGTTTAGGGTTTAGGGTTTAGGGTTAGGGTTTAGGGTTTAGGGTTCAAGGTTTAGTGTTTATGCTTTAGCGTTTAGGGTTAGCTTAGGGTTTAGGGTTTTGTTTTTTTAATTATTTAAATCAATTGGTTTAGGTTTACTTAGTTAATTTAGTCAGCTTTTCATTTATTTTAGTTTATTTTATTTTTTATTTTAATTTATGTTTATTTTTTTTATTTAGTTCACTTATTTATTTTAGGTTTATTTTGTTTAGTTTTGGTTTTTTATTTTAGTTATTTTTTTATGTTTGGGTTTAGGTTTAGGTTTACTTTTTAGTTGAGTTTTATTTTTAATTTATATTTTAGGTTTAGGTTTTATTTTTTATTTTTAGGTTTAAGTTTAGGTTTTTATTTTATTTTTTGAGGTTTATGTTTTAGGTTTTTATTTTAGGTTTATTTTTAGGTTTTATTTTTAGTTTATTTTATTTTATTTAGTTTTGGTTTAGGTTTAGGTTTAGATTTTATTTATTTTAGTTTAGTTTATTTTAGTTTAGGTTTAGGATTTTTTTTAGTTTAGAGTTTAGGCTTTATTTTTTTTATTTATTTTTAGGTTTATTTTTTAGGTTTAAGTTTAGATTTTCATTTATTTAAGGTTTATTTTATTTTTATTTTACATTTATTTTTTATTTATATTATCTTTTTAGTCTTAGGTTTATTTTATTTTTTAGTTTAGTTTAGGTTATTATTTATTTTATTATAGTTTATTTTTATTAGTTTATTTTTTTATTTTTAGGTTTAGGTTTAAGTTTTAGTTTAGGTTTTTAGTTTATTATTTTATTATTTTTTTTACGTTTAAGCTTTTTTTATTTATTTTATTTTTAGGTTTTTTTTTTGTTTAGGCTTAGGTTTTTAGGGTTTATGGTTTAGGGTTAGCTTAGGGTTTAAGGTTTTTAATGGTTTAGGGTTTTGGGTTTAAGGTTTTGGGTTTTAAAGTTTAGGATTTAGGGTTTAAGGTTTAGGGTTTAGGGTTTAGGGTTAGTTTAGGGTTTAGGATTTAGGGTTTAGTGATTAAGAATTTTTAGGGTTAAAGGTTTAGGGATGTAACTTTAGGGTTGTAGGTTGAGGGTTTAGGATTTAGGGTTAGTTTTAGCGTTTAAAGTTTAGCATTTAAGGTTTAAGATTTACGGTTTAGGGTTTAGATTTTTTTTTTTTAAATTAAGTCAATTGGTAGGTCTAGGTTTATTTAGTTTATTTTTTTTTCATTTTATTTAATTTAGTTTATTTATTTTAGTTTTTTATTTTAATTTATTTATTTTTTGGTTTTGGTTCAGGTTTATATTTTTCTTTTTTAGTTTAGTTTTCTTATTAATTTATTTTTTTAGATTTAGGTGTTATTGTAGTTTATTTTTATTTATCTTTAGGTTTTATTTTTAGGTTTATTTTTTAGGTTTAGCATTTTATTTAGTTTTATTTTATTTTATTCAGGAATTTTTATTTTTATTTTACATTTATTATTTATTTAGGTTTTTTATTTTAAGGTTTATTTTATTTTTTTACTTTAGTTTAGGTTTTTATTTTTTTTATTTTAGTTTATTTTCTAATTTTTTATTTTTTTTATTTTTAGGTTTAGTTTAGGTTTAGGTTTTGGTTTAGGTTTTAGTTCAGGTTTTTATTTTATTTTATTTTATTTAGGTTTAAATTTTTTAAATGATTTTACTTTTAGGTTTTAATTTGTTTAGGTTTAGGCTTTTTATGTTTTTATGGTCCAGGGTTTAGGATTTAGGGTTTAGGTTTTAGGGTTTCGGGTTTAGGGTTGTAGTTTTTAGGGTTTAGGGTTTAGTGTTTAGGGTTTAGGGTTTTAGGGTTTAGGGTTTAGGATTTAGGGTTTAAGATTTAGGGTTTAGGGTTTAGGGTTTAGGGATTAGGGTATAGGGATTTAGGGTTTTTGGTGGTAGGTTTAGGGTTTAGAGCTTAGAGTTTAGGGTTACTTTTAAGGTTTAAGGATTAGAGTTAGGGATTTTTTTTTAAATTAAGTAAACTTGTAGGTTTAGGTTTATTTAGTTTATTTTATTTTTTATTTTGATTTAGGTTTCCTTTTATTTTTATTAAGTTTATTTTATTTATTTTAGGATTATTTATTTTAGTTTAGGGTTTTTATTCTAGTTTATTTTTTTAGGCTTAGGTTTATTCTTTACTTTAGTTTTATTTTTATTTTATTTTTTAGCTATAGGTTTTATTTTTTATTTTTATGTTTAGGTTTAGGTTTTTATTTTATTTTCTTAGGTTTAGGTTTTAGGTTTTTATTTTAGGTTTTTTTTTAATTTTAGGTTTAGGTTAATTTTTATTTTATTATAGGTTTAAGTTTAGGTTTTATTTATTTAAATTTTATATATTTTTTAGTTTAGTTTTTATTTTTCATTATTTTATTTTAACTTATTTTTATTAGATTATTTTATTTTATTTTTAGGTTTTAGTTTAAGGTTTAGTTTTGGTTTTTATTTTATTTTATTTTATTTAGGTTTAAGTTTTTTATTTTTTTTATTTTTAGTTTAGGTTTAGGTTTTTTATTTTTTTATTTTTAGTTTAGGGATGTAACTTTAGTGTTGTAGGTTGAGGGTCTAGGGTTTAGGGTTAGTTTTAGCATTCAAAGTTTGGCATTTAAGGTTTATGATTTAGGGTTTATGGTTTAGAGTTTAGGGTTTAGATTTTTTTTTTTAAATTAAGTCAACTGGTAGGTTTAGGTTTATTTAGTTTATTTTAAATTTATTTTAGTTTATTTTATTTTTTTTCATTTTATTTAATTTAGTTTATTTATTTTAGTTTTTTATTTTAATTTATTTTTTTGGTTTTGGTTTAGGTTTATGTTTTTTTTTAGTTTAGTTTTCTTATTAATTTACTTTTTTAGATTTAGGTGTTATTGTAGTTTATTTTTATTTATCTTTAGGTTTTATTTTCAAGTTTATTTTTTAGGTTTAGCTTTTTATTTAGTTTTATTTTATTTTACTTTAGGAATTTTTATTTTTATTTTATATTTATTTTTTATTTAGGTTTTTTATTTTAAGGTTTATTTTATTTTTTTAACTTTAGTTTAGGTTTTTATTTTTTTTATTTTAGTTTATTTTCTATTTTTTAATTTTTTATTTTTAGGTTTAGTTTTAGGTTTAGGTTTAGGTTTAGGTTTTAGTTCAGGTTTTTATTTTATTTTATTTTATTTAGGTTTAGATTTTTTTTAAATGATTTTATTTTTAGGTTTTAATTTGTTTAGGTTTAGGATTTTTAGTTCAGGTTTTTATTATATTTTACTTTATTTAGGTTTAGATTTTTTTTAAATGATTTTATTTTTAGGTTTAGGCTTTTTATGTTTTTATGGTCTAGGGTTTAGGGTTTAGGGTTTAGGGTTTTGGGTTCAAGATTATAGTTTTTAGGGTTTAGGGTTTAGGGTTTAGGGTTTAGTGTTTAAGGTTTAGGGTTTTAGGGTTTAGGGTTTAGGATTTAGGGTTTAAGGATTAAGGTTTAGGGTTTAGGGATTAGGGCATAGGGATTTAGAGTTTTGGGTGGTAGGTTTAGGGTTGTAGGTTTAGGGTTTAGAGCTTAGAGTTTAGGGTTACTTTTAAGGTTTAAGGATTAGAGTTAGGGTTTTAACCAAGTAAACTTAGGTTTAGGTTTATTTAGTTTATTTTATTTTTTTATTTTGATTTAGGTTTCCTTTTATTTTATTTAGTTTATTTTATTTATTTTAGGATTATTTATAGTTTAGGGTTTTATTCTAGTTTATTTTTTTTTAGGCTTAGGTTTATTCTTTACTTTAGTTTTATTTTTATTTTATTTTTAGCTATATGTTTTATTTTTTATTTTTATGTTTAGGTTTAGGTTTTTATTTTATTTTCTTAGGTTTAGGTTTTAGGTTTTTATTTTAGGTTTTTTTAGTTTAGGTTTAGGTTTTTTTTAATTTTATTATAGGTTTAAGTTTAGGTTTTATTTATTTAAATTTTATATATTTTTTAGTTTAGTTTTTATTTTTCATTATTTTATTTTAGTTTATTTTTATTAGATTATTTTATTTTATTTTTTGGTTTCAGTTTATGGTTTAGTTTTGGTTTTTATTTTATTTTATTTTATTTAAGTTTAGGTTTTTTATTTTTTTTATTTTTAGATTTTATTTAGTTTAGGTTTAGGTTTTTAGGTTTTTAAGGTGTAGGGTTTGGGGTTTATGTTTTATGGTTTATGGTTTTAGGGTTTAAGGTTTTATGAATTAGGGTTTAGGGTTTATGGTTTAGGGTTTTGTGTTCAGGGTTTGGGATTTAGGGTTTTGGGTTTATGGTTTATTTAGGGTTTAGGGTTTAGGATTTAGGGTTTAAGGTTTTTATGGTTTAGGGTTTAGGGTTTAGGGTTTAGGTTTTTTGGCTTTAGGTTTAGGGTTTTGGGTATAGGGTTTGGGGTTTAGGGTTTCAGGGTTTAGGTTCTAGGGTTTAGGGTAGTAGGTTTAGGGTTTAGAGTATAACATTTAGGGTTAGTTTTAGTGTTTAAGGTTTAGGGTTTAGGGTTAGTTTAGGTTTTAGGGTTTAGTGTTTACATTTATGGTTTAGGGTATAGGGTTTTAGGGTTTAGGGTTTCTAATTTAGGGTAGTATGTTTAGGGCTTAGAGTTTAGGGTTTAGGGTGTAGAGTTAGGGATTTTTTTATATTTTTTTAAATTAACTAAACTAGCAGGTTTTGGTTTATTTACTTTTGTTTTATTTATTTTAGTTTATTTTATTATCTATTTTGACTTAGGTTTACTCTTATTTTTTTAGTATAGTTTATTTATTCTAGGTTTATTTATTTTTCTTTAGGATTTTTTTTTAGTTGATTTTTTAGGTTTAGGTTAATTTTTTAGTTTAGTTTTATTTTTAGTTTATTTTTTAGGTTTAGGTATAATTTTTTATTTTTGGTTTATTTTTATGTTTTATTTTTAAGTTTTGGTTAAGGTTTTTTTTTAGTTCATTTTATTTTATTTAGTTTAGGTTTAAGTTTAGGTTTAGTTTATTTTAAGTTTAGTTTTAGGTTTTATTTATTTGAATTTAGTTTATTTTAGTGTAGTTTTAGGTTTATTTTATTTATAGTGTAAGTTTAGGTTTGTTTTAATTATATTTAAGGTTTAGGGTTTTTTTTAGTTTAGGTTTTATGTTTTCTTTTTTATTTATTCCTAGGTTTTACTTTTTGGTTTATTATTTAAGTTTAGGTTTTTATTTTGTTTTTATTTTATTTTATTTTATTTTATTTTAGGTTTATTTTATTTTTATTTTAAGTTTAGTTTTTATTTAATTTATGTTTTTTTTAGTTTATGTTCTTATTTATTTTATTTTATTTTAGTTTTATTTTTTATTTTACTTTCTTTTTAGGTTTAGGTTTAGGTTTAGGTATCCGTTTATGTTTTTATTTTATTTTATTTTTTGTTTAAGGTTTTTTATTTATTTTATTTATTAGTTTTATTTTTTTTACATTTAGGTTTTTAGGTTTTTAGGGTTTAAGGCTTAGAGTTAGTTTAGGGATTAGGGCTTATAGTTTAGGGTATATAATTTTTTTTTTGGGTTTAAGGTTTAGGGTTTTGGGTTTTACGATTTTAGGGTTTTAATGGTTTATGGTTTTAAAGGTTTAGTGTTTAGGGTTTATAGTTTATGTTTTAGGTTTAGGGTTCAAGTTTTAGTTTAGGTTTTAGGGTTTTTGGTTTAGGGTTTAGGGTTTTGCTTTAAGTTTTTATTTTAGTCTATTTTCTAGGTTTGGGTTTAGGTTTTTATTTATTTTTTAGTTTATTTTAAATTTTATTTTATTTTTTATGTTTATGTTTAGGTTTTTATTTTATATTTGTAGGTTTAAGTTTTAGGTTTTTATTTTAGGTTTATTTTTTGTTTATTTTATTTTATTTAGTTTAGGGTTTAGGTTTAGTTTATTTTAGGTTTAGGTATTATTTATTTTTGTTTATTTTATTTTAGTTTAGGTTTAGGTTTATGTTTATTTTATATAGTTTATTTTGTTTTTATTTTAGGTTTAGGTTTTTTCTTAGTTTAGGGTTTAGATTTAATTTTTAGTTTTAGGTTTTTATTTAGTTTTTATTTTATTTTATTTTAGTTTTATTGTATGTTTATTTTATGTTTAGATTTTATTTTATTTAGGTTTTTTTCTTAGGTTTAATTTATTTTTTAGTTTAGTTTAGGTTTTTATTTATTTTATTTTATTTTATTTTTATTAGTTTATTTTATTTTATTTTTAGGTTTATGTTCAAGTTTTAGTTTAGGTTTTTATTTTATTTTATTTTTTAATTTTATTTAGGTTTAGGTATTTTTATTTATTTTATTTCTAAGTTTTATTTAATTTTTTAAGGAAACTTAGAGAGGGGAGAATTTTATTGCCATAAAGAAAGGAGTATAAGGTCCTTAAGAGGAGATAATTCTCTTAACTATTGCTCAAAGAGATACATTTAGCCTAGAGAGAAAAATCATCTATCTAATATAACAAAAGCAAGGAAACTAAATAAAAGAAGTAAAATACAAAAAAATAAATAAGAAATAGCTCAAGAAACATGACGAAAAATCGAGGCCCACTACTAGATTCAGAGGTCTTTAGAGAGTTGCACAATCCACATCTAGAATCCAAGACACGCAGGAACCAGAAAAGCGAAACAACTAGAAATTGTAATTAGCACAGCTAGAGAAAATCATGCTTTAATACATAATAAAGAGCAATATAAGAGAAAATTTCTAATAAGGCTTGGGCTCAGTCACTTGCATCTTTAGCGACAACCACAAATGTGAGCATCTATACTTCAAAAGAAGGGTTACAGTCACATATGCTGCTACCAGCCAAAAGATAGTAGGAAATCATCCCAGCCATCATAGCCGACTTACCTAGACAAAGACAATCCGCCAAAGAGTGGCAATCAATAGTTCTCTAGTACTTACTACCCAAGCAATAGAAAAACATGTCCCACAAATCACATAACTGACCAAAGTCCACCAAGCCTGAAAGGAAGTCACTTCAACAAAACCACCACAGCAAAAATGAAAGAGTAGTTGCCAAGTATTCACTCAGAAAGCAAAGCCACCATGGATAGGAAAAAAACACACCAGAGTAACTAGACAACCACAAGTAACATCCCAAAACCAAAATAGCAACTGACAACTAGCACCAAAAAACTAGCAATTCCTAACCAGATTATAGCACAACGCCAACACTAACAGTAGACACCAGTCCAACCCAAACAACAGAGCCAAGAAATAAAAGGTAGTCATCAAACCTCCATTAGAGAAAATATGACAGCCATAGGAAAACTATAGCACCTAGCCACCATAAGGCCAAAACCGAAATAAAAAAAAAACCACCAAAAGGCCAACCCTACGAGCTAAGAACATTTCGGGAAGAAAACCAAAAATAAAACCTACCAAACCAGCCAACACCACCAACTAAACCAGCCAACCCACAAGTCCCCCCAACAAATTAACAAAGTAGTACATGTGGCAACTCCTATAAGGAAACAACCAGTCCAAAAGGGAAGCAATCCCAACATAGAGAAAGACAGGCATAGTGATAACCAACAGGAAGTAACCAAATACAACCAAGAAAAAAATGGTAATCACCCAATCAAACAAAAAACCACAGCCGGGGAGGACTACCCAACCACCAACAACCAACCAGAGGGGCAGGTAGAATAGACTAAGGCCCCAACTAGACACAAAAACCACCAAAAGGCCCAGCACAAACTCAAGAGTGAAAAGATCAACATCAACCATCAAATAATAGCCACTCAAGACATTCAGGTAGAGTGTAGTAGCAAATAACAGAACCCACCAGGCCCAAAAATAGTAGCCAAAAAACCTTCCTAAGTAAGGAAACAGCCAGCCAAAACTAGAGACAAAACCAGACAAACTAAGAAAAGGGAAAAAACAAAAGTAGGTAGAGGCATAACCCAAAAGGAGGCCACCATAAGGTCAAGGCAGCACATGAAGAAACTATTGACAATGAGATCCTTATATAAAATAGTCAACCAAAGAGAACACCTCTCCAACTAAAGAGGTTGAACAACTAGCCACCACCTCAAAGAGATCTCCCAAGTATAATAGCACAAACCAAACAAGAGAGTGAACCAGTGAAAGGAATGCAGTAAAATGAAAATGCACATAGAGAAAAGCATGGAAAACCTAAAAAATACAATGCAAGATTAATTTATAAGATAAGGTAATCATGTGTTATCCAGATTAACCAAGCCTTTCAATTGTCTAGATAAATTAAGATGATCATAAAGAGTGAGATCATTTAAATTAGTACCTTGATTAGCTAGATAATCTACACAGGCATTTCCTTCATGCAAAATGTGAGAAATTTTAAAGCATACTTGAGAGAGCAGAGCTCTAGTAGGATTAAGATGATAGAATAAATTCGCATTCCCCATCTTACTAGAAGTCAGCATGTCAATGAGTAAGATAGCATCAACTTCAATCCAAATATTGAAGAAACCTTTTTGCAAACAAATGTCAATAGCTTTGTTTATAGCCAATAATTCAGCATAGATAATAGAACAAGCTTTAAAAGGATAAGCAAAAGAATAAATGACAATACTTTTAAAATCCCTAAAAATAACACCACAACCAAATGTATTCTGAGAGGCAGAGCCATCTATATTAATTTTAATAATATTGCTATGAGGTTT
Organism: Cymbidium sinense; assembly: GCA_021442155.1. Classification (NCBI taxonomy): domain Eukaryota; kingdom Viridiplantae; phylum Streptophyta; class Magnoliopsida; order Asparagales; family Orchidaceae; genus Cymbidium; species Cymbidium sinense. The sequence continues at coordinate 132,576,908 of CM038214.1, forward strand.
TATCCAATATATAATATTATCTTCTTTACAGAAGAAGATCTCAGGTAGGTAAAGACCCATTTTTCTTGCCACAAATTTGCAATCTCTAAAATGTGTGTTACTAATTAAATTAGCATTAAATAATGCATCAATTTTTTCTTTGGGTCTAGCAATAATATTTTTTATATGATTCTTAGAATACCAATGATATTTAGCATCATTTCTATCAATCCATATGAACCAAATAAGGGTAATGGCAATTAAAACTTTGATATGAACAAGTTTTGGAAAGGCTTGAAGTTGATATAAAGAAACAAACCATTGAAATGGTTAGTATTAAAAGATCATCATACCAAAACCATAATTTGGAAATAACACCATTGACAAAACATGATTAACATTTTGATATGAAAACAACAATAACATTTGGAAGGTTAATGAAAGCCTTTATCCCATAGCAAAGAATCAATAGGAATAAAGTTTTCTAGAATTCTCCAAGTAAGGATATAATAAGAGATAGGGACGATGTTATTCTAAACTTTAATAAATACAATTAAAGAAGTATGAGCATCTCTAATATAATTCCAAGCATCTTTAAGAATAAATTCTCCATTATAAGACCTTAAAAGAATTTGATCGCTTGTTGGAAAGGATAGAATATCACTAAATTTATCCAAAAAAAAGATAGAATAAAATTTGGTAAGTTTACTATCATTCCACTTATTATTAAGCCAAAATGAGTTAACTTGTAGTAGTAGAAGATAAAAATATCATCAATAGAACCACCACAAATTCAGTTGTCTTGCCAAAAGAAAGATCTCAAATTTATACCCCAAGATATCAAGGATTCAGCCTCCCATTTAATGGAGCAAAGCCTTTTCCAAACTGGGAGTCACCCACTTTATAAGAACAAATAAGAGGGTGCTTACCCTGGCAGTATTTAGCAGACATAAAATTAGCCCAGAAGCTATCTTTTTTTCTAAAATTCCACTAGAGTTTATGTGAGAAGGTAGTAATAGTTTGACAAATAGATTTGCATCTAAGCCCACCTTCACCAAGGGACCATAACATTTATGCCAAGAAGTCTAATGCATCTTTTTAACTAAATTATTAGAGCCCCAAAAAAAATTATTAAGGAGACAATCAATTCTACTTAAGATAGAATTGGTAGAGATAATGGCTTGAATAAGATATAAAGGCATCGAATTAAGAGTACTCTTAAGCAAAGTAATCCTACCACCAAAAGAAAGTATTTGAAATTCCCACACTGAAATTTTATTAGAAAAATTTTTGGATTAGATCATAAAAAAGATGGGATCTTTTTTTACTTTTAAAAAGAAGAGCACTTGGATATTTAATAGGGAGTTGTTGGTGTTTAAGTTAGTGATTCTCAAGATATGATTAATTTTGTTAGAAATTTTTTGAGGAGGTAATGAAGCAACTCTTGCTTTAATTGAAAGACCACTTTCTCTACAAAAAATATTTTTAAATTTCTTAAGACTTTTGATATGATGAAGGAAAGCATTACAAAAGATAATGAAATTATCAGCAAAGCTAAGATGGGAAATAGGGATATCACCAAGAGTTCTAAAGTACATGCTAGGATTGTTATTGAATAAATCATTTAAATTGCTTGAAAGGTATTCCACAACAATAATAACCAAAGAAGGGGGCAAAGGATCTCCTTATCTAAAACCATGAGAAAAAGGAAAAAAAGCCTAAAGCTTCACCATTAAGAAGAATAACTAGGCATTATTAATACAATTTTAATAAGGTTAATGAAATTATCGGAAACCAAATAAATGCAAGATATTTAAAAGGAAATCCCAAGAAATATTATCAAAGGCTTTAGAAATATTTAATTTAAAGGGATGTTACCACCTCTAGAAGGAACATCCAAATCATGGATAAGCTCTTGAGCAAGAAGAATGTTATCAGATATAGATCTCCCTCTAACAAAACTAGTTTGGTTGAGGGAGATAATTTTTTTTAAAAAAGGACTAAATTAATAGAAGTCAATTTATTAAAGAAAGTACAAAGACAAATAGGTTTGAAATCACTCTAAGAATCTAGATTATCTTTTTTAGATATTAGAACAATGCAAGTGCTTGAAAAATATCTTGGGAGAGGATTGCAATAAAAAAATCAGCATCAATTAAGTCATGCTTAATAATAGGCCAACAATTTTAAAAAATATTGTTGTAACCCTGACTAAATGAATCAATGTTTCAAAACATACCAATCTCATCTTCAGTAGGCAAGCTAGTAAGCTAATGGTTGTAACCATTGGTAATAATAGAGGGGATCAAATGCAAATTAGAAATAGCTTCAAAAGAGTGGCTTTTGTTAAGCATATATCTAAAGTTGTTAATAATAAAATCTTTAATAACATTAGTATCAGTGATCCAATCTCCATTATAACTTTTAGGTTTTTGGATAGAATTTAAAGCTCTTTTTTTATTACATAAAGCACGAAAATACCTACTATTCTTGTCCCCATTAGCAATATGTTTACTAGCAGCTTTTTTTTGCCAATAGGTATCTTCCAAATTTTGATAATTAACAAGATTAACTTTTGCTTCATTCAAATCCTTGAGCTTAAAAGAATCAATCAAAATAGTATTTTCTAGAACACTAACCAAAATTTCCATGTTTTTTATGTTAGCAAAAAGATTTTTAAAACAATGTTTATTCCACATAACTAGATTTGGTTTGAGCCTTTTTAAACTTAAACCATAATCTATTCATACCCCTAATGAATTATCATGGTGTAATGGGGCAATCCAATTAATGGCCACGACTTTAAGAAAATCTAGATGCTGAAGCCATATATTTTGAAATCTAAAAGATGACGAGGTATTTAATCTTTTAGAGTTATCTTTAACAAAAATCAAAAGAGGGCATGACGATAAAGTTCTACTCAAATGTTCAATAGAGGTAAGAGGCCATTGATTAATCTAATGAGAGTTGAAAAGAATTCTATCAAGATGTTGCTTAGAGTTTTACCAAGTATAATTAAAACCTTCAAAATCAATGTCAATAAGATTGCAACCACCCCTTCTTTCTGAAGAATACAAAATAGTGTTGAAATCACCCCCAACTAGCCAAGGTTTGTTAACAGAAAGATCAAAACTTCTCAAATTCTCCCAAAGAACATTCTGACCATCTCTATTGCAAGAAGCATATACAAAAGAGCCCAACACACAAGAATCACCAAAAGAAAAGTGAATATTAACAACTTGTTATAGATCATCTAAAATTAAAACATTTAAGAAGTTATTCCAAAAGAACCAAATTTTATTACTGATGTTAGAGAAAAAATTATTGAAACCAAGCATTTTAGCAACATGATTGATTTTATCAGCATGAATAAGAATTTTGATGACAATAAGTAAAGAGATATTGTTAATTCTACAAAGATTTCTTATATGATTACGAACAGTGAGGGTACCAATCCCTCTAACATTCTAAATAAGAGAATTAAACATAAAAAAATTATAAAAGGAAATTAAAGGATAATAATAAAGAGAGAGAGAGAGAGAGAGAGAGAGAGAGAACAAATCCTCTCTAAGCCAAAATTGAAATTATACATTATTTATGTGAAGAGGATCCATCGTAGATCGCAAGATTAGGAGGTTGCATCTTAGAGTTTTAGATTTCATTTTAAAAATAGTTTGAAAATTTCTATTTTTATCCAAAGTGTCACCTTAGATAGAGATTGATTAGAATATTATTAATAGGATATATCGCAAGAACATCTCTAATCACAACTTCCCTATTCCAAATTAGCATTTTATTGAAAAGTGGAATTAGAATGAAGATCAATCTTGGAATTAGGGAAGGAGAAGAAGTTATACCATTCAAAGCACAATTACCAATGTTAAAATCTGTTTTGCTCAAGAATTTCAGCCACATTCAAGTTATCATTTAAATCCTCATTCTCATCAATTAATGTTTGGCGGAAGTGACTCATTAGAGAGTGAATCATCATTTTTTCCTCTTTGAATTTGGAATTAGCCAAATAGGCATGTTCTCATGTAAAGAAAGGTTGTTGGGCAAACCATCTTTCTCATTATTAGTACCTTTGTTTATGATTGGAATGAGAAGTCATCAATATTAGGAACATAGATGATTCCAAAGAATCGACCTAATATTAACATTTAAGTTATTTTAAGCATAAAATAGTTTTATTAACTTTATCAAAAGCAACTTTAGAGTTAGGATCATTCCAAATTTTTTTTAAGATGTGGGTGAAGAAAAAACTCCAAATTATCATGACCATGTATCTTGCAATGGGAATAGAAAACCAAAATTTTTCAAATTTGACCTTTTTTAAATAGCCAAACTTTTCAGATCCAATCCAGACATCCTTAGGATGTTTTTTAGATATGTTCAACCAATATGAGCAATAGAGGGATAGGATCTCACAGTGGTCTCCTGATCGATTTGGCGTGGCCAACCAAAAAGAACCCCGATAGCAAATAAAACCAGGTGGGTAACATAATGGATTTTCATATTTGGAAGAGCTAACCACACATAAACAATAGGAGATTCCTTCTTTATATCAAAAAGTGGAGACCACTTCAACAAACACATTTGATAATTAAAGACAAAATAAGATCGGCATGAGAAAACTCATGAATAATCCAAATCATTTGTTCAAAATATGTCTTGGATTGATCAAGCAAATAGGGAAAGCATCCAAAAGTTTACGGTTATGAAAAAAAAGCTCAGATCTTGTGCAAATTCAACTGTCATAGAGTAAATTTATCAATCAAAGTAAACTCGAAAGGTTTTGCAAGCTTTTCAACATCAAGATTTGAACACATGATCTTAGACATAACTTGAAAAGAAGTTAAAATATGATTCACCGAGTCAGAAGAGGTAGAGCTCTTACCAAAAAAGTGCATCCTTAATAGGTTTAATAGACGAAATGGCATTGGCTTCATTAATCCCCACAAAATTGGATGCCTTAGCCGGATCATCCAAACTGGGAGATGTAAGATGTGGGTATGAGATCACCGCAGCCATATTCAGAAGAGGCACATCATGCAAGCTGCTAGATATTGAAAGAAACTGCAGAAATTAGTCGAGAATGATGAAGGATCCAACAAAAATGACGGAATGCCGCGATGGGGAAATGAAATTCAGAGCACCACAGGGAGAGAGTTTTATCTAGGTTATTATGTTAGGTTAAATTTTATCTTAGTTTTAATTAGTTTAAGTTTAGGTTTTAGTTTTAGTTTAGTTTAGGTTTTAGGGTTTAAATTTTAGGATTAGAGTTTAGAGTTAGGGTTTAGGGTTTGAGGTTTAGTGTTTAGACTTTAGGGTTTAGGTTTAAGTTTAGGGTTTAGGTTTTAGGTTTAAACTTTAGGCTTGATTTAGTTGGGTTTAGTTTAGGTTTCTTTAGGTTTTAATATTTAAGTTTAGGGTGTAAGGTTTAGTGAGGGTTTGTTTAAGTTTAAGGTTTAGGTTTAGGTTTAGGGTTTAGTTTTTAGGTTTTAGGTTTAGGTTTATAGTTAGTTTAGTTTTAGGTTTTAGGGTTTAGGTTTAGGTTTAGGTTTAGTTTGGTTAGTTTTTTAGGTTTATAGTTTTTAAGTTTTAGGTTTAGGGTTTAGGGTTTTGTGTTTAGGGTTTAGGGTTTTCGGGTTTAGAGTTTTAGGGTTTAGAGTTTAGAGTTTAGGAGTTTAGGGTTTTTAGAGTTTAGGGTTTAGGATTTAAAGTTTAGGTTTTAGGTTTAGGGTTTAGGTTTTAATTCAATTTTAGGATTTTTGGTTTTTTTTCTTAATAGAGAATAAATTAAGATTCAACATTTCTTCTTTTTGATTTCATCAACCAAGTAACACAGCAAATTTTTTAAGACACAAGCGATGACATAGATAAAAAATTAGCACACATAGAGAAAATCAAAACCCTAGATAATAGAACCATCTCTATTAAAGACATTTCCATAAGTAGTATCGAATGGGTTGTTCTTTAATTTCTCTTTTTCCATCAACCACCTCTCGAGCAGGATCCACCATCATATCCATGATCTCTCCACCACCATTGTAACCTCTATCACTCCTCCAAGCTCAACATCCACGACTACTACAACCACCATCTTCATATCCACCGACTCAGATCCCCACCACCACTGTGATAACACCTCCTTCCTCCACCACTCCAGATCGCAGCCATCATGTTTTGCCATTCTTAGGGTTTAGGTTTAGGTTTAGGTTTATTAGGTTTTAGGGTTTAGGTTTATTTTAATATTTTTTTGTTACTTTAGGTTTAGGTTTAGGTTTGGGTTTAGGGTTTAGGGGAGGGTTTAGGGTTTAGGGTTTGGGTTTAGGGTTTATGCTTTTAGGGTTTAGCTTTAGGGTTTATACTTTAGGGTTTAGAGTTTTAGGTTTAGGGTTTAGGTTTAGGGTTTAGGTTTAGGGTTGGGTTTAGGGTTTAGGATTATAGGTTTATTTTTATTTTTATTTTACTATATGTTTATGTTTATTTATTTGGTTTATTTTTATTTATTTCAGTTTATTTTATTTTTTATTTTAACTTTGGTTTTTTTTATTTAGTTTAGTTTTTTTTATTTTAGGTTTATTTATTTTAGTTTATTTTAGGTTTAGGTTTAATTTTTAGTTGAGTTTTATTTTCATTTTATTTTTTAGGTTTAGGTTTTATTTTTTATTTTTAGGTTTATGTTTAGGTTTTATTTTATTTTTTTTTTAGGTTTAGGTTTAGGTTTTATTTTAGGTTTATTTTAGGTTTTATTTTTAGGTTTAGGTTTATTTTTAGTTTATTTTATTTTATTTAGTTTAGGTTTATTTTAGTTTATTTTATTTTATTTAGTTTATAAGTTTAGCTTTACATTTTATTTTTTTAGTTTAATTTATTTTAGTTTAGGTTTAGGTTTATTTTATTTTAGGTATAAATTTTACTTTTAATTTATTTTTAGGTTTTATTTTAAGGTTTATTATTTAGATTTTATTTTTTATTTAGTTCTTATTATATTTTATTTTAAGTTTATATTATTTTTTTATTTTATGTTTAGTTTTTATTTTATTTAGGTCTTTTATTCTTAGGTTTATTTTATTTTTTTGGTTTTGTTTAGGTTTTTATTTATTTTATTTTAGTTTATTATTATTAGTTTATTTTATTTTATTTTTAGGTTTAGGTTCGATTTTAGGTTATGTTTTTATTTTTATTTTATTTAGGTTAAATTTTATTTATTTTTATTTTAGTTTGGTTGATTTTAGTTTATGTTTTATTTTATTTTAGGTTTAAGTTTATTTATTTATTTTATTTTAAGGTTTTATTTAGTTTAGGTTTAAGTTTTTAGGTTTTTAGGGTTTTAAGGTTTAGAGTTTAGGATTTAGAGTTACGATTAGGGTTTAGGGTTTAGGGTTTAGGGTTAGGGTTTAGGGTTTAGGGTTTAGGTTTAGGGTTTAGGGTTTTAATGTTTTAGGTTTAGGTTAGCTTAGGTTTTTTAGTTTAGGATTAGGGATTAGGGTTTAATGTTTAGGTTTTAAGTTAAGTTTAGGTTTAGAGTTTGTTAGAGTTTAGGTTTAGTGTTTAGTGATTTAGGGTTTTAGGATTTAAATTAACTTAAAATTTAGGTTAGTTTAGAGCTTTAGCTTAGGAGTTTAGTCTAGGTTTTGGTTTAGGGTTTAAGATTAGTTTAGGTTTAGGTTTAGGATTTTAGGTTTAGGGTTTAGGTTTAGGAGTTTAGGGTTTAGTTTAGGGTTTAGTTTATAGTTTTATTTAGGTTTAGGTTTGATTTAGGGTTTTTTAAGGTTTAGGGTTTTAAAGAAATTTAAAGTAAGCAGTTTAGTTTTATTTAGTTTGTTTAGTTTATTTTATTTATTTTAGTTTATTATTTTATTTTTATTTAGGTTAATTTTTTTATTTAATTTATTTATTTATTTTAGTTTAGGTTTTAGGGTTTAGGGTTTTAGGTTTTTTAGGTTTAGGTTTAGGTTAGGGTTTAGGTTTAGTTTAGTGTTTAGGTTTAGGGTTAGGTTTAGTGTTTTAGTTTAGGTTTAAGTTTTTAGGGTTTAGGGCTTTAGGGTTTATGTTTTAGTTAGTTTAGGGTTTATGTTTAGGGTTTAGGGTTTTAGTTTAGGTTTAGGTTTAGGGTTTAGGTTTATTTTATTTAGGATTTAGTTTATTTATTTATTTAATTTTTTATTAAATTTGTGGTTTAGTTTGTTTAGTTTATTTAGTTTATTTTTTATTTATTTTTGTTTATTTTATTTTTATTTAGTTTAGTTTATTTATTTTAGTTTAGGTTTTATTTTAGTTTATTTTTTAGGTTTAGGTTTAAGTTTATATTTATTTTTTAGTTTAGTTTTATTTTAATTTTTTTAGGGTTAGGTTTTAATTTTTTATTTTTAGGTTTAGGTTTAGGTTTTTATTTTATTTTTTCAGGTTTTTGTTTTAGGTTTTCATTTTAGTTTTAGGTTTATTTTAGTTTAATTTATTTTATTTAGTTTAAGTTTAGTTTAGTTTATTTTAGGTTTTGATTAGGTTTATTTATTTTAGTTTGTTTATGTTTATTTTATTTATTTTTGTTTTTTTTTTGTTTTTTTTAGTTTAGTTTAGATTTTATTTTTATTTTATTTAGGTTTAGGTTTACTTTATTTTTATTTATTTTTAGTTTTATTTTATTTAGGTTTTATTTTTTAGGTTTATTTTATTTTTTAGTTTAGTTTAGGTTTTGATTTATTTTATTTTATTAGTTTTATTTTTTATTTTATTTTATTTTAGGTTTAGGTTTAGGTTTAGGTTAGAATTTAGGTTTTTATTTTATTTTATTTTTTTTATTATATTTAGGTTTAGGTTTTCTTATTTATTTTATTTTTAGGTTTTATTTAGAATAGGTTTAGGTTTTTAGGGTTTATAGTTTAGGGTTTAGGGTTTATAGTTTAGGGTTTAAGGTTTAGGGTTTGGAGTTTAGGATTGTAGGTTTTAGGGTTTAGGATTATTATAGTTTAGGTTTTAGGGTTTAGGGTTTAGAGTTTAGGGTTTAGATTTTAGATTTAGGGTTCTGGTTTTAGAGCTTTTGGTTTTTTTTTTAAAAAGAAGAAATTGAGATTCAACATTTCTTCTTTATTTCATCAACCAAGTAACAAATCAAGGAAGTGAGGTAATCAAATGACCTCCTTGGGGCTAGCTAAACCCTTGTGTTCTGGATGTCCCTATATACCCATTACCATTCAATCTTATATAAATCAACACATGAATAGAGGAAAGAGAACTCAACATTCATACACTTAAGCTATAAGCACATGCATTTCTTATGTATTTATAACTAGCATCATAACACATATTATTAGTCATTTATAAGCTTTTGAAAAATACATTTGGATTTAATAGTGATAATAGCATATATTTTAAATTAAATCACACATGCAAGCTTCCATAAAGGAAATCCATTTTATTTTACTCAATTTTGAAAGGATGGATGCATGAATTGAAATAACATACCAAATTTAACTTGATTTGAAAGAGGGCAATCAAATATAAGCATGTAATTCATTCAACCAAACTAGTTCTTAAGGATAATCAAATCAAATAAGATGATTTGAAGCAAACTAAAGCATTTTTATTAGTTAAGTTTGGATTTAATTTGATTTAAAGAGGAGAAGAGAAATCATCACTTGCTATTTTAAACACGTTCCCACATTAGTGATTTGTTTTAATTTAAGGAAATGTAATTAAGTTAATTTTATGGGTTAATTAAGTTGAACCCTTAATTAGATGAATTAATTACCCTTATCTATATCAACTTAAAGTAATTAACTAAATAATTATGACATGATATGGAAAATAAACTTGCAATGATCCTAGGAAATAAAAGGGGCTAATGCAATTGGCTCATGATTAATAGTTAGCTATATTAAGAGACTTAATTAATTACTCTTATGGTTTTCCACACATGTGGACTAACTATAATATCATTAAATGCCTTTAGGTTATTAAACACCTAAAGATCTACCCATGATTTATTTAATTCAGGTTTGATGTGATTATGATTTCAATTTGATTGTGATTTAATTAATTACATTTTAAAAGGTGAAATGAACTTGGAAAGGGGTCCCAACCCTATTCCTTAGTTCACTTACTTGTTGAACAATGATTTAATAAACTTAATTGACAATTTATAGTTCATGAGATTAATTAATCATTAATTAACTTAAAAGAGTAGTTAAGGTTTAATTAGTCAATTTTCTAATTTAGTGAGCAATAAATCCCAAGAAAATCATAGAGGAGAGGTCATCCCATTAAATTAACCCACAAAATTTTGTATTAATTGCTCAAGTAATTAGAAAGTAATTAAGCTAATTAATTTTATAATTAAACCTTAAATAAACCTTAATTACTATTCAAAATTAGTTAAGATCATTTTAAATTAATTCTCCTCTAAAATACCTTTAAAATGAGTATTTATTTGCATTTTTTATTTCTGCATGATTTTTTTATGATTTTTAAAAGTTTTAGTAATGAAATATGATTAATTAAGCCTAATTAAACCTAATACTGTTGGCGCCATGTGGAGCACTGACGCGGCATGCTTTCCACATGGCACCATGGGATTGGCTACTTCAAACTTATCCGACTCAATGCCTACATGGTGGCGGCGTATGCACTTTCTCTTCTACCATCCGATCTAAGATCGAGCGGCTATGATTAATCTCATAGTTTAATAAGATTAAATCAGATCAATATAAGATATCTAATCACTATCATTCGTTCCAATCATAAAGAATGAATGGTGCATGATCTAACGTCACTCGAGTGAGAGAGAATGGAGTCTGTCTATCATTGCTCACTTGATTTGAGCTTTCGCTCGGATCAACTCAAGGATCCCACACCTTCACGACATCGGTCGGAGGGATCAAATGGTCAAGATCACACGAGATGCAAGTTTTCTTCAAAAGCTCCAACCCATTTTTCTAAGGATCGATTTTGGAAGCATACCTCAGAAGCTCAAGACCGGCTCAATGATTGAGGAAGCTTCATCTAGTGGATACGAAGCCTTGTTGAGCAGCAATTGGATCAATTCCTTGATGTTCGCTCAGAAGGCCATGAACCAATTATTTGGAGCTCGGGTTTGATCAAAGTCCCACCTCCGGTGCTCGGGAAGCTTGGGAGATGATTCATTCTTGCTCGATGAGGCCTAGGGAAGGAGTGTACAAAGTTAATTTGAGTTTGATGGAGAAATGTGGAATTTATCAAATTGGAGTGTCCTATTTCAAAATGGGGATGCCATTTTTGATCAAGCGAGCTTGGGGATTAAGGAATGGCTCTAGCGGCTCATCCTAGGTAGCTAGGGCTCCAAAGAATGATTTTTGTGTGTGTTTGAGTGGAAATGAATGGGTGTATACCCCCTTAATCTTGATCAAGCTGGGGATCATGTTTGGTTTCTAGTGGCTATTCGACCATCTCACAGAGTCGTGGGTGGCAGGGAGAAGGTGAGTTGGCTCGGCTTGGTTGGTTGAAGGTGTGGATGAGGCTACCAAGGAGGAATCATGGGCGTCATATGGTTTTCAAATTCTCCAATGGGCAGGGTGAGCTAATTTCACCATCCATGGGTCAAACCCAACCACCCCAGGTCAGGTTGGCGGTGTCCTGCTAGGTGGACCATTGGGAGAGTACCAAGTGTCCAAGGAAAGGAAATGACCACTTACATGAGTGATTTGTTTTATGTGATGACCTTGACCCAAGGGTAGAATGATCACTTAGCATTAGATTTGATTTGGGCATATTTGAAATGAGCCAAAAGTGGTTAGCCCAAATTTCAAGTCAATTGGAGTTAATTTGATTAGGTTTGACTCAATTTGACTCATTTAGGTCAAATTGGGTTAGCTTGGGTCAAGTTGACCAATTGGTCAAATTGGGTCAAACCAAGGGTTGAGTCAAGTTCATATGATCATTTGGGATATTTTGGTTCAATTGGTTTGGTTTAGTTTGGCTTAGATTTGATTTTGGCTCATTTGAATTCATTTGGTTCAAATGGGTTAAGTTGACCAATTTGACTAACCTGGCCAAATTAACTAGGGTTGGGTATTGGTTTGGGTTTAGTTGACCAATTGAAAATGATTGTGGCTTTGGTTTCAATTAATTTGGACTTGGTTTTGATTTAGGCCAACTTGAACCTTTATGCAAATTTGGGCTAAGTAGGTCAATTGGCTTCAATTGGGTCCAATCATAGCTTTGGTCAAGTTCAATAATCAATTTGGAATGAACTTGACCCATTGGTTGCAATCAATTTGATTTATATTTTGATTTGATCCAATTTGGTCCTTTAGGTCAATTTGGGTCAACTTCAAGAAGGGCCAATTAGGTTTGGTTTGACATAATTGAAGGTCAAGTCATATTCAAATATTGATTTTGATTTGGTATGAATAATTGGTTTCAGGGGATTTGGCATAAGTTGTAATTTGGCTAGTTTGGATTTATATGAGTTAAGGGGTTGATTTGGTCAAATGACCAAGTTGACTTAGTTTGATCAAATTTGTGATAATTGATCAACTTAGTATGATCAACAATCATGATGGGAAGTTTTGATGGGCTTGGTTCAATCCAATTTGGGTAGGATTAGAACTTGGCTCAAATAGGTCAGAATGGCTACTTTGGATCAAGTGGACCAATTGGGTTTAGTCGGCTTGATTTTGGGTTGAGTTTGATTTAGTTGAGTTTATATATGGATTTGTGATTGATATATAAATTCAATTGCAATTGGCTTGGGTTCAAATGGGTTTTGGTTCATTTGAACATTTCAAGTCAAAAGTGTTAAGTTTGGTTTGACTTGAGTTGATTTTGGTTTGGCTTGATGATTATAGATTTCATTTATATTTTTGAATATGATTGAAGGTATAATTGAATCATGAGAAAATCAATTGAATTTGGGTTATGGAATGAAGGAATTTGGCTAAGTCCATGGAGTTGGGTCATGTGGCTTAGGTTTGGATTTTGATTTGGTTTGATTAAGTTTTGATGATTTAAATGTATATTTCATTTAAATTTTTGAAGATGATTGAAAAAATGATTGATTTGTGAGAAAATAAATTGAGTTTGACTTGATTTGGATTAAGATTTGGCTAAGTCCATGGGATAGGTCATATGGCTTAGGAAGGGTTTTGATTTAATTTGATTTAGTTTTGATCATTTGAATATGGATTTGATTTATATTTAGGAAGATGATTGAAGATATAAATTAATTATGAGAAAATCAATTGATTTTGGATTGATTTGGATTAAGATTTGGCCAAGTCCATGGGATAGGTCATATGACTTAGGAAGGGTTTCAAGTTTGGATTTGATCATGAATTTCAATCATTTGGTTTTGGAATTTGGGTTTGGATTTGGATTTGAATTTGATGTTTGAATTGAACTTGAGGTTCGGTTTGAGAAGGTGAACATGGATTAGATTTAGGTTGTAGGGTAGGTGGATTATCTTAACCTCTAAGGCATAACCTAATCCTATGGTTAACCCTTTTAAGTCTTTAGGATTAGGTTAAGTGTTTACCTAATTGATAGAAGTGTCTTATGAGTAAGGAAGTCTCTAGAAGACTCTCTAAGTCTAAAATGGGAAGATTGAATTCCCACTCCAAAAGTAAGGTCAATAGGCCTTAGGCTCCATAGTGTTGCCCTTAGAGATAGATGATTGGAAGGCGGATGGCAAGGTTCACATTATAAACTTAGATACATTATTCAATGCTTTGTTTGGGAGACCATGGATAGATGAGAATAGTATAGTTCCATCCTCTCAACATCAATATATGAAGTTTGTGAGTGGTGGGGTCATCTACTATGTCAAAGGAGATCTCAAGACATTTACAATTCATGAGGTTGGCATATGTGAGGATGTGGCTTACTACCTCCCTCAAATCAACAATTCTATTCTCATGAACTTGGCCAAAATTTAAAAATAAAATAAAAAGAAAAATAAAAATAAAAAGAAAAAGAAAGAGAAAACAAAAAAAACATAGGATAAAATAAAAGAAAAAGAAAAAGAAAAGAAAAGAGAAAAAAGAAAAAAAGAGAAAAGAGAAAATAAAAAAGAAAATAAAAGGGCAAAATAGACTTGGAGGAGGAAGTGCTAACATTAGATTCCACCGTTCATTACTCCATTCAAACATATGAGTAGGATGACCAGACCTCCACCAGGTAGAGGAAGAGGCCATTTCAGAGGTAGTACAATGGGTGGAAAACCTTTTTATTAGCCACCCAATAGAAGATATGTCACAGCTACCAAGAGTACACACTATCCATATAGACTTAGAATCTAGTTCATAGGATGAGTCTTATATAGTTAGCACACCAACTAGCTCTTCTCAACAGTAGATTCCCTTGGAGCTGACACTTGAGTCAGATAGCAATGAAGATCAGGCTCCAAAGCAAAGCATAAGTGTATCTAAACCTATATGTGAAACAATTTGGCATCAGTTGGGAGCCTTAGCTCTAACCCACTATCCTCTCAAAAAGCTGAGAGTTTGGTAGTTAAGGAATCCCTTAAGTCAACCACGTGTGAAGACTTAGAGGTTCTTTTGGGAGCATCATCTTCAAGTCAAGATTGTAAAACTTGAGGATGATTCATATAAAGATTTAATAAAATTACCTTTTGATTGGTACTTGCCTTATTTTCATAATTTAGCAAAGAAAGTGTTAATCCCACATACTTGGTCAAAGCATAGGTCGACTACATCAAAGAATATGGAAGAACAAATGCAAAAGCTCTCAATCAAGACCAGACTAGGATTGATAGTAGGTCTTCGATGATGATGATTACTTAGTCATCACCAATCATTTGGAATCGATAGGTTCTTTTCAAATCACCTTAAATCATATATGTGCTTAGAAACTTTAGATGATCTAGATGATTTTGAAGTCAAAGATGCACCACCAGAGTTTGAAGAAGAGATCAAGTCAACCATCGACGAGCTCAAGGAAGTCAACTTAAGAACTTAAGAAGATCTACGCCTGACATACATCAGTTCTTTGTTGAATGAAATTAAAACCAATGACTTAGTTAGACTATTGATTGAGTTTAAGGACTGGTTTGCATGGAGTTATGAATGACTGGATTGGCTACTAATGTACCATAAACTAGAAATAAAGCTACTTCTAACCTATCAAGCAAGCTACTAGATGCATGCAATTAGACATAAAATAATAGGTCATTTCTGAAGTCAAGAAATTGATCGATGTTGGCTTCATCCAGAAGAAAATACCTACTTAGCGTCATCCTAGTTAAGAAAATAATGGCCAAATTCATATATGTGATTTTAGGATTTAAATAAGGCATTTCCAAAATACAAATTTCCACTACCAATCTCAAAGCTAATGGTGAACATTGCCTCATCTCATGCGTCTTCTCTTTCATGGATGGCTCATCTAGATATAACCAAATAAAGATGGGAAGATGAAAGAAACACTACTTTTAGAACCCCGAATCTATTGCTATAAGGTCATGCCATTCGCCATAAAATGCTGCTACATACCCTATGACTTGAATCTTTGACAAACTCATTCATCTTGACAAACATCTAGTTCTAGCGACTATCCGGGCCACTCATACTTTACACTATATTAGATGACTCCCTTGGTGCTTTGTTGACCCAAGCTAATGAAGGAAGGAAAACACACTCTACTACCTCAACTATCATCTAATCCTGCAATAATTATCCACTCATTGAAAAGCATTGCCTAGCTTTAATCTTTACATCCCAAAAGCTACAACACTACATGCTTCCTCATAAGGTCAACTTAATCTCTAGGATCAATCCACTACATCTCTGACATGGCCTATCCGGATGGTTGGCATGATAGTCCATGATCCTCTCATTTGACATTACCTTTCCCCCTCCGTAGTGAAAGGACAAACGCTAGCAGATTTCTCAACAGCACACCACTTCTTGCTGACTCTCTGTTTAGTGATGATCTCCTCGATGAACAAATCATGAACTTAGGGGATACTAGCATTCACCACTGGGAGATGTACTTTGATGGTGCATCTTCTTCTCAAAGAGGAGAAGAACCATAATCTACTATTCTAGGAAAAATACGGGTAGGAATAGTTCTCTTAACTTCGGATTATGATCTGATGAGATTATCATATCATCTATCCAATCCTTGCCCCAATAATGAAGCTGAATAAGAGGCTCGATTATTGATGCAGTTAGTTGTTACTAAGCATCCGAACATCAACATCTTGATTCTCGCTAGTTATTAACCAAATCATTGGGTCCTATAAGGTTATAAAGCCCAAGCTCCATCACTACCATAAGTACACCATGGAGTTATTGGCCCAAATCCCAGAGGTTACCATTTATAAGATTCCTTGATAAGAGAATGTTGTAGCATATGCTTTAGCCAATCTTTCCAAGGAGTTGGCATGTTCAGAGGATGAGTCCATATCAATAAAGGTCCAAAATAGACAAGTCTTATCCCTTATTGAGATTGAACTCATAAAAAAGTACTCTCTTGAAAGACAGGTTGCTATTTCCAAGAAAGACAAAGAGTTAGATTGGAGGCAACCATTCATGGATTACTTAAATAAAGGCAAACTGCCTCAAGAGAAGTCCCAAGCCCATCAGATGAAGTTGAGAGCACTTTCCTATGCTCTTGTGGATAGTGTCTTGTACCTACGATCTTTCGATCATATGTGGTTACATTATTTAAATAAGCATGAAGCCAATAAGATCGTGATCGGGGTACACTCAGGATTATGTGGAGCCAACCATTATGGTCTGAAAATGAAACCCAAGATCAAGAGACTTGAATAGTACTAGCCATCGATGATCAAAGATTACATGTATATGGCTAGGTGTGCCACCAGTGTCAAATACACAGTGTCATCCTACACAAACTACCCAACATTCTTCATCCTACATTGGCCTCATGCCCATTCAGTGTTGGGGTATCAATAGTGGGGTTGATTGATCCTCCTTTTCCAAGGGTCATCGGTTCATCTTAGGCACTCGACTACTTTTCAAATGCATGAAGGTGATTACTCGAGAGGTCACAGCTCATGTGCTACAATTTTTTAGGAATCATATCATATAGGTTGAAGTGTCTCGACAAATTATATATAATGGTACTACATTCAAGAGCAGATCAACAACTTTTCCAGAGACACAACATAGATTGGAGAAATTCTACCATCAACTACAGGGCAAACCACTTAGCGAAGCCTTCAGAACTCTCATTCAAATACTAAAGAAGACACTGACAATAACATGTGCATGAGCATTTAGTTGAAGCCTTGTGGGCCTACCATGCCATATAGAACTCCAACTCAGTTTACTCCTTTCTCCTTAGTGTATGGGTCTAAAGCCATTCTACTATTAGAAGTCCAACACCCATCACTAAGGATAGCTGTGGGTAGCAAGATCACAATAGAGCAGAATGCCAAGTTGGGGTTAGAAGAGCTCTAAGGTTTGGAGGAGAGACATTTGCGGGCATGCCAAAACCTCTAATTGTACAAAGCTAAAATGATTCAAACTCACAACAAGTTGGTCTATCCTAGAGCTTTTCAAGTAGGATAGCTTATTTTAATTTTATGGAGACCAATTGTTGCCCATCGTAAGATGAGAGGCATGTTTGAACCCACATGGGAAGGCCCTTTTTCCATAGATAAGGCCTACCAAGGAGGATCTTATCAGCTTATTAATCATAAGGGAGAGCACCCAATGCTTCCAATCAATGGGCTCTACTTAAAGAAATATTATAAATCATGTTTGAAAATAATTATCATCAATGAAAATTCCATTTCAAATTCAATCTCATCCATGTTGAAAGTATTCTTGTTTGTGAATCCACAATGTTGTGTTTAGGGTAGGTGTAAGGAACTCGAGTAGCATCCTATCCTTCATTGACACAACAAAAACATAAACTACACCCAAACATATAAAATAAACACATATCTTTTATCTCAGTCTACTCTGAGTTGAGACAACGCCTCCAATGGAACTCACTCAGTAGATCCTCTAAGTCGAACTGATGTGATACACTACTAGTGTGTTGCCCCAATGGTTTTCATGCTTTATAAGATGTTAGTCTGATACTCTTTCCTTCTTTACTTGGACACACACCAAAAATTGCCTTGTTAATTTGGTAGTCCTTACTGCATGGCCTGTAAGCTACCTCATGTTGGCTTCATTTAAGAGGATGTGAGTCTGTTACGCTTTCTTCTTGGATTAGCCTTTATGTACTACTAGGTCAAGTATATTTGAGGTTTAGGATAAATCTCCTAGTGGCTCCTTCTCTCCTGACTGCATCAAGTCTGGGTCCAGTCCTTCCTTTGGGCTCCCCGCTTAGTAGTCACTCTAGGTCATATAGCATTTGCCCACCAATGATAGACTATCCAGATGATTAGTTCCACTCAAAAAGTTGTAAGCCTACATGCTTTCTTTCCAGATTGATCATTGTACACAATGGGCACCTTAGGTTGGTTGGTTATCACTATGCTGATGAATACACCACTCATGTTGATGAATACACCTTAGGTTGGTTGGTTCTCGCACCTTAGGATACACCACTCATGGTAAATATAAGTCGGCTATGCTTTCCTCTTGAGTTGGCCATCGTACACCTATAGGATTTCTTTTTAGGGCTCAGTATTATGCCCCTAGTAGCACCTCATCTATGGGCACTATATTTGGATCACATCCTTTGCGACCCCATTTAGATAATAAACGGGCTGCTATTGAATTGGACAGTTCCCCTTTCCTAGAAACCACCCTTGTGGTTGGAGAATCCATTTTGTGGGTGTGTAGATTCTCCCTTGGTCCAAGAATCAGATAGGTTAAGACATAGCCCTTCTCTGTGGTCCCTCAAACACCAACATGGTCCACAAAAACATATAAAAAAAATATATATTCACTTGTGATTAGAGGACACCCTATGGTTTTTCCCAAGCAGATCCCATCTTGGGGCAAGAGTAGCAAAACTATAGAATCCTGACTACTCCTGAGTTGATATAAGTCCCCAGTGTTATTCACTCAGTAGTCGCCTCTAAGTCGGGTTTGATTTGTTGTGCTACCAATAGTCACCCCGGTTGTTCCTGCTTTAGAAGATGTAGGTCTGTTATGCCTTCTTCCTTGCACAACCATTTCACACTGAAAGGCAACCCCTTAGGTTAGCTAGCTCTACTCCACAACCAATAGACTAGCCCTTTGGATTTATAAATCTGAGGTAGGACAAGCCTGATATTGCCCCTTCTCAGTGGGTCCATCGCACACTGACATGGTCCTGAAATTAAATCTATCAAATTTGATCGAGCTCACATCCCCAACATATATTCCCTCAATTAAAAATCAAACTAAACCAAATAAACCATATCAAATCACATGAAATTAAGATAAAATTAATTTTGACTATTTTTGAGTTGACATAAGTCCCAATGATATTCACTCAGTAGTCGCCCTAGGTCAAGTTCGATTTATTGTGCATCCAATAGGTCACCCCAGTGGTTGTTCCTCGCTTTGAAAGATGTAAGTCTGCTATGCCTTCCTCTTAGCATAGCCATTGCACACCAAAAGGCAACCCCTTAGGTTGGCTAGCCCTACCCCACAACCGGTAGACTATCCCTTTTGATTTGTAAACCTAGGGTAGGTCAAGGATAATATAGCCCTTCTCAATGGGTCCATCGCATAATGATAGGTCCATACATTAACTTAGATTAAATAAAACCCAATCTAATTTTCTTCTGGAGTTATATTATACCCTTCTTCCGTGGAGCCCCAAATCATATATAAATAATTCAAACAACAAATCAAATTCAAAATTAGCTCCCCAGTGGAGCCAAATTAAACCAACTCCCCAAGTAGTGTCTAAATCAAATAAATCCAACTAAACTCTTATCCCTAGTGGATACATCCCCAAACAAATCTATGAAATCAAACTCAAATCTCAATCCCCAGCGGATAGCCCGAACCTACTTCCCTAGTGGAAGGTTCACATACCTGATCCCATAGGAACTTAAGCCAATATCTCTAGCAGATATGCTTCCACATCAATCAAAATAAAATAAATTAAAGTTGATTCGAACTTAATCCCAGTGGATTATAGATTTTTTATGCCAATAGATCTTTTTTCCATAAATCATATAGTCAAATCAAATTCAAACCTTATCACCAACATATTTTCCTCTTTTATGCCCTCAACATAGACCCCTCACATGTCATGTCCAATGCATGTTTGATCCCCTAGCAGATCTCCCTCTATGTCCTTGACATGGAATTCTCAGCAAATCTTATTTTTTCTCTTATTCACACCTTTAATGCTGCAACCAAAAGTGTAACAATGTATTCATTCAAATTACATCATCTTAACATTGTAATTAACATTTTATGATTTGTGATGGTGCAATCTCAAACTAACTATACAATATCATGCTAAACAAATTATAGTGTGAATTAACACACTATATTATATTATAATATATGATGTTATATTATAATTTTCTATAATATAATATATTGTCTAACATTACACCTCATTAGAATCACTTAAAAGGAACAAATAATAAAATTTTCTCAAAATATGAATAATGTTCATTTTGGATGTAAAATTATTATTTTTCTATTAGAAATGGTACAAAATAGCATAATTTTGGTGTTGCTTTGGTGTGCCATGAATTTGGCCAAATTCTTCTATCTCAACCTTCAAATTAACATTTTTATGAGTTTTGACCCAATGTATTATACCAAAAGTAAAACATACTAAAATGTTCAATAACATTTAGTAACACACCACCACATTTATATATATATATATATATATATATATATATATATATATATATATATATATATATATATATATATATATATGTGAAGTTTTATTGTTATGTACATTATATTTTAATATGCTTTCATATAATATATTATCTTACATTGCACCTTAAAATGAATCACTTTAAGCAAAAAAATTTATAAAATTTGGTTGAAAAATGAACATTTATTTTGGATGCAAAATTCCATTCTTTTGATTAAATGACACACCATAGCACACCCCCAATGATGTTCCCTAAAGCTTACCTTAAATTTGGCCAAATCCCAATATCTCAGCCTATAAATCAGTATTTTTATGAATTATACTAGTACAAAGTCTACTACATCATACTATAATAATAAAAATATGCTAAACAACAAGTAAGTAATACACAATAGTATGCTATAATGCTTGATGATACACTATGTTATAGCATCCTATATTATAATACACTATAACATATTATATTATATTATATTGCATATCACATCACAAGGGATTGCTTAAGATAAAAAATCATAAAATTAGTCTAAACAAAAAAAAACTATATATTTTATTCATATCACTTACATATTTTAAATTGAAACAATATATTATGATGCCATGCTCTACCTATCATGAATTTGGCCAAATTCCACCATTTTAAAGTCTAAATCAACATTTTTATAAATACTAATAGTGTAGGCTTGACTTCATGATTGTAAAATACTAAAAGAATTTAAAATGTGCTGAATAATATATTATGATATATGATGTTATACTATGCTACAACATATAATATTTATTTTGAACATAAAATCTTACTTTTTAGACAACAAGTGGCATAGCACACCTTTGGTACTACAACCTAATTCCCACTTCAAATTTTACAAATTTCATCATCTGATTTATTAAATCAATATTTTATGATTTATATTAATATAGACTATAGGCAAATACCATAAAATATACTAAAACATTTCAAAACATCTTATAACATCTAAAACACATCACTACATGCTCAAATATATGATGCTACATTATACTATAATATATTGTATTATAATATAATTTAGATTAGGTTTAGGGTATTCAAATCTAGTCAGAAGGAAAGTCTTGAAGACATTTTCTTTAGCTACATAACTATGTTAGATTATTCATTCTTAGATCTACCCAAATGACATCTTATCCGGGTTTAGAGTGTGGTAGGTTTAGGGTTTAGAGTTGGGTTAGTAGGGTGAGGTCAGGTTTAGGGTAGGTAGGGTTTAGGGTAGGTTTAGGTGAGTTTGTATAGGGTGAGGGTGGGTTTAGGTTAGTGGTTTGGTTTGTAGGGTTTAGGGTTTAGGAGGTAAAGTTTAGGTTTAGGGTAAGTTTGGGTTGGTAGGGTTTAGAGTAGGGTGGGAGTAGGTTTAGGTGGTTTTAGAGTTATGGTGTGGTAGGTTTAGGGTTTAAGTTAGTTTAGGTTTAGGGTTCAAGGTTTATGTTTTAGGGTTTAAGTTTTCTTTTGATAGAAAACAAATTCATATTCAACATTTCTTTTTCTCAATTTCATCAACCAAGTAGCACCCCAAGTTTTCTAAGACATAAGCGATGACATAGATAAAAAATGAGCTCCCATTGAGCAAATCAAAAGCTCAAGATAAGTAGAACAATCTCTACTATAAAGACACAGTTCCATAAGTAGAAAATTCGATCGATCATTCTTCAATTTCTCCAGTTCCCATCAAAACCACCCCCGCCTCTCGAGTAGCGAGATTCGCCATCATATCCTCGATCTCTCTTTTCGCCACCACCATGGTTGTAACCTCCGTCGCTCCTCCCACCTCCATAACCACCACTACTCCAACCACCACCTCCATATCCACCAACACCTCTAGATCCCCCACCACCACTGTGATAACTGCCACCTCCCTCTTCCTCCACCAATGATCATCAGCCCAGATGGTGATGTTCCCCACCAGGTCTCCATCCATTCTTAGAGTTTAGGGTTGGTTTAGTTTAGGTGGTTTAGTGTGTTTGGGTAGGGTCAGTGTAGGTTTGTTTAGGTGGGGTGGTAAGGTTTGTGGGTTTAGTGGTTATGGTTTAGGTTTGTGGAGGGTTTAGGTTTAGAGTTTGGGGTTTATATGTGGAGGTTTAGGGTTTAGGTGTGGTAGGGTTTAGGGTTTAGGATTTGGTTTAGGGGGTTTTATTTAAAAAAAAAGCAAACCAAGTTTAGGTTTATTTATTTATTTTATTTATTTGAGTTTATTTTATTTTTATTTAGTTTAGTTTATTAATCAGGTTTTTTTTTAGTTTTTATTTTTGTTTATTTTGTTAGTTTATTTTAGTCTCATATTTTATTTTTATTTTATTTAAGTTATTTCATTTAGGTTTAGGTTTTATTTTATTTTAGGTTTATGTTTTAGGTTTAGGTTTTGTTTATTTTAGTTAAGTTTAGGTTTATTTTAGCTTATTTTATTTTATTTAGTTTTACATTGGTTATTTTTAAGTTTTTTTTATTTTATTTTTAGGTTTTTTTATTTTATTTTTTATACATTTTATTTTAGGTTTATTTTAGGATTTTTTAGTTTAGTTTAGGTTTATTATTTTAGTTTAGGTTTAGTTTTAGTTTTTAGGTTTTATCTATTTTAGTTTAGTTTATTTTAGTTTATGTTTAAGTTCCATTTTTTTTATTTTATTTTTTAATTTATTTAAATTTTAAGTTTAGGGTTTATGTTTTATTTTGTATTTATTTTGTGGTTTTATTTAGGTTTATAATTTGGTTTAAGTTTCATTTATTTTATTTTAGGTTTATTTTATTTTTAATATATTTAGGATTTTATTTTAGTTTAGTTTAGGTTTTATTTATTTTATTTTAATATTTGATTTTTATTTTATTTTATTTTAAGTAGTTAGGTTCAATTTATCTATTTATTATATTTTATCTTTATGCTTTTATTATCTTTATGTGCCTATTTTAGCCTAGCTCAGATTAGTGTGATCAAGCCTAGGGTCAGATTTGTGGGTCAGGGCTCATGGCTCAGTTCATGGCCAGGGGCTCAGGGAGTGGCCAGGTTTCAGGGCCTGGGGCTCAGTGGCTCAGTCAGGCCTGGCCCAGGCCTAGGGCCCAGGGCCCAGGATGTGGCCTGGCTCAGGGCCTGTGGCTCAGCAGTAGGGCCTGGCCCCAGGATCAGCCTCAGGCCTAGGGCCTGTGTGGCCCAGGTCAGCACTCATGGACTGTGGCCCAGGGCCTAGGGCTAGTGGCCTAGGGCCCAGGGTCAGGGCAAGTAGCTCAGTGGGTCAGAGGGCTCAGTCTAGGATCAGCCTAGGGCTTAGCAAGGGCTCAGGGCCTAGGTCTTTAAAAAAAATACAAACCATTATTTAGTTTTTTTAGTTTATTTTATCTGAGTATTTTATTTTATTTTATTTATTTTCTTTATTTAGTTTAGTTTATTTATCTTTTTTTTTTATTAGTAGTTTTATCTTGTTATTTTAGGTGAGTTTTATTTATTTTTCTCTGGTTTTATTTATCTTTAGTTTAGTTTATTTTATCTTTTATGTTGAGGTTTATTTTTAGGATTTTATTTTTTTTAGGTTTATTTTTAGTTTATTTATTTTATTTAGTTTAGGCTCAGTTTAGGTTTAGTTTATTTAGTTTAGTTAATTTTATTTTCTTTATTAGTTTGTCAATTTAGGGTATTTATTTTTATGTTTTTAACATCTTAGCCTGATTTAGTTATTTTATTTTAGGTTTATTTTATTTTATTATTTTATTTAGGTTTCTTTTGTTTTTTTTTATTTTTATCATCTTTATTAGCCCAGGTTTATATCCCATCTTTAGGTTTATTTAGAGGAAGTTTTAGGCCTGCAGGCACATAATGAGTGGCCTCAGGCTGGCTCCAGGTCTTGTTTGTGGCCTGTGGCTAGTCAGTTTGCAGGGCCTAGGCTTCAGGGCCCATGGCCTGTGGCTCAGTTGGGTGGCCCAGATCAGCCCAGATCAGGATCAGGGCCACCAGGGCCCAGGGCCTATTTTTAAGTTCAGGGCCTGAGTGGATCTAGTTTGTGGCTCAGGGCCTGGGTGGCCTTGGCCTGGCTCAGTGTCAGCCCAGGGCCTAGTTTGTTAAGAGGGCCTAAGATCAGGATCTAGGTTTAGGGTTTAGGGTTTTTTTAAATTAAGTAAACAAGTTTTGGTTTATTTAGTTTTAGTTTATTTTTTATTTATTTATTTATTTTATTTTATTTTTATTTTATTTTATTTTAGTTTAGTTTTAGTTTATTTATTTAGGTTTCTTTTATTTTTAGATTTTTTTTAATTTTAGGTTTTAGTCTAAGATGTTTATTTTAGTTTAGTTTTATTTTATTTATTTTTTTTTTTAGGTTTTATTTTATTTTATTTAGTTTTAGTTTCTTTATTTTATTTTTTTTAGGTTTAGTTTTAGGTTTATTTTAGATTTTATTTTTATTTTAGTTTAGTTTATTATTAGTTTATTTTATTTATTTATTTACTCTTTTAGTTTATTTTAGGTCTTTTAGGTTTTATTTATTTTAGTTTAGTTTATTTTATTTTTTGTTTTATTTATTTTAGGTTTTTTTTATTTTAGTTTAGTTTTATTTTTTATTTTTTTTTAGATTTTAAGGTTATTTTAAGTTTAGTTTTATTTTATTTTAATTTTATTTTAAGTTTATTTTATTTTTATTTTGCATTTAGTTTTATTATTTTAGGTTTTCTTTTAGGTTTATTTTATTTTTTTTTAATTTATTTCATTTAATTTATTTTATTTTAATATTTTTATTATTTCATTTTTACATTTTTTAGTTTAGGCTCTTTTTTAAATTTTATTATTTTCTTTTTAGCTTTATTTTTAGGTTTTGCCTTTTTTTATTTATTTTATTTTCTGGGTTTTATTTAGCTCAGTTTAGGGTTTCTTAGGCTTTTATGGTTTGTGTTTAGTATTCTGGGGCACTGTGGTTTGGGCTCAGTGCCTTGCTGATTTAAGTTTGTGGTTTTATGGTTTGTGGCTTGTGGTTTAGGCTCTGTGCCTAGGTTTAGTGTTTTATTTTAGTTTTAACCATCTTTTAGCTGTGGTTTTGTTAGGTTTAGTGGTTTTTTTTTTATTTTTTTTTAAATCAAGCAAACCAGTAGGTTATTTATTTAGTTATTTAGTTATTTTTTTATTTATTTTATTTTATTTTATTTTATTTTATTTCTTAGGTTTATTTTTTTATTAGTTTAGTTTTTAGTTTTCTTTATTTTAGCTTATTTTATTTAGGTTTAATCAGTTTATTTTATTATTTTATTTTAGGCATGTTTTATTTTTTATTTTAGGTCAGTTTTAGTTTTTATCTTTGTTTTAGGTTTATTTTGTTTATTTTATTTTATTTTAATTTTATTTAGTTTGCTATTTTATTTATTTTATTTTATTATTTATTTAGTTTTATTTTAGGTTTAGGTTTATTTATTTTTATTTATTTTAGTTTAGGCTCAGTTATTTATTTCTTTATCTTTTTAAGTTTTTTTCTTTTATTTTTATTTTATTTATTTATTTTTTATTTTATTTATTTTATTTTATTTTCTTTATTTTTATTTAGCTATTTTCTTTTTTTTAATTTTATTTTTTATTTTAGTTCTCTTTATTTAGTTTTATTTATTCTTGGGGTTTGTTTATTTATTTTATTTGTGGTTTTAGGCTAGGTTTAGGGATCAGGTTTAGGGGTGCTTGTGTTTGGTTTAGTTGGGGTTTGTTGTGGTTTTGAGGTTTAGCTAGGAAGTTTTTGGGAGGGTGGTTTAGTGGTTTAGTTTAGGTTTATTTTATTTTTAATAGAGAATTTTTTACCTTCTCATCAAACACACCAAGTTTTCTAAGACACAAGAGATAACATAGATCAAAAGTTAGCACGCATAGAGCAAATCAAAAACCCTAGTTAACTAGAACCATCTCTACTATAAAGACATAGTTCCATAAGCAACTAATCAAATTGACCGTTCTTTAATTTCTCCAGCTCGCATTAGAACCATGAGCACTTCCAGATCCCCCACCGCCACTAAGATAACCGTCGCCCTGATTCGCTTCCACCGCCATAATGATCGAGCCTACTTGACGGTGATGTTCCCGGCCACAAGGTTTTGCCCATTCTGGGTTTAGGTTTAGGTTTAGATTTATTTAATTTTAGGTTTAGGCTTATTTTAAATTTATTTAGTTACTTGTGTTAGGTTGGTGGTCAAGGGTTTGGGGTTT